>CM023951.1:32098042-32166444 GCA_013407115.1 Glycine latifolia
TGGCATTTAGGCAATTTTTTTTAATTTTTGTGGCACAGTGGCCAATGTCTCTTCATTGGGGTCTCTGCGCCCGTGTGTTTCGAGTTTAGTGGCTTAGGTTAGATCCCCTTGTTCATAAAAAAAAAAAAACAAAAAAAAAATAGTAATATGCTATTATGGTATACCGTGCATTGTATATAGACTGCATTCTCTACGATGCGATATTTCATTCAATAATCAATAGTCAAGCCAGAGAAGGAAAACGCAGAGAAGAAACTCTAGGGCTATCTCCCTCTTCCCTTGCTTAGTGATTATTGGGCCTGAACGTTTTGTGCAACAAGGGAAGAAATTAAGAATAATCCAATTATTACAAGTTTTTTTTTATAACATAAGTCATTTTTTTCAAAATAAAAAAGAGAGAAAATTCTGTTGTTAAGAACAATTGTGTTGTTTAGACGGATAAAAATAGTATGCAAAGAAGTTTAAAAAAATTCTTTGTTTGGATAGGTAAAAAAGAAAGGGAAGAAATAAATAAATAATATAAAAATATTTATATCAATTAAAAAATATTTTTTACACCACCATTTTCTTAACAAAAAATATTTATTTATTTTTACATTATAAACAAATTTATTTTAATTTTTAAGACCTTAAAAAAAAAAAAAGAGACACCGTAAATCACCTCTAGCTCTTTTCCTGGCAAAAGAGAAAGGAATTCTTAAATGGTGCCCCACAAAATTTGACAACATATCCATTCCATTTATTTCCTAACCAAAAAAATAGGTGGAAATCACACAATTTCTCTCCCTCCCATCATCGAATCCAAACATATATAGTGTAAAGTTCCAAAGCTTAAGGAAAACCAAAATTAACTAGCAATTGCAGATGGAGACTAAGGTAGGAAAGCAAACCATCATTATATTTTATCTTCAATTTAGCTACGAGCATGTTCAACAAGCATGGCAAGATTTGAAATATTGTGATATAACTCATTTACAAGTATTCTTTTAAAGACTTTACAAGTATTTGTGACATCCTTGTTAAACAAAATTTGTAGATAAAATATCAATTATTGTTTTTTACTTTATTTCTATAAAATAGATGTACATAAAAACAATTAAATAATGTAAATAAATTATAAAAAATAACATTTACCTTATTAAACAATTAAAAATCGCACTCATCAATAACTATAAATTCTTACAGTTTCCATAATTTATCCAAAAATTTTCATTTTCAATTAAAATATTAATAATATAGATGGTAAAAAAACGGCAAGCAGAAGGAATAAATCATTACAAAATTAATAAAAGTATTAAATAAATAACAATAAAATTCAAACATTGACATTGTTATAGACTTATAGCTCAAATATTGTTTTAATTTAAAATTAGAGTACATAAATCATTTAAATACCTTATAGTCATTTCTTAATTAAATCAACTACCTTGAAAACACTATTGGAAGACCATAATTGTAATACTATATACACTTTTAGATAAACCCAACCAGTATAAAAATAAGAGTAAAAATTTTCATAACAAAGGAAGCATGGAATATAAAAAATAGTTTTATTAATATAATTTAAATATATTATAATATAGTGATATAAACATTTATTTCCTTAATTTAAATTCTAAAATAAAATGTTTAAATGAATTCAAATGCTTTCGCCTTTTTTTTTTCAATCCAGATGCAAAGATAAACAAAAGAAATAGATAACAAAATTTTAGAATTTAAAATTATAAATAAACACATCACTTTTTAAATATCTAATCTTTAATTCAACTTTATAAAATGATGATGATAATAATACTAAGTATATTTTTTAAAAATAATTATAAGAACTTTAACTGATACAAATGTAGAAACATTATTCAATCAAATGTTAGAAATATTTTCAAAATTGAAGGAATCTTTAAAAAAGAAACTACATTAAATTACATTATTGTTGAACTCAAAGTTTAGTCAAGATGATAACTACTCTTTTGTTTTTAGAGAAGAAGATAATTACTCTTGAAAACAATAAATACAAAATATAACATCCTTAAAAATTATATTATAAATTATAATTATGATTTAATTATGAAAGTAGAATGAAAGTTAGAATAAGATAAATTTTATTTGAACATAAGTTACCCAAACTTGAATCAATCAAAAGTGCATAAATGTTCATAAGCTTTCAACAACGTAAATATTCTTGAAATATTTGAGTCAAGGTAAAGTTAATGAATAAGACAAGCTGTCTAAGATTCTTGAACACTCTTTAGAACTGTCCATGTGGCATTAGGGGGAATACCTAAACAAAATCAAGCTTTAAGCAAGCCTTCCACGTGCACATGCCATTAATGAAGGGAATCTTGCTTTAGATAAATAGATATATGCAACTGAAGTTCAACATTCAGTAAACTACCACGTATTTGAAGCCATAAATGAAGGAATATTTGTAATAATTAACTTAGGATAAATATCTTTAAGGATAGTTATCTTGTAACCAAATAAACTAGTATAAATAGTCTTGCATTCAGAAATTACTGCACGAAAAACTCAGCTTTCACTCTTTACATTAAGTTCCTTATTTTCTATCACCTTTGGCTAAACCACAACTTTACTCACTTCACGTAAAAAACTTTTTACTCTAGCAACCATTCTCTACTCAGATTTATTGGAGGTAGGCTAGGCTTTAATCCTTAGCTAGTAATTCATTTGGACTAATTTACATGCTTAAATGTACAGAATTATGACTATTATTTAGGCTGAAATTTCATGTCAATTGAAGGTTATTTAATAATGTGAAAATGTTGATTTAAAGCATAGGATAGATAATGATTTATAGGTTGAAGTATTAGAAATGTTTGGAAGTACATTTAGTGATCTTTGGCAGTGATTTTGATGATTTTCGGGCTATTTTTACTATGTTAAACAGCAACCCGGCACCCCAACCATCTCATCCCAGCACCCTAGCCAACCCATTCTGGCACCCTAGCCATCTCATCCCGACACCCCAGCCATCCCAACCCGGCACCCCAGCCAACCCATCTCGGCACCCCAGCCATCTCAACCTGGCATCCCAACCAACCCATCCTGGCACCCCAGTCATCTCATCCCGACACCCCAGCCATCCCATCCCGGCACCCTAGCCATCCCATCCCAACACCCCAGCCAACCCATCCCGACACCCCAGCCATCCCAACCCAGCATCCCAGCTATACCAACCCAGACATAACCATTCAGCCTACAACCATCCTGGCCATCCCAGCTAAAAAAAAAAATTTAAATTAAATTAAACTTAAAAAATATATCATGGTTTATTAGTTAGATTACTAACGTGATTATCTGTAGCTTGAAGATAATAAATCATGCCTAAGTTAGTATTGTTTTATTTGTACAAGGTACGGTAACATAACCATATTTTTGATACATATGATGTTATGTTAGAATTTGATGTGATGATATGATGATTCGAGTTTCCAAGTCCAGTACGAGATTTGTGAAACCAGACCTATGATACTACATCTATAATAAAGATGTAGAGAGATCAGGTGCTAATACATGGAAATTCATGCATGATTAGCGTAAGACGGCCGCAACATTCCTACATACTGTACATATGTAGAGGCCATGTGCACATGTGACCATTTCATTTCATGCATTCATATAGTTGCTTAATCATTTTATGGATTCATTTGAATATATTGATTATTTACTAACCTACTAATGTGTTTGATGGTTTAGATTTGCCTACTGAGAAATTTATTTCTCACTAGATTTATCCCATGTTATATTTTAGATGACATCAATCATCATGTTCCTTGATGCACTGGACATAGCATGGTATATTGACGAAGTCATAAATTGCTATGTAGTAACTATGCAGCTTGTCCTGCGTGTCCACATCTACTTCAGAACTCATTTTTCGATTTCTGTTTTTAGTAAAGATTTTAACCCATCCGACCCCTTTTTGCAATTTGCTCCTGTGTATCCGAACCCAGCCACAGATCCCATAATTGTGCTCAGTGAAGAGGATAGCACTGGAGAACATGTTTGAATAGAGATAAGGGTTGTGTATTTTGTAAATAAATAACAGTGTTTGAATAACTACGATATTAGAATGTAATATAGAAATAAAATATGGTATATATATATATATATATATATATATATATATATATATCTAATTTCTTTTTGTTTCTACCTCAAATACGTTTAAGAAAATGATATAGTACGTTACACACATTAGATTATTTAATAAATTTAAAAAATTTAACCTTAATAAGTAAATGAATAATTAAGTAGATAAATAAATAAATATAATATATAGAATAATTTTTAGGTCGTTACACAAAACACTAATTCTTTTTAGTCCTAAGTCAAAGACCACAAATGTCTCCCAACTCACTTAGTCAAAGACTAATTCTACACTCATGATGCATAATTGTCGTTGATTCAAGAAATTTTATACACGGCACTAGATAGATTGTTTACACTCACGTGAACACAAAAAAGTCTCACACTAATGCGCCAAACTTTTGGATTACAAAACACTAATTCTCAATAAATTAAATGAATTTATTGTAACACAAAAAGTCCAAAAATAATTATACTCATTTGGACAAAAAATTATACTTCAACAATTCATTATATGATTCAAGACCATGTAATCTTGTAATACCTTATTAAACCCTTCTAAAATTTTAAAAACTGTAATTATGTCTCATTAATATTAACTAAAATCCATAAATTAAAGATAATAATTAGTTTGTAGAGTACAATTGAAGAGTGTGAGTGATTTAAGGAGTGTAATCATTAAGGAAAAGCAAGAGAGAAAACCAAAGCTAAATGGAAAGTAAGATCGTAAAAGAGAATAATTTATGAATAAAATAAAACACAAAATTGTGTACACCAAAGCCTCATATCCTTTTATAATATAATTGTAGACATAGATCGTAGATAAAGATATCTAACCCGTTCTTACAATTAAAAGCTCGGAATAATTTAAACAACTCATAAAAGGCTCACCAACCTCTTGGGAGATGACAACAAGCACGATTGGACAAGATCAAAATGAAGTTCTATCAAAATGCCATCAGGACAAGGACAATAACACCCAAGGTCAAGGTATGACTTATTACACATAATCATACTCACCTCTCAATCAAAATGGAAATTGGACTTAACCACAAAATCAAGAAAGAAGTTTGTACCCACAAGCACAAGTGCACAACCAATGTCAAACACTTTATGATCAGAATAAACTCCTAATCCGGTTTCTGAAAAAATCACAATTTAATTTCCAAAAATATTCCTAAAATAAATAAATAATCAATCAATAAAAATACAAATCAGACATTATAAACTTGTAAACATTTTCCTTCTATTTTTAATATAATTATTACCTTTAAAAGTAACTTAATCTCAACAATAATGTTCGAAATTGGTCCTTTAAAAAATTAACTGAAACGAACCAAGGACTAAAATATCTTATATTTATAATCATGAATAAGTCGAAACTAATGTTTGATAAAAAATTAGTAATGTGCTACAACTTTAGTGAACCAATGTTTAAGTGACGGGGTAATTTTAACTTATGAAATAATCTTTTTTTTAGACAGTTATGAACGAATCTCGGCTGTGGATAGTGGTGTTAAATGTGTCAGGTTGAATCACCCACATTCTATTTACGGAGTTTCCCAAATATATCTACTAAGTAGCCCCCACTTAAAAAAAATGGATCAAACTCCTTATTATGTTCTGCTATCTATCAGGTTCTAAAATCAAATAACGATATAAGAATATTTTTATACAATTTTATTTATAAAACAATCTACATATCATCATTTGATTTGAGAACTTTATACTGACATAAAAAATTCGATCTTAAATTTTGTCTTAATAATAATTGCTACCGGTTCTTGATCACTGGGACACACGGAGTAAATGATCCAAACCATGAGGGTTTTGACTTATGATGATGAATGAATGCCAAATTTAACAAACTGTATGTAAGCAAATGATCTATGAAAACAATTCAAGACAACTAGGCTATAAATGAACTCTCACCAATGTATCAACTATCAACAACCAGATGAAAGCCTAAGAGTGATGATGAGATAACAACCATAAGACAGAAGCTACTAAGGCCCTTGTTAGCTGTTTACCTACCTTGGACCTTCAAGATGCATTCTTTTGATTATATTTACAAAATAGACAAAGGAACTTAAATACTAAAATGCTATGCATGATGACCATAAATTAGAGGACAGCATGGTGGAAAGAATTGTGGAGGACTGGGGGGTGTGAAGGCACAAACAATTAACCAAGATCAATTTCAACCCTTTCTGGATTTCCCCTTTCAGTCTGGTTAGCGTCAAGTTCAATTCCTAGCTGTCCTTTGTCTCCAGCACCAAAAGCATACAGCTTCCCTGATTCTGTGAGGGCAAAGGTATGAGCATTCCAGTATATAGAATTGGTCAGACTAATCTGTACCACCCTTTCATTGATCTGTTTCAGTGAAGTGACAAGCTCTGGACTTAACACATTTGCATGCCTGTTGCCCTGTGTATGTACAATCACAACATAGTTAATACTTGTTGTATAGAGATTAATTTATAATTAAGTATGATAAAGTCACTAATATCAACATCTCATATATAGGTTTTGTGGTATTTGTCCTCTGACTTCTAAGGGCTGGCTAATGCTTACGTCCATCATTTAGATTTGAATATGAAACGATCAGTACCACATAATATGTACAAGTGGAACTTCTACAAGTTTCAATTTATTGTAAGAGAAATGCTCACAACACTCTCTGACACATACTTTTGAACACAATCTATACTATTGGCTGAAAGAGTGTGTCAGAGACTGTGTTGCTACTTGCTAGCATTCCTCTTATTGCACTACCTAATTGACTAGAGTTCATGGTGTTATGATTGTGGAAAATGAAAGAGGGTAAGAAAATATGTGAAACATATTACTTGAACCAAGTCAAATAAACTCAAATCAAAACATGGAAAAAGGCAGGAAGCAAAACAGACCTGCTCATCATTTCCAGCAGTATTATGCCCAAGACTAGCGGATTCTCCACAGCCAAATGAATACACATCACCATCGTTAGACACTACAAAGGTTGTGTAATCTCCTGTTGCAACATGAACAGCTTTGACATTGCTCAATGCTTCCACCACCTTAGGTACTGATTCACATTCTTCATTCCCATGCCCCAAGCAACCATATCGCCCCCATCCCCACGTGCAAACACGGCCATCCCGCCCCACCACAGCAGCATGCCAAGCACCAGCAGCAACAACCATGGGTTGGAGGTTCAGCAGTCTGAACTGTTCGATCAAACGAGGATACTTTTCATCAGTTCTCGAGCCATGTCCAAGCTTGCCCCCCAAGCCACACCCAACAGAATACACTGACCTGTAAATTTTCAAGGAAGGACAACATAATGAACATTCAAATATTATCATAGTAAGAATGAAGCTAGATATAAGAATCAACAATGTTTGACCACTGCCATGAATCTTGAGGTTGAGGATCCAGACTTCTCGTGCACATACATGTAACAAATGAAAATTAAAAAAGAGGGAAGATATGTTTATCAGTTAAAGAATGCAACATGATGAAAAGAAATTGTCTTTTCCATCCAACACCTTAGTATGCTTAACGAATGAGCATGCAAAAATTCCCTAATTTGTATAATATAACTACCAATTAGAGTTTGCTCTTTATAACAAAAAAAATTGCAATAGGAAGAAAAGGGGAATATAGCTGGAGCTCACATTCCACTGGGTTGACAAGCCAGACAAAGCAGATAGCAATATCCAGCAGCAATTTGCACTACTGGTATGTTTTCAAGAGCACCTAACAAGGGATGGGGTTCCACATCACTTTGATCAGTGTGATGACCAAGTTTTCCATCACTGCCCCAAGAAAATGTATAAACCCTGCCTTCTCTTGATAACACAGCTGTGAAAAAGTTACCAATTGCAGCTTGGACAACAAATATGTTTTTCAAAGACTCCACTATCTGCGGAGCTGCAACAGTTTTAGAACCTTGAACTCCATACTCAGCTTCCCCAAATGAGTCTTTCCCAAATGCATAAACCTGACCAGAATCACTAACCAACATTGTCCTCCCAGCCCCAGCAGCAGCTTGTATAATTCGAATGCCTTGCAAAGTTCTGAAACACAATGCAGTTCCATTAATTAATGGTTTAAAATCAACTAGTTCACTTTGCAGTTAGCTACCCTTGATGCAATATGATCCATGTTCAAACCTTATCGGTCGAGGTCGCCATTCCTCCTCAGTGATGCCATGTCCAAGTTGTCCAGAACTGTTGGAACCAAATGAATAAACAACCCCTTTTGATGTCACAGCAATGCTATGACCAGGACCTGCTATAGCTTGAGACTTCTCCCTCCTGCAACATGCCTCTCCAGCCATCAAATACCTCAGCACCAGTTTCCATGAACCACCACACCTTAGCTTCAAATCCTGGCGTTGTTCAGTTGTCATTGGCTTGAATATGGCTCTCTTCTGGCACATGTCCAGTGCGGCGAGCTCGGATAAGGACAAGTCCGAATCCGGAGCAAAGTTTGCCGGCTGCCTGAAGAAGGAACATGTTGCCTGCAACAGTCACATTAAAAAAAAAAAAACAAAGCCAACATACAACATTATTGCCACATTGGTTGTGTTTGTTTGGTACTATTCACAATCACAAGTTCACATAAGCAAAGCATGGTAACACTTGCCTCTAGTTTAGCAAGGTCTTGAGGGTCCAAATTGCATGCAGTGAGAACATGAAGGACAATGGAGGGATTAGCAGACAAGGGAAACTCTCCAGGAGTGGAGTCCCCAAAGCAATGGCGTTGCTGCCTTTGAAATGTTGGAAGTGCAGTGGCAATAATGGCAGTAATTGGCTGGTCAGGGATGTTACGGTATTGGATAGTTGGGGTTCCGCTAGTTGTGGCATCCATCATGGGCACTGCCAAACCTTATGCAGTGCCCAAACTTTGCAGAGGAAAAGATCTAAACCGTTCTGGGAATTATGGAAAATATGTGCAAATTTATTACTACATTACATTCATTAATTTCTCTGTTTCTCTAAATTTATAGTAGCAACTCTTGCAAAAAGTATGTACCTCAAAAATATAACTGACTAGCAAATCTCAGGTCTCAAGCCTACAAACAAAACATACTTACATAAACCCATTATGTGACACACACAAAAAAGGGAAAAAAAAACTGAATTATATGACCAACTATCTCCATTTATTGTGACATGATCAATAATGATTTATGAGCTTCAATCATCACAAGGCATGCATTTAGATTTTAGACACACAAAATCATGAGCCTCCTATGAAAGAGGAGGAACAACAAGACCAAAACAATTAAAAAGTAACAAATACCAGATAGGAAAAAAAATCAGTCAGAGAAGGAAATCCACACCGATCGTTGTGTAAAACGCTTGATTTAGATGTTAGATGACCCAGATGAAGAAAAAAACATGCAAAAAGAGAACGCAAACAGAATATTTGAAGGTTAATCCAAAGATAAAAACTTGGAGGGGAAGTATGGTACTCATTTCCCCAAACCGTGGGATATTCAAAAACAAAAAAGAAAGGAATTTTGCCAATTTTTTAATCCAAGTTAAAAATCTCTATTCACGTGAAGTCATCGTAATTCATCGAAGTGAGATCACCCCAATCAAAAGGAATAATCGACCAAGCAAAATCATCTTCCATGGCCAAACACCCAGAAACAGGGGCTTGTAAATGGAACCGCTTTTGCAACCAATTATTCAAGGGTAGGTGGAAAAAACATTTTTTTTATAATATATTTTGCTTTTGTATTTTGGGTGTGACTTTCCCAGATCGTAGAATTATCAGTTTAATCCAATTCACAAGTACACTTGCTGAATACGCAACCAGAAAAAAAAAGGTAAAAGAAAAAACAGGGGATTCAGGAGAAGGAAGAATAAAATCACATGATCAACAAGTTTCCGATGAGTGACATTATGATCATCACAGATCGAATGAATAAAAACATGGAAAAGGGTGATTACGTATCGCAGACATCAAGGATTCCTGAAATTCAATCTGCAACGGTGGAGGAGCATCTCACGGGAATGAAAATTTTCCACGTTTTTGTGAGAGCCAACTTTGGGATCAAACAAAGGTAGGCAGAGATGGGTTTTTGATCGGTTTACGTTGGACAGTGTGTGGTGGGGTGCTTGTAAGGTAAGGAGGTTGAGAGAGAGAGAGAGAGAGTTTTGTTGAGAGAGTGAATGAATGAAATGGAATGAATGATTTTTTAGCTTTTATCTTCTTCTCTTCTGCATTATATCTGCTTTCTTTCTCTCTCTTTTTTTTTTTTATATATATTTATATATGATGAAGTGGTGGTGATGTGTCGCTTTGAAAATGAAGCAGGAAATGCTATGCGTCCTAATATTTTTAGGTTTTGTTAATTAGTGTTCCTGTGAGGTTGATTAATTTTTTTAAAATATTTAATATAAAAATTATAACAGAGAATAAAAATATTATAAAATTATTTTTTTTTCAAAAAAATATTTTTATTTAAATTTTTAATTAATATTCTAAAGATATTAATTAATATTTCTTATATTTATATTAGTGTGAGCATCTTACACGTAAGCTAACTCTTCTAGATTTCCTATGCCATAACCCTGGTTCAACCCAACTTCAAGCCAGGTTTGGTAAACTCTAAATATATTTTTGGCATTTTTCTAATAAATAAATAAATAATCACCTTGTACATGTAACATGTACCATCTCTCAACTCTACTTGTTTCTATATTATAAATAAATATTATCTTATATAAAAAAGTTTATAACAAATAATACACTTGAATATATTAATATATCTCCTTATATATGTAAATATTTAAGCATGTGTTTGAATAAGCGTTGAGAAAATTGTTTTTAATTAAAATTGATATTAAAGTGATATGATTTATATTTGGATATTTTATTATAAAATCAAGTTAGGATTAAAATTTAGAGTAAATTACACTTACATTCTATATATTTTGCTCAAATTTTATCTGATACCCCTCCCTCTTTGCACCCTACAAATAATTTCTTAATTGTTTAACTCACATTACACATATACCCTCTCCGCTAAACACCGTTTAATAATTTAACAGAAATTAGGCACATACTGGTCACATGACTTTTAATGAAATTTTATGTCTAAAAACTCTTATCTTCTTCCTCTTAACGTGAAAATATTTTAAGACTCTTGTTTCTTTTTGTTTTTCTGTAATTGGATGTGAACCCAGTTTTTTGTTGGACATTTTCATTCACACATTCATTCACAGGTTCAATCATACATTCATTTACATTTTCACTCACAGGTTCATTCACATTTTCACTTATAGATTCATTCATATTTTTACTCACATGTTCATTCACATTTCTACTCACAGGTTTATTCACATTTTCTATTACAAGTAGATTCCAAAACTTATCATTTGTTCTACTAACATACATATGAATATAAACTGAATTTTGATTCTCAACAAACATTTTCAGCACATCATGATCAGTCTTAAGGGGAAGAATTTTACCATTAGCAGCATAACGAAATCACAAAATAAAAGGGTGACATGGTGGCAATTATTAGTCATTAGCAATGTTGTTCACACAGTCATGTGCGTTGAATATTCCAAACTTATCAGGATCAATATTGCATATCTCACTTAGTTCGTCATGTTGGTCCATAAAGTGGACCAAAATATTCACGTTGTCTGGTTAAGGACCCATGTATTCCAATTCATCCATTATGTTCTTGTGTTTTCAAACATCAACAATAATAAACAATAAGTTCATCTATTGTGTTTCTTGTGGTTGCAAACATCAACATTATTTTAATCAACAATAATAAACAAATGATTTTAAAAATCATAAATGGTCATAAAATGGTTCCCCATTGAAACCCATTCATAAATAAGTAACAATAAATAATCAAAATTAAATAAATAATCTTAAAAATTAAAATCGTGGAACAGGAAGAGAAAAAGAGTGTTCGTGAACGTCGAAGAAGAAGACAAATGGAGACACTTGTGAACGTCACGAACTGGAATAGGAATAATGGGGAACTCGCAAACTGGAAGAGGAATGATTAAGAACTTGTGAACGATGAAGAGGAACTTGCATCCCTGGACGTTAAAGAAGAATTCGTCAACTAGAGGAAGATGAATTGTACTTGCAAATGATGAATAGGAAAGAAAACCATAAATTCTGAAACTAATTGGGAGATGATAATTTGGGTTTTACAATAAAAATGTAAGGATAATTTTGTTTGCTCATATATTTCAATTAACTTTAGTTATTAGATAAAAATAATGTGAAAAAAAGGAAGAATATGAGGTGAAATTTGAGCAAAATACAAGAAATATAAGTGTAATTTACTCTTAAAATTTAATAAAAAAAGTTAGATCTAATCTAGAAGCTACTCAAAATTACTTCAACCTACAATCAATTATGAACTTATAATCAATTATAAATTCTTTTCTAACACAAAATCAAACATGTAAAAATATTATTAAAATTAATTATAAATCCAAAATCAATTCTACAATGCTAAATCAAACATACACTAAGTTTATTTGCTAAACCAAACATGCACTAAGTTTATTTTTACTCTCTCGTTACACCACTCTCCTTCACAACGATTCTTATTCGAATATTCCTCCCATCAATGTGGTGAACTTCACTTTCCTTAAATGAGTCTGATATATTATGTTTTTAACATCAACTTAACTGTTTAACAAGTGGTAACCGAATATTAAAATTCAATTTCAAATATTTTACAATTCAAATACCTCCTAGAGATATGATTCCATGATATTTATATTAATTGAATAGTTTAACTTAATTTCTTATATCTTTCAATCTATTTTTTTAAATAGTTCTAATTTTAATTTGAATATTTTAAAAAATCAATAATTAATAATAACAATATATGACGGAAGAGTGTAGTTATTTGTCAATAATTTTAAAATAAATTTTTATTTAACAACAAGTACAAAAAAATTACCTCTCATTTTATTTGTCAATAAATTGAGATGATATAGCAAAATTCATTTTTTTTATTTTCTTTGTCGTTTGTGCTAAATAAATAGATAAAACTTTCCAAAAAATATAAATAAATAGATAAGAATAACTGCACACGTTGAAAAAAGACACCGCATAGAGTTTGAGGAATTGAATGGTTGTCGAATAAAGCATATTATTCAATTCAAATGTTAAATCATTGATTGTAGGAATTATTTATTTTCAGTATAATAAACGGTTAAAATTATTAAGAGTGTTTGCCTGTTAAATCAAGTCAGTTTAGAGAATAAAGTCAGTAAATTTTATTGATTTCTTATTTTTATCATTTTGACACTTTTTTTAATGCTGCGAAGGTATTAAAAAAAAACAGAAAGAAGGAATAAATAAAAGACTAGACATGTCTGATAAACAAATCTCTTAGGACATCAAACAATAATATATGTTTCCGTCTAGGAGGACAAATATCCAAAATAACAAGATGATCATTCTTCGAAGCTTTTCTTTTTGCGAGCCAATCAACACAAGTGGTTTTTTCATGAAGGGGAGTGTCTGAACTTGAGCTTCCAATGAAGGTGGAGAAAGCTTCTAATCTTTTGAATAAGAGTATACATTATATGAAATGAAATGACTCTATCTGTGATGAGTTAAAGAGCCACTTTTGAATCTGATTCACAAGTCAGATGGTGAGATCCTTAAAGGCAAGCAACACTAATGCCATGGTATATAACTTGATGTTTTGCATTTGTGTTGGATGAAATTCCACATGATCCATAAAAGCTCAGAATCCAATGACCATGATTGTCACGAATAAGACCGCCAAACCCCGCCTTGCCCTGATTACCAAAAGAGCGACCATCGACATTAAGTTTGTGCTCTCCAGGTTGAGGTGGTTGCCACTGGATGAGCCTTTGTTGTTGCTGACTAATATTCCTACTGTAGGTCTTGATAACTAGCTATTTCGAGTAAACTAAGTATCTGGTTCATTACTAATATGACACGAATGACATGATTCGGAAAGACTTCGTTGTTCCTTGCCTTCGAAACGTGCCAACAAGAAATAACAAAAAGAACTCCATGGTCCGCCAAACAATTCCTCTGAAGGCAAGTTGAGCTATTATCATCTAAAGCATTAACTTGAACATCGAGCTGAATTCCAAATCCTAGCCGCCTTTGGGCAATGAAGAAGAAGATGTAGGATAAACTCATGCAAATAACCCCACATGCAACAAGAGCATTCATTGACAATTTGCCTGTTAGTGTGAAAAAGATTCGTTGGAGACTAATGATTATTCAACCAAAGAAAGTGTAATATTTTTTGGGAGCCTAGGAGCTCACACCCAAGAACCCTTCCTTGTGGAGCTAGCAGTGGATTGGTAAGCTTGGGTTAGCCAACAGAATGCAGAAGAGGTAGTGTAAGCACCATCAGAGGAATGTCCCTACGTGATCTCATCCGGGGCATCCAAATTAATAAAAAGGCTATGGAATTCTCCCTTCAACCAATTAGGAATGATTGTAGATACCTTATCCTAATCCCAATTACAACCATTCCACAAGTCCTTTAAAGTGATACCAACATCTTGCAACTGAATCTTAACATCACCAAGTTGTTTACAAATAATGCCCTTGGTACTCCATCTATCATACCAAAGCATGAGGTCTCTTTTACCCACCCGAAACATGAAACCAGGCTCAAGCTCCTCAACCGCTTTTACAATAGAAGCCCAAGTGCAAGATGACCCTGGAAACTCTCTTTTGTGAAGAATGGAGTTGTCGTCCAAGTACTTTGCCTTTATTAACTTGACCCAAGGCTTGGAGGGTATGTCAAGGATCATCTAGACATGCTTCCCCAATAAACCGATGTTAACCTCCTTAGTTTGTCTTTCACCAAGGCCCCATTGTTCTTTGTCTCCAAGATGGTCTTCCAATTAAGCCAATGATTAGATGATGAGTCCTAAATGAACTTTCTCGTTGCAAAATCAAGGATATCACAAATACCTTGAGGTAACCAAATGTTTTGCATAATATAGGTGGGGATAGAGTTGAGGACAGATTAACAAAGGGTGACTTTGCCCGCTCTACTGAGTAGTTTTTCCTTTTATCCTACTAAATGAGTTCAATTTATCAAGTACAAAGGCAAAATGGATCTTCTTGACCCTGTTTATGATTAGAGGGAAACCCAAATATTTGTCAATATCCATGGTATTTTGGAAACCAAGGATGGAGGCAAATTTATGAGTTTGTCTTAGCGATATGTTTATGAACACAAGAAAATGAGATTTTTGCACATTAATTTTGAGGCTCGAAGTCTTACAGAAGATGTCTAAAGCATTCTTAACCACTCGAACCTGCTTGGCTTTGGCTGCAGAGAACAACAAACAGTCATATGCAAAAAAAAAAAGGAGGGAGGAAGTTAGACCAGATTTTGCAACTTCAATGGGATGCCAAGTATTATCATTAACAAGATCCTAGATGTGACAAGCCAGTTGTTCCATACAAAGTATAAAGAGATAGGGGGATAATGGGTCCCCTCTACTAGAGGCCCCTCAGAGGTGAGAAACTCTCAAGAATCTCACTATTCCACTTGAGACAAAGATGTAGCAGTAGTGCAATTCAAGATTAAGTTGATGGTGGATGAAGGGAAACCAAATCGGGCAAAAGTTTTACAAACAAAATCCCAATCAACTCTATCATAGGATTTTTCAAATTCAATTTTGTACATAATAATGCCCAACTTTCCTTTCTTTTTATGCATGTTATGAACAATCTCTTGAGCAATAAGGGCATTATCACTTGGTACCACAACCCGGTATGAAGCTACTATGGCAAGAACCAATGAGAGAATTCAAGAAGAGTCTGTTTCTGTGAACAAGAACCTTGGAGATATCTTTCAAAAGCCATTGCAGAGCTTTATCGGTCTAAATTCAATCAAGAGAGGTAGGATTATCAACCTTTGGAATGGGAACCACCAAATATCTGCTAATGAGGGGTTGATAATACCATATGAGAGAAAATAGTAGCCACATATGAGAGACATCTTCCCCAATAGAGCTAATGTTTGGAAGAAAACAAGTTGTAAACCATTTGGGACCTGGTGCCTTATAAGGGTTCGTAGCGAAAATAGTTTGTCTTACCTCCACAACAGAAACAAGTTTCATAAGGGACTCAAAGAAGTTGGTCAATACGAGGTAAAGAGAAGACCTCAAGAATTGACGGTTGGCTAGGTCTAGTATCCTAGAAGAGTTTTTTGAAAAAACACGAGGCTTCTCTTTTGAGAACACGATCATCACCACACTAGGTATATTTAATCATGAGACTCATGATCTTGTTTCTTCTTCTTCTTCTTATCACGGTCTGAGCATGAAAGAATCTTGTATATCTTTACCTCAAGAATCTTGTATGTGTTCATTCGAAATTTCTTCGAAGGGCATCCTGGACTCATATATCTTTACCCCTTGGTTTGTGTCATAATATTGACCCCTTGATCTTTGGCGGAGTCTTCATTAGACTGCGAAACCTGTGGATTTGTATTTGATGTGGTTGATTTCTTTCCTTTTGAGGATTGCTTTTTTGATGTTCCAATAGCTGCGTTCTCTACGAGTTTCCATATGGAAACCTCATTATCATTGCGGGCCCTTTTGTTTTTTGTCACATATTTGGAGGAAGAAACACCATTAGCATTAGTATGTGGGGCCACTTTAGATTGCACGTGATTGGTAATATTATCTCCAATATTTTTTCCTGCATTCCTTTTTTCCCTGATTGATCCTTGCCTTTATTACTCACTTTTTGTTTCTGTGCTAGATTGACTTTTTTATTCTTCGTCTGGACTATCATCCATTCACGGTGAGTAGGATCGTTGTTATCATTAAAATTTCCTTGCTCCACCTCATTAATTTATGAAATTGTGGCATAAATGCTGGCTTTAATTGGAGGTGCAACATCCATTATGTCTGGTTGCCGGAATCTTCGCTTGCAATCCTTCATACTCCACCTTATACCAGTGGTCACACAACCAAACCCTTTATACAACTTGCTTATTCAATTCTATTTCAACGCAAACCCTTGTGAATCGTCCTCTTCTCACGTCCAGTGTATTTGCACCGTAGGTAGTGATCAAAAAGCACCCAAGGTCCTTCCTCCATAACCCTGCTTCTGTCTCCATCGATGTCGAACTTGACCATAAAGAAGTCATGACTGAGATCCATCATGTCAAAACCTGCTTTCAACTTTCCACAGCTTGGAGAGTCTGTCTTTCATCGTGAGATATCTTATCCTCTTCCTCAACAGCTTCACCATTAGGGCATCCTTCCACGGTGCGCAAAGTCCTTCAAAGACTGAATCTTCATAGGATTGTCATCCTCATATACGATCTTGGCCAAATTTTCCTTCAACAAATCAGTGTTTCCCCTCACAGGAGGCTTCTCTTATATTGTCCATAACCTTGTACCGGAACGAGATCTTCATAGGATGGTTGTCGTTTCTCCCTCCGTTGTCCATAGGCTTGTTACCCATGCTCACGTCGCCCTTTGTGCTCCCAGAGAAAACAAAACCTGAACCCATATTTTTCATTTTGGCACTTTCATTATAAACTATCTACATTTTGAATTTTTTTTGGTTAAGAATATAAATAACTGTGATGATTTAGGAGTTATTTTTATGATTGAGAGATAATTTTCAAAATCAGTTTAAAAATAATTACAATCCAAAAAATGTGTATACTAAATATAGATATTTTTTTATTATTAGTGTAAATAAGATAGAAAATGGTATTCTTTTTATACATAAATAGGAAATGATATAAAAGTATATGATAAACCCCTATAATGTATAATATTTGATCTTTGATGTATAGAAGAAAAATTGTTAAATAATATATATCATTATATTTTGTGTTTAATTAAAATTGATAGAATATAATATAAAATATGAGTGAATCATTAATTGAGTATTAAAATTTTAATAATCAATTAAATTAAATTGGTGTTTGAAATTAATAAAATAGAAATAAAAATCTAAAACTATAAATTAACAGTCAATTTAATCTCTGAAATTTTAATAATAATGATCAGATTGGTTCTCGAAATATATTTTTTTACAACAATTTTTGGTCGTAAAAATTTTAAAAATGATAATATCTCCATTACATATAAATCATCAATCATTTAATCTTTTTGCTAGAAATTAATGTCATCTAATATTGTCATTCAATCAAACAACACATTCAGAATACTTATGTTGTGATAGACTCTAATCAAACAGATTATTCTAAATACTTATTTTGTAAATAACTGTGATAGACCTAAAGTCCGATTCCAATCGTTACTCTAGCAAAAACACAGAAAACAAAACATTTTTAAAATTTGATATGGGCCACTAGCGTGACTAGAGCCATTTCAGAATTCTATTTCAGGGCGACTTATTTGCATCAAATACTGATCCCTTTGTAACTTTTTTTAAATGCATCATTTTTTTTATGGGACAAATGTTTTTTTTTTTTAAATGTCAGTTTTGCTAACAGATTAAATTGAATCCATTATATCTCCTTTAAATGCACCGCTATGAAATCAAATAATACAGCACCTAAGCTGTTTTAAAATTGGTAACTGTTAATATGCACAAACATGTTAATCGCCTTTTATATGTGTATCTGACAAAAACTGAATGGATGAGATCATGAGACAGTGAGACACAGTGACATTGATATATTTGGTTTGACATGGGGTGGGAGAAGTAAAATTAACAGAGACTACTGTAATTTTACTCATATACGGTTTGCACCAAAAAGAAAAACAATCTTGGACTATAAGTGACATAATTAAATTTGCACCGTTCCTTCTAACCTTTCATTTTTGCAATTCATGTGTATATGTATATTTCCCCTCCCGGTTATCCTTGAAGCCACAAGGAACACATAATTTTCTCAGATCCCAAGAGTAGTGCATGAACGAAAGTTCCATTTTCCTGCTGTTTTTTATTTCTTAAACAAAAGAAATTGTTTTGCCCCTCAATGTTAGAAAATAAAAAGGGTACTTTATCATGGCCAAGAGACCCACATGTTCAAATTATAGCAGGTAGCGGGTCACTTCAGGACTAATAAAATCATCTATAGCTTTTACCTCAGGCATGCCTCATGGTGTGGTGTAATTTGCTGGCCAAAGCGTGACAAAGAAATCTTACATATGTGTACACACACGCACTATGAGTACTAAATGTCCCTGTAATTTTCCTTTTGCTGGCACTTTCATTCACGTCCAAAGGACCTAGCTAGGTAGAAAATAAACATGCAAGCATGGTTAAGTTTCTCAATAATGACAGCATGTCTCTTAGGTGTTGTCAGTTGTCAAGAATCCAAGAATTTAATGATTATGCAGTAAAACATTTTACAGAAACACTCAAATAGAAATCACTAGTAGTATATAATTCTAAAATAATTATTATAAAAATCAGTAAGTATATCATATATATAATAAATTGTAATTGAATAATAATATATAATTATTTTACACGCATAACCTATTTTTTTATTAATTTAAATAGTAAATATTATGGTTTCTGAAAACTAACCAGAGCAAAGTAACAGAGAAATGTGGTAGAATAGTACTAGCCACACGCACATAAATCAGTTCAGTGTTCAGCTGTACAAAAGCTAAAAAACACTGCTTTTTGGCCACGGTGAAGATTGAGAACTGTAATTTAATTTACACTTTTTTTTAAGGGAAATAAAAAGGCTTAGATATCATTTCGGCCAGTTACTTGCTTTTGCGAATCTTGGTTTCCCACATCTTCAATTAAATGCACGCTTTAGCATCTTCACCATTCATATTTCGGTGCTTTAATTTGTGAAAAAGATTAATTTGTTGAGGTATGGTCAAAGTTGACCTTTCTATCACCTTTGAATATCTCAGATTCAATGGCGTTAAATACAATAATCACAAAATCATTTGATTGGCAAAACTGAGGAAGAAAAAAAAAACCCAGCTTTTTAAGGTATTTAGCGACCCAATTGAATGACTAAAATTATTTTGTTTACAATGTTGTCATTTAAATTTAGATTTTTTGTCAAATGCATTTTGATTTTGAGTATCTTAGAGAAATATTTTAAGATAGTTTATAGTGTTTTTTTTATTAGTTTGAAAAGTTTATTTGACTATATTAGTAGGATGTGTAGTTCATAAGATAATTGAAAACATATAAATTAGAGTTGAAAAATATAAAAGTTTGTAAGGTAGTTGATTAAATAGAAAATATTGGTGAGATTATTTAATAATTTAATTAATAAATATAAAATAGTATATTTTATTATTTAGTAGTATATATCACTTTTAATAATGCATCATCTTACAGTGAATTGAAGTAACTTTTAAAAATAAGATATAGCACTATTACAGTGTAATTTAATCTATTCCTGTCTCTCTCTATTACTAGTGACATAAAAAAATGCAAAGAAATTTTCAGGCAAACGAAAATGTTGACAGAAGAAGAGATAAAAATACTTTTTACTCGCGTCGAATAAAAAAAGGTAATAAAAATGGAACATGAATGTTGATTCTCAAGTTGTAATAACTAGCATGTGTGCCAGCTGTTGAAGAAGAAGAAAGGGTGAAGCATCAAATATTTGATACACTTAAGGTTGAAGACTGCGTGTCAGGCCCTGTCCTAGAATCGTGGACCATCTCTGTTCAGTGTATTGGCACTTGTCACCAACAAAGAAACACTAGCAATCATACATTAATCAAAATCAAACCATATGTATCACTTCAGTTCATAAAATAACTTACATTCTACTCATGAGTTAAGGAGGTCAGTAAAGCAAACTGTGCTTTTTTAATGAACAAAATGTTAAAAAGTATGGAAAAAACCTCGGAACCAAATAAAATGTAGCCTCGTAGGTAAAAAAAACATTACTCATTATAATTATGACGTGCTAGGCATGCTCGATCAGTCTCAAATATGTCTCCTCTTCCGCAATCCATCATAGATTCAAAGTTGGGACTAGGGACTTACGACTTTCTTTCATTTATCCGGAGGGTGTCATTCAATCTACTTAGTTAGAGATTAATCTAATTTATGACATACTGATTCAAAGAAATTTTACATATAATAAAAATTAAATATAATTCTTTCATTAAATAAATTATTTTCACACATATTAACACAATAATACTTTATACCATAAAGTTAACCTTTTGAATTACTCACAAGTTGTTTATGCATTACACCGAATCTACTTCTTGAACGTACTTATTTACTTGATCCTCTAGTTTATCCTTCAGAATGTTGTACATGCTTATGGACTACACTATTTGTACGAAACACATTTTGCAGCTCATCCTCATCGACCAAGAAGATTTTAATGCTGAAGTGCGCGTACATGTATGCCAATTGCCAACTGCTATACTTTACTAGCGTGTAAAAGACTTCTTGCTGCTAGCACTGCACGGTGATGCAAATGATACATTGGCATTTGGCATTTATTAAAATCAATTGTTGAAAAATTAATTTCTAAATCTTTAGGGTAAAAATCATCACTCAATAAAATTTCAACAACATCATATTGGATCATTAAAAAATTTTAAACAAATAAGTGCACTTATTTCTATTGTAGCACCGATTTATCTTTTTATTCTTGTAACTTTCTAATCTTTTCTTATAAACTTTGATTTTCTTCAGTCAGAGATTATTATCTTTAGATGAGAAAAAAAAAATTTGATTTGATCTATTAGAGACCATAACCCTATTTATAGTGTTTTTTTTTTATTGTTGGATCAGTAAATTTTCATTAAATCTAATTGACCTAGCACTGTATCTATCCATTTATCTCATATTTATTTAGAAATCTATTTAGACCTATTTAATTAATCACTTTAATTTATCTAATATATATGAATTAGTATAATATAATTATTAATATAATATATAGCACATAATAATGTTAAAAAAATTAATTTCCTAACATCTATGACTTCACCAAAAGGTAATGCATAGCTTCTCATTGATAATAAAAGAATCACCTTTAAAATCATTGAAAGCTATACGTAACTTTTCAAAATCACAGCCAAGATGAAAAAAATTACGATCAAGATATGGAACCAAACATTCACTTAAGGACGCGATAAACAAGGAAGAAGCTCTCTACTTTTAATGTATTTCGGTACCAACGACATTGCCTCGCATAAACGAAAAATAGCAGAATAAGGAACGTAGGCATGTTACAAATAAAATGACTAATTGAAATCCAATGACAAATACTGTGTATATTCGTGAGATGCCGTATGCATGAGTATGTCAATTTAGGCTACACCAACTTGATGTCGTTATCATATTATGGTCTCCAAATTGAAAATATAACAGGCGGATAGGGGCATAGGGCAGTTAAAAGTTTTAGGATTAAATATGATTAAAGTCTCTAAATAATCAAATTTGATAATTTACCAGTGCTCTAAATAATCAAATTTGATAATTTACCAGTGCTCTTAAACACAAAGCAAATTTTTATTATACAGGATAGATGTCAAGCAGAACATCAGTACAATTTTATAAAACTAATGAAATTGTATCGCACACGCAACGATCTACCTCAAAAGTGCGTGTGCTGAACACACAATGGGCCACATTAACAAGGAAAGTATTGAACAATCCGTCCAATGCGGAGAATTGCGTCAACAAATGAAACATAGCATTCAAAAGCTTCACTTTGCCGAGGCAACGAAACCATGTCTTCGTAAAGCAGCCAAGAATTTCAACGACTTAAAGCACTAAAATACAATGAGCTTATTACTTTCTAAAAACTCGTGTCTCAAAGAAAATATACCTTAACTTCACGTCAAAAGTATGGCTTGGATAAACTCCAATTAAGCCTCATCATTTGAACCGTCAAAATTGGTACAACTGAGCAAGTCAATAGCTAAAAATATCACGTCAAAATATTTAGTCCTGTTACGTGACGATATTTTAAGGAGAAAAAAAAGCATTATGGATATTCTCCGATCACGGTGTCTCCGGGAAATACAGACCCAGACCTGCATTTATTGAACCATTACAGTGACAAACAAAAATAGTACCAAAGATGACAAGCTGACTGTAAAGGGCATTGCGAAACATCTGTACTAATGGGAATTCATGCATCTTTGTCAATGAAAATTGATGAAAAGAGCATAATACAAACTAACACTATAAGGCTGTAAAATCAGCCATCAAATCCAAGCACGCCCTCTGCCAATATAGAAACATTGAATCTCATTCATTCCACCATTTCTGTGGCAATGTACAGTGTTTAACCAGGCAGACCCCAAATTGAAAGGGAGGCTGCGTTTCCAATATGGCATATAGATGGAAACTGGGCCAGTCAATCTCCAAGCAGATCAATCTCTTTTAGTTAGTCAATCCTCTGTTTCTTCCGAAGGAGGTTGTTTGTTTGTGGTGGTTGTAGTTGTTAATACTTCTCTTGGTTCCTGTAAAATTATGGATTAGCCACTGATAATTGTTCAATTCATGAGGTTATTATTTTTATGCTGATGCTAAAGGAATGGTTCCTCTCAGCACCAGAGAAACAATATAAAGGGTAAAAAAGAAAAAAAACACAACTTATTATCCACTGACTTTGTATCAAAATTCAAATCATAACTCAAGACTAGCATTATATTGCACACTATAATTTAGTGTATTTGAAAATCCAAATATTGATTTTGTGAGTGATCATATATATATTTTTATTTTGTTTTGCATAAATACATTTCAAATATATGCTACAAAATCAAATGAGGCAACTTTTTGTTGTCCATTTACTACTCCAGACATGGGGAGAAAAAAATGCTGAGATTGTTCTTTAAATTTTTGAAATAAAATGAATTGTTCATGGTGGGATGCTGAAGGCCTATGGAGGGAAGATGAGTAAATATTGGGGAAGAGGTGGGAAAATGCAGAGTTTTCAATTTTTAATTTAAGAAAAAGAGTTTACTTAAATTCCCCTTAAGCGAGGTTGTTGCATTTAAATGAAATCCTGGTTTTTGGTCATTAAATCTTGGTGTACAATGCTAATATACTCCAACTAAAAGAGGTTGCTCAGGTTGGAGTATATTAGCAACCTCCTCTTTACTGTATTTTCATTATAATATAAATTTTATATAGGAATTATTAAAAAAATGAATTTATTGTTTTTAATAAAATTTACATGAAATTCAATCAATAATTACTTATCATCCCTTACAGTAATATGCATGTTTGATTCAATTTTTTTAAGAAATAATCACTTATTCTAGCATATCCATGAATGAAGCAAATGTATATTTAACAAATAAATATTAGGAAAAATGCCCTATATTCATAAGTGCAATAATACCTTGTCTAAAATTTTCTCCTTTATCTCAGCATTGTTGAAATGAGCAGAACCTTCATTATTTTCTGTCTCAGATGTAGATGTAGAATTCTGATTTCCCTCCAAGTCTTTACTTAATGGATTACCATTTACTACTCCAGATATGGAGGGATCAGTATTTGAAGCCAAAGACAGAGATTTTTCAACAACTAAATCACCTCCAGTTTGATTCTCCACTTCAACTGTTTTCTCAAGTGTCTCATCTACTTTAGTTTCTCTAGCTGCTGCTTCCAACGCTTTCCTTTTTTCTTCTTCTCTTTGTTGTTTTCTTCTTGCCTCTTGCTCTTTTATTAGCTTAAATCTGCAATTACTAACCTACAATTACAACAGATGAAAATAAACTAAATAGCATATGAAATGAGTGTAACTACCTACAATTACTAACCTTTCACCAGGTTGTGGCCCCTCTGATGTTTTCTCACTTTGTCTGGCTTCTTCCGCTGTTGTGGAATTTAGTTTAGATATTGACTTCTGAATCTGTGTTAGGTCATTCTTCGTGATATCATCTGGGACTTGCCTCACAGGATTTTTAGCACCTCCTAACTTTTGAAGCCATACTTGTTGTGCAGTGCTCAATATATTATTTGTTAACCTGCACAGCATAAACATAACAGGTAAATATAGATAGATAAGGGAAACAAAACCAACAGTAAGCTTTACCTATGCTCACCAGTAAAGGCTAAGACCAGAAGGAACTGAGAGAGCAAAGTAACCAATCATTAATGGAAGGAAACTGGTCAAGGCTTGAGAACTTTTCATGTTGGGATCATTAGGCTGAAAGTTGACATGGAAAATGACAAATAACTCAGCTACCAATGTAAACACAAAGATGCACTTTAATGTGTTGACACAAAGTAAATCAACATATTAGATGAAAAGGTAATCTGGTTAGGTAGCCACACTATGGATACAAAAAGGCCAAAATTAATACAATATACCAACATATAGTGTTAATTAGCAAGCAGCTTGAAATGAATTCTACTTAAAGCTATAATAAAACTCTTATAAAGCACAATAAGGTTCATGAATAAAATTAAGATTAGAACAGAAACTACATGCATCTGGTTTTAATTGTACATGCAACATGACTGACCTGTGATGACTGCATTATTTGGACAGAGATGTACTGAGAGACAACCAGCAACACAGGCAAGACCAGGTAAGCCAATGTATCTGACCATCCAAGGGGAGGGTGACCATCCTGAAGACAAAGGAGTAAAGGAAAAAAAACATTAAAACAAAATTCACATTTAAATCCACCTAGAATCTGCAATAAATCACCAACAATGTGACAAAAACAAAAATAATATATGGCAAATTTCATACAATAATCTAGATCAATGAAAGCGAATCAAAATTCTAAAAGTATCTGTCCCACTTGACAAACTGTACATAAACATTCATTCAATTGTTACACAGCTATCCTGCCTTTTCTCATTGTATAACCCACACTAGTGACACTAGTGGACCAATACACACACACACATACCAGCTTATACTAAGATATATGCCACAGTTTGCTTTGAGAATATTTTCACAAGCATATATTTCACCTAACACACCCTCTGAAGTCGGGAATGCATTCAACTTTGGTACATATAAGATTGTGATTTGTGCACCCCCATAGGTGGAGGCTTCCCTATGATCTGGGTAACTTGTGACAGACAAAGAACTTTTCTTATATAAGAGAGGGCACCATAATTAGAACAATGGAGAGTTAAGCATTCTCCTATTATAAACTATGAAAATAATATCAAGTTGCCAACAGCATAACCTTAAAAAAAATGGCAAAACAGAAAACCACAAGATTACAAAATTAATATCTAAAACATATGAAAGTTTACTTTCTGAGAGATACTCACCACAAAAGGAAAAAGCCAAGAGATACCACTTCCATTCTGACGAGCTGCAACTGTAGTTGGACCAGCAAGGGAAGGTATCCAGAAGAAGCCTTCAGTAAGGAGCCCCTTAGTATATCAGACAAATACATAACATTAGCCATGGAAGATAAGAGTCATATATACCCAAAAAATGGCATAATTAACTATCAAATATCCAATCAACATCACAAGCTGCATACCTCATCTGCCACACTTGAAAGGGCTCGATATAGCCCAATCCACACTGGTATTGTTGCGAGTGTAGGCAGGCATCCTAGGAAAAAATAAAGACATATAAACAAGAATTACCAACTTCATGTTTAAAAAATAAGATAATGCTTATAGTTCCATTGAATAGCCAAAGAAACATTAGGAGAAAAATTATGGAAATTGTGATATGAAGGCTTTGGAAGGCACCATCCTCAAAGCCAAAAGAAATATCAATATACCATTTGCAACAAAGGCAATAATGGAATGAATACCTGCTAGAGGATTAATGTTGGCTAGTTTATACAACCGAGCAGTTTCAAGTTGAATTCTCTCCTGCAAGAAGACAATATATAAATCTTCACATTTGAACTATTTTATAGAATTCCATTCGTTAGAGATTGCAGAGTCAAAATGTTTGGAATCCTCAAAAGTAGCAAATTATTTGATTAGATTTCTAAATAAAAAAATCTATGATAGAACCCTATTAACAAAAATGGGATTTGAACTGATTTAAAATCAAATCCTATGTTTGGAACTTATACAAATGAACTTGATTTTTATTTTATTTAAAAGGATATTCAGTAAGGGTAAAATGAATCAATTCTCACAAATCCTGCTCAATCTGATAGGACTCGTAAAAAATCAAAAGAGATCCATGGATTTTAAAAATCAAATCAAGGATGAAAGTCATGCTTCTATGGTTAAAGTTTCCAGGCAATATCTAAATATTTACCCAATGGTAGTTCCTGCAGTAGTTTAATTGTTATAAAAGAGATCTTATTTGAGAAAGTAACACTTAAAATACCTGATCACCAGCATAACGCTGCTGGATGGCCTTTACTTGAGGTTGCAAAGTTCGCATAGCTAAGGAAGATTCTACCTGAGAATAATCACTCAGAATTTTATGTAACTGAATCATGATGAATATGATAAATGGAAAAATATTCTATCTATTACCAAGTTTTTTAATGTCAAAAGTAGTAATAGTCAGTTAACAATGATAAATGTATGAGATTCAAAAGATCACGGCCTGTACTGATGATTTTCAACATATTTCAACAACTACATAGTTACTGATGATTTTCAACATATTTCAACAACTACATAGTGATTGATGATTTTCAACATATTTCGACAACTACATAGTACATACAAACCTGTTTTTTGGTTAATGGAAAAGTGGCTGCTTTTACAAGAACCGTGAGCAGTATAATTGCAAAACCATAAGCATACGGGACATGCAAAGCAGAAAGCCCATCCTTGAGTACCTGAAAAATGTAAATTACTTCCCCTCAGAATTACTGAAACAGTATTTAATCGCAAAAGTAGACCCATGTGTACTTATAAAAGTACAATTTTGAATCAAAATAGCTATCTAATTCACACATAACAATAATCACAAGCAATGCTATATCCTCCTGTTAATCATCCTAATACTCTATAAGAATAATACTTCACGCATAACTGATATCAATAAACTGCAACTTTCTTTGATTAAGTTTGTCAAGTTAGAAGTCTTCAAAGCAGTAGTTCAAACAGTAAAACTTATACAAGGTGAAATTTGACCGGAATAAATTACTTCATTACTTTATGCAAAATTGTGCATGTTTGGTTTACAGTTGAAAATGTTGTGGTGCACATTCCAATGTAAGTCCAACGAATAAAAGTAAAATGAACCCAAGAGCAAGAGTCCTAATCCTTTAGGCAGAATGACTTTTGCCTTGAAAGTAATTTTGCAACTGAAAACCAATCATGCACGTTATCATCATCATAACTTCAAAGTCCTTTCTGTGGCAACTAAGCCTAGTACGGGAAATTAAATCGCTAGAATCAAAGTGGAAATAATGATATTTCGCATTTCTCAGCTACAACAGCAAATACCACTAACCAACCGCACTGGAAAACTATCCTATCTACAACTAACAATAATTGCACACTGTAGAGAGCTATAATCTTATTCCACTTTTCCATTCTATGATTCTAATTACATTCTCTCCAAACACAGAATCACAAGCTCCGTCCAGTGCCATGATAATTGATGATTCAAATTGCAGTTTCGATTTCACACATCAAGAAAACCAAATCAAATCGAAGAGTTCGGAGCTTGAGGGAGCAATACCTTCAGAACCGTCTCCATGTAATTGGCAATTCCGGAAAGCCAATCGTTGCTCTGTTTGGCGGTGGAGGAAGCCGCAACCGTATCGGAAGAAGAAACGGCGGCATCGGCAATCGTGTAAAGAAGTCCCTCCGCTCGGCCGAACAGTTCTCTGAGAACGCCTTCAGCTTCGTCCGGCTCGGGAAAGAAACCGGGTTTGAATCCGAACCGAGCGACGGTAAGCGAACCGCGAAGAAAGTGTCTGGTGGTCGAACCGGAGAAAGCTTGGGAGTGAGGTCGGTGCGGGAGGTGGCTCGTGCTCCGGTTTCCCAACAACGGACCATAGACTATGTTCGGCGCGCAAGGTAACAGAGCTGCCATGATATTCGGTTCGCAACGAACCTGACGGTTCAAAGAAAGAAATAAAAGAAACAAAGTACTCCCCGGTTCGGTTGAAAGTAGATAGCACTAGCAGGTCCTTGAATAATGAATATACTATGAGCTATCTGTAGTGGAAATGGAGCAACGCAACGCAAATGTAAGAGATTGTGGTGATATTGTTGGAGCGCAAAGCGTGGGGGGTTCCTCTCCTCCTTTCTTGGGTTTTAGAAATTCAAAGGGCCCACCAATATCATATTTAACAAATATAAAAATAAAATATCACCATTCTAGAAACTAGAAGGAGTGTAATTATTGTTACTGTAAAAAAAAAATATCCATGCTGTTAATTAATTTAAATTATTATTAAAGTCACTAGTAAGAGAATTATTATAAAAATTAATATATACAATATACATGAATTTATAATTAAAAACAGTATAAAATAATTACACTAATCCTAGTATTTTTTCTACTTCTGTTTTTGGTCAACTCTCCTAACTAGGTTTCATCATGCTTTCTTACTTTCACGTGATCTTTTTTTTTATTTCAAACTATATGATTGATGTACATCGGCACCGAACATATTATAACCTTTTGTAACGTGACAAAATCAAACTCTAAAAATCTAATCTCGATATATATAGAAGAAAATAAACACTACATCAGAGTCAAAATTCAAGACAATATTAGACTGTTTGACTTGAGCCCGTCAATGATTTGGGCTTGCATTCGTAGTTTCTATGTGGTATTGAACTTCATACACCATTAGTTTTTTCCATATGGTATGTAATATTGAATTTCCGCAACTACCGTCCACTATTAGGTTAATTATTTTTAAAATTCATTGGCTTTTTGCTTGCTTCTTCCTGCACCGTAGTTTTCGCTCCTGCACTGCTCCTCCGCCGTGTTTTGCTTGGTCGAACATTGTCCCGTTTCCTTCTCCGGCGCATCGTCTCATCCGTGGTGACATTGTCTTCTCCAGCTCGTTTGAGGTGCGTTGCTTTTGGTTGTGGTCTGTAAAATGGAGTAGTGTACTGTAGAGGAAACGGATTCGAGAATCCGTAAGCTGCATACGGATTGGCCAATCCGTAAGTTTCATACGGATTGGGCTAATCCGTATGAGTATTTTTAAAATTTTTAACTACCTTTTAAAATAATTAAGTAGTATTAAAAAAAATTAGAAAGTGAAAACATGATTTATCATGTATTGTTTTTATTAGAATTGTACTTGCAAGGTGAGTATGCTTGTGAATCAAAGTTGTTCAACCGGTTATAGGATGCTTTTGTTAGAATTGGACTTGATTAGTGAGTATGCTTGTGAATCAAACTTGTTCAATCGGTTATAGGATGCTTTTGTTAGAATTGTACTTCATTGGTGACTATGCTTGTGAATCAAACTTGTTCAACTAGTTATAGGATGCTTTTGTTAGAATTGTACTTGATTGGTGAGTATGCTTGTGAATCACACTTGTTCAACTCGTTATATGTTGGTTTTGTTAGAATTGGACTTGATTGGTGAGTATGCTTGTGAATCAAACTTGTTCAACCGGTTATAGGATGCTTTTGTTAGAATTGGACTTGGTTGGTGAGTATGCTTGTGAATCAAACTTATTCAACCAGTTATAGGATGCTTTTATTAAAATTGGACTTGATTGGTGAGTATGCTTGTGAATCACACTTGTTCAACCTGTTATATGTTGGTTTTGTTAGAATTGAACTTGATTGATAAGTATACTTGTGAATCACATTGGTATACATAACCATATACACAAATTCCCTCACAATTAGTATGTTGAAGCTCAAAAGCTAAAAAACACTATGTTGAATCTCCATTAGTGCTTTCTCTTTGTTCACATTATTTATTCACAAACATAGGGATAGAGTAACATATAAACAATTGTGGTTGCAGATTATGGCTAAGATGAAAGGAATGCATCGGGCTCTTGGACGAGTTGCCGTCCGAACATTGGGTAGAGATGTTAGAGGTGATGATGATGAAGCCCCTGAGTGGCGTAGGCCTACCGCATATGTATGTTGACAAATGGCAGGTGTTGATGTTCCTGACGATCCTCTTGTGCAGGAACCATATGTCGAGACTACTGTACCTGTCACTGAGGATATGGATACTGAGTGTGAATCTTTTCCAGGAGGGTCGGAAGACTCTTCGGTGTTGACTGAGTTCGCCGATCATGTGGCTTTTAGAGTCTGGGCAGGAGAGGTATTGACATGATCAATTACATAGTACAAGGTGTATTATTTTTGGTTATCCATCAATGTAAACTAAATGATGTCTTCAATTCAGGAACGTCCAGAGTTAAAGTTTGCTTCCCATGGACGTAAGGTTATTAAATTTGGAAAGTCTATAGCTGAGATTGAGGGTTTAGTGACTGCCACTGACCTAACTCCATTGATTGGTTGCTTAGTTGAGATTGGGGATAGGGGGTTGTTGTCTGCATTTGTTGAGAGATGACACCCTGAAACATGTAGTTTTCATCTGCCGGAGGAAATGACACTGACATTGGACGACGTGTCATCACTGCTGCATATCCCTAATATGGGAGCAGTCCATGCGTACGATTAGATTGACGTCGGCAAGACCATTACCTTGTTGGTGGAGCTACTAGATGTCACTGTAGAAGAAGCTGAAGCTGAAACATCGCAGTGCCACAGGGCATATGTTAGACTATCATGGCTCCGGGAGTTGCATTATGCGAAGTGTCAGTCGAGGCAGTGGATATTAGCCGCCAGGGCATATTTACTTCACCTTGTTGGTTGCACATTGTTTGCCAACAAGAGTACGACACATATAGGTGTGGTATTCTTAGAGGCTTTCCGCGACTTGGACTAGTCTGCGAGATTTGCGTGGGGTGCAACTGCTCTTGTGCACATATATGATAATTTGAGCTACACATGTAAGCACCACAGGAAACATCTTGCTAGCTATATTACTCTGTTACAGGTAATGTGATATTTTCAAGTGTGTAATGGATAAATCACCGTGTATTTGTGTGTTTTGTTTGTATGTATTGCTGACTTTAATCGTTTTCAATTTGTAGTGTTGGATATATGAGCATTTTTCTACTGTAGGAAATGTGATTGTAGATGAGCACTATGACGAGAGGCAACCTCGTGCCTGTCAGTGGACGAGTGTGAAGGCCTTACCGGACAACCTATCGTAAACGTATAGATAGGTTAACACCGTTTGATATCTGTTGGACACCTTATGTGGAACATCGTGCCCACAGGGAGTTTGAATTGATTAGTTTATTTTTTGGTTTCCTTAGATGGGGTTCTCACATTACTAGGCATTTACCTAAGAGGGTAGTTAGGCAATTTGGTTATGTTCAACAAATTCTACCACTGCCTGTGTCTGAAGTTCCCTCTTTTGAAGATGTTGAGGACAGATGGGTCCACTTCTCGGAGTACCTTCTGGTAACAGGAGACTTGGTTGATTCTCCAAGTCAATGTATTGCTGCATATATGAGGTGGTTCTACCGCATTTCTCACCCATTCATGATTCTGTCTTAGTATGAGGAGGCCCGTTCACAGATTCCACCAATGCCTCGGACTGCACTAGGCCCGACCCATTTGCATGATGCTGCTACAGATCTGCCGACACAGTTAGCAACACACACAGTTGTGGATGAGTAGAGGCCAGTTCATGCAGTGGTAATAAGCATGCAATTTAATAATTTAAGCTTTATTAAACATTATATTTTTCGTAATGCATTGGTTAACTATATTTGTTGTATTTGTTTTAGAATGTGTGCCAACGGGTTGCTGACGGCTTGCAACATATGCTTGACATAAGGATCGTCACAGAAGGCACAGATGCATACGTTATGACGGAGCAACTGCTACATCTAGTCTGCGGTGTCACTGACTATGGCATTGTCTACACTCGAGCTAGACGAACTAGACAACCGTAGAGGAGGCCTTTCGGTTGTCGTGGTTGAAGACTATTTCTCTAACATTTATGTATTGGAAACCTTATTTTGCATAATTGTAGTTTAGTTTTTTTTAGAACACCAATTGATAGAACATGTTTTTAATCATTGAACATGATTGCATATATCACAGAAGACACAGATGCATTGGTAAATAAATGTCTATACATCTCTAAATCAACATGTGGTGTGCACAACTTCATCGATATAGTATACATTTGCATTCGATCAATGTAATAATTGGGCCATTGTTGAGCTTCGGTGGTACAGTGAGTAGCCCACAAACAAGTCGTCGATGGCAAAGGACAATTGTCTCTCAAAGTAACCTGTTTTAAACAAATGCAAAAATCATGAATTTGGCAAAATAAATTGTATTCATCAAATTAAACACTTTTTCCCATACCTTAACTAAATGGTTTCCAAACACATGACTAATACACAAAATGCAATGAACTTGGGGATCTCTAGGAGGTTGGCTTCTTAGAGGAAAGAATGTCATCCCAATAGGTGTCATACCAACAATGTCAAGTAAATGAAGTCTATACCTGTTTGTTTTGTATGTACTATCTATCAAGAACACCATATGATATGCATTGCTCAATTGTACTGCATCCGGATGTGCCCAAAACAAGTCATGTACAACATTTTCATCCTTCAATCTATGCCAATGAATATGCATGTCATGTTCAAGAAGATTCATTAGCTGTTGCATTTCAGTATTATTGCCTCTTATACGCGTGCGGTATGCATATCTTGCATTGTATACTTGGTTCAAAGTTGTATAATTATTGTCATTGTGCTCCTTCAAAGTTAGAAGAATATTCTTTGATTTCACCATCGACCTTGTCATATCAGCAACAATGATTTTCTCCTCCTCAGTTAGTCGACCAGCATATGGGTGCCCACAGAATGACTTAGTCAAAGCATGATTATGATTGCCACATATTAGCTTCACCATCCACCCTTGACCTCCCGGGATTGGTTTGCCTCGCAACTTAAAAGGACACTCATATTTTATAGTGCGAGTCGTTGAAGGTGTGAAACCTTTTTTCCATGGTATGTACTTTTCACTCCTTTCACAACCAATTAACACAAATGATGTTCTTCCTATTTTTCCAGTCGATATGTCACTCCTCATTATGACAACTACAAAATCATTCTCATTTGCAACAGTACGAGCTCATTTCAATACTGCATCATGTGATTCAAATACCTATACAAATGCATAATTCATCTTTAATCTTCTTAATTTAATCATTTAACAACTTTAATTACATTCAAAATCACATAAATATCTCAGTCATGTTGAACGTTGTAGAACAATCAATTAAACAATTATTGTTTTCAAACGCATCAGGGTCATCTCCAATGTCTTCATTCATATTATTTTCTTCATACATAATACTATCATACATCCACTCATCGTTGTCCATCCTAACAACAAAAAAATTAATTTAATCATTAATAAAAACACACACACAAATAATAATAACATTTACTAACATTAAATTTATAACATAAAAAACATTAAATTCTAAAGATCATCATTTACATAAACAATAAAAAATTAACATATTTTAAATAAATCATGAAAGTCTAAAGATCACCATTTACATAAACAACCCAAAATTTTACTTTTTGTATTTACTCAATCAAATAATTTCTAAATTAAACTCAATTTTAATTAAATACATATTTTTAACAAATTTAATAAAAAAATTTGTGATTTAACAAATTATGAAAGTCTCATCATCACCACCATTTGCATAAAAAATCTACAAATTTACTTTTTTTATTTACTCAATCAAATAATTTCTAAAATTAAACTCAATTTTAATTAAATACATATTTTAACAAATTATTTAATTTTTTAATAAAAAATTTGTGATTTAACAAATTATGAAAGTCTCAACATCACCACCATTCGCATAAACAATCCAAAAATTTACTTATTGTATTTACTCAATCAAATAATTTCTACAATTAAACTCAATTTTAATTAAAGACACATTTTTAACAAATTTTTTAATAAAAAAATTGTGATTTAACAAATTATGAAAGTATCAACATCACCACCATTTGCATAAACAATCCAAAAATATACTTTTTGTATTTACTCAATCAAATAATTTCTAAAATTAAACTCAATTTTAATTAAATACATATTTTCAACAAATTATTAAATTTTTTAGTAAAAAATTTGTGATTAACAAATGATGAAAGTCTCAACATCACCACCATTTGCATAAACAATCCAAAAATTTACTTTTTGTATTTACTCAATCAAATAATTTATAAAATTAAACTCAATAATTAAATACATATTTTCAACAAATTTTTTAATTTTTTTAAAAAAAATTTGTGATTTTAAGTCATACGGATTGCCTAATCCGTACGAAATAAAAACATCACCACTAACCTCTGCGTCCACCACGATGCCACTCGACGACTCCGACGACCACCACGACGCCACCACTCCGACGAAATCAAAACAATAGCACCATCTACCACCAATGCAAAGCCGTTCTCAACAAGAGCAGCTGCACCAAAATGAAGAAAAAAACAAGCATAACGATACATTGCAACCAACTAAAATACAAAAGGAAAGCTACAGGGGTATTTTTGGGTTTTCAAAAAACCAAATGGTGTATAAGAAAACCAAATGGTGTATGAAGTTTATTCCTTCTATGTGAACTGAGCCAAGCCCAACTATACACATTATTACATTCTTGCAGGCTAAACGGTAAGTCATCCCAAGCAAATCACTGTTTTTGTCTACGGCATTCTCATTAGTTCTTAAAATTAAGACAATTTTAAATAGACTTTAAGATTTTATTTATTTCATCAAAATGTTTGAATTTAACTACTTATTATCATGTTAGTTCCTAAATATATCACTTAAATCACATTTGTTTTTTGGATTAATGTGATTGAAAAATTATTATTAAAATGGTAGTTTACTTGAATCCTTGCATATATATTTTAACAAGTCTCCCGAGCATTAGCAAGACATTACATTGGTATATATTATTGCATTTGTGTCAGCATGTGAAGTGATAAGAGACACAGGAACATGAGGTCCAAATCTCACGAATGACAATCTTATTAGGATAAGAGTGGAATCCAGATATCACAATCTTATTGGACCAAATTTCTCCACTTCATTTCTCATCTATATTCTTCCAAAGTGTAGTCAATAGACGTGCCAATTTCCCCTGTATTCTCTTTGCCTTGACACACTGCGTTCAAGTTTCATAATGGCAGCAACCATAGCAACAACAATGGCTATGATCAACTCAAAGTGCGCCAACACAACAGGGTCATCACACAAGTTGCACAACCCCAAGCTCCAACCTTCAAAACCCACCCTCTCCCTCTTCTCCCTTCAGAACCTCCCAAAGGGCCTAACCTCCAACGTCTCAACTTCCACAGCAAGCACTGCCATCGCAAGCGCAATATTCTCCTCACTCGCAAACTGCGACGCAGCCTTGGCTGCTTCGCAAATCGCTGAAATAGCCGAAGGTGATAACCGCGGGCTGGCATTGTTGTTGCCGTTGATTCCCGCCATAGCATGGGTGCTGTTCAACATTCTGCAGCCAGCACTGAACCAACTGAACCGCATGCGTAGCAGCAAGGGGGTCATCGTTGGGCTCGGGCTAGGGCTCGGTGCATCGGGAATGATGTCCAGCCCAGAAGCATCGGCTAGTGAGATTGCTATGATTGCCGATGCTGCTGCCAGTGACAACAGGGGACAGCTTCTGCTGTTTGTGGTTACACCAGCGATTGTTTGGGTTCTGTACAACATTTTGCAACCGGCACTCAACCAGCTTAACAGAATGAGATCCGAGTAGTGACTTTGCAATGCTAATGCTAAGGGAATGGAATTTTGTGCACCCGATTCGTTCCATTGCTTTTTTTCTTGTACCACTTCCTGCTTGTAACTTGTATCTATTGCTCTCTCTCTCTTAATATAAAACTGTTTCAAGTTTCATTCTGGTAAGTAGAAAACATGTGGTCAGAAAAGAAAACTCTACTAAAGGTTATCAGCCACGTTTTTCAACAAAGATCAAAGATTAATCAACAGAATTGAAAGATACTTCACACTACGGATATAAGTAATTTAGTGTAAAATATAAATTGTAGTAGTAATATATCACATTGTAAAATATAAATTGATTGGTAAACACTCTTACACGGCAAATAATGTTCTGTTTGGATTTTGGAATGGTAAGAACCAGATATAAACCTACAAAGTAATAGGGCAACAAACAGAGATAGAGAGCACAGTAAGGACACAAAAATGAACAAAAATACCACTGTTGTGGTTACGTGTCCTTTTTCCTTTCTTCTGCTGAAATGTGTGATTACTCGGCCAGGCTGTCTGGAACAAATTCGGGCTGGCTTTGAGTCTCTTCCAAAAGAGAGGCTGTTCTGGCCTTCTTAAACCTTCTTGAGCTTCTAAGAACATCATCGATTGACATCCCTGACAAGCTGACCAAAGAACGATTTCATAACTCAGCTACTGCTATGTCAAATATGTAACATAATACATGAATGATCATGAAACATAAAAGAAAAGCCCCAAAAAACTAGTGTTTTCTGTAATGATGTTATGAAAGAATGGAAGTTGAAAACCGGCTAAAGACAAAAATAAGTAGATGAGAATCTTTTCATACGGATTCATGTTATTTGAGGATAGCGCAACAAATCATGGCCCATGATGCAAGAGAACAAGGTAATAATTAGTTTACATCTCCCCCACAAGGGTGGATGTGAATGGCCCAATTAACTATGTATAAGCCACCCATCTGAAAGATTACACATTCTAATTGAGTGATCAGTTCTTATCGTTTAAACACATTTATTCAATAGACTTAAACAAAATGACCAATTTATTTTTTAAGATATACTACACTCTAATTTTCGTTACTCATGTCAATTGCCAAAAACAAATATAGGGCCAAAAGAAAATACTCACGGTAATTCTAGCTATGTTCTGTTTCTATGTGAAAAATAAAGTTATTGGCCAGCATTCAGCAGAAATGCAATTCATTAACTTACCTTGCTTTTACGGAACTTCTTGCACCATTTTCCTGACTTCTCCCACCATATGAAACTGATAAAAAAAATTAAAGAAATTGGTTCCAAATTGGTAGCATCACCATTTTTATGAAGAAACAAGATAAACTGAACATTCCATATATAAATCTTTAATTCAAGCTTGTCATCAATTCCAACATCAAAATTAAAAAAGGCATAACAAAATACATATTCTAGAGGAAACCAAAAAGGTAAATAACGTGGAACAGTGGATATTAATACCATAAATTTAACAAATAAGAAAAACAGTGGTTATCAGCAATGCACTAAGTACGAAGTAGTTGTCAGAGAAATAGTTTCCACTACCAATCTAGAGGAAAGTAGTGACCTACAAATATACATAAACTATTCTGACCGCCCGCCTATAATTTCTTGGAATACAAAAGAACAAGCATCAATCAGAATCAGAAAAATCTTAATTATAAACTGTTAGATCCTGCATTGACTAGAAATATAGCCAATTTAGTCCTCATAAGGCTTAGGCAGTCTTCACATTACATGCTAATTTTGTGGGGTTGAGTTAAGCTTTAAGTCCAAACTCCAAATTTGTCTACACTCTAGATTTCTATTCCTAGGCAGCCGGGAAGTGTTGTTATTGATTGGGTCACTCATATTTCTCCACACTCAGATGTCCAATCCTGGATGAGAAGGAGTGTGTTGAGATCCCTCATCAACTAGAGATATGACCAATGTAGTCCCTATAAGGCTTAAGTCGTATTCACCTTACAAGCCAAATTTGTAGAGTTGAGTTAAGCTCTAAATCCAAATTTCAAGACTAATGATTGTTCATTTATCTTCCAACACTAACAAAGTAATAACTGGAAAACATATAATATTCTCAAAATTAGCGGGGAACAAGCAAGCTTTCTATCTCTACTTCAGAAATTACATTTTCAACCTTGATAAATATGATCATGAAGAATATTTCCAGATCTCAGAAAGGAAAAAAAAAAAAAGGTAACTCCAACTAACCCAGCAGAAACTCAGTCGTCCACCCACAACCCAGCCCAGCCACCCAGAGATTGAAGAATATTTATACTTGTATCAACTTATTAAAACGTAAAGGCACACTCCCAAATAAAAATTTAAAATATATTACAGATACCAACTACTTGTGAACTCAGACCTGAACTGCTATCCCCATCAGAAAAATCAGACATCAGTGGATTATATGATGGAGTTCTAGTGCTGGCATCAGAATTATCAACTTCATCTTCAGAGGTGCTGCTACTGTCATCCTTGAAAATTGCTACTGATAACAAGCTCTTCTCCTGTTGTGTTTTACTTGCAACTCCACGAACGTTGTTCCCAGAAGCTTTTCCTGCTTTATTTTGAACCATTTTTATGGAACCTTCCAGCTTTGAGTTTGATACCGGAGCACGTTTTCTTTGTTTCTCCAAATCCATACTTTTCCCAGAAGCATTGACATGAGCCTTTCTGTTTTCTCCAATTAAGGACACGGCCCTGTCAGACCTACCAGGCAATTTTGAATCTTGTCCAGTCCTGTGTACATTTGGAACCTTCTTACATAGGTCACTCCTTAAATCAAGCTTTTCCTTTGATGATAATTGCTGTGAGGAGCTTAAATCCTCAGCATGAGTAGGTCCATTTATTGCTTCCAAGTTATCATCATCTTTCTCTCCAGGAGAGCGTGTTGAATGCTGGGCAGCATCTTTACCCCCAGAATTAAACCGAGACTCAGAAAGTTCAAGTCTAACAGAGTCTTCAACCGGTTCCAAATTTGTTTTGCTTGATTTGTTAGTGGACTTCGTGCTTGTAGATTTATTTTTCTTTGTCACTGCAACTGAAGGTTTGGCATGTGTTCCACTGCCAGAAGATGGTGATGGCTTCTTACTATCAAGAACTTGATCTTTTGTTAGCATACTTGATATGCTCTTTGAGGTAGAAATCTGTTTGTTGTTTGATTTCTTTCTCTGTCTCTTGTCCATGTGTTCAGCATTAGATTTAGTTTTAATTTGTTCCAAGTAACCAGCATTATCAACACCAGAATCATCTTCCTTATCAGAAGTCCCTTGCACTTTCTCCTGCTGATTTTTTCCCCCTTCTGTTTGATTTAAAGGGTTCTCCTCTGTGTCTGTATTTCCTGACTTAGGATCACAATTTTTTGCACTAAGAGATTTCATAATAACAGTTTCACGCTCAGAAGCATCGACAAGGCCAATACTTTCTCTAAGTGCAGACCCTCCACCTGAATTCTTAGCTTTTCTCGTCCTTTTTTCCTTCTCTGATTTTATAGGTTCAGTCATTCCATTGACATCCACACCTTTTGAAGTCACATTTAATTCTCCGATATTTGCATCTGTTTTATCCTGGCTGGATGATGTGGACTTTTCCAACAGCACTAACTTAGGATCATTATGTGGTGATACTTCTCTTCCTTCCTCAGCTCCCTCAATCTGATCAGCTTCATTTTTATGACAATGATCAAGGACAACATTCTCATTATTCTCAGTCAGCTCCATAGGCTCATCCACATCAGCAGTGTGTGCTTTTATTTCAATGTCGGAATGGTTTTTATAATTTGCTGTTGTTTTTTCCGTAGATTGAAAGCCTTCTTTGCATGCATCTGTTCCAGTCTCCATGTTGTCAATAGTAGCTTTGCTCATACCAAGATCTGCCCAAAAAAGAAAAGAGATCAGTAATAGATAAAATATTTCTTTCACAATTCTAAAATTGACTTCTTTTATTAATTTGATCTCATTAAAAATAAACATAACAAACTAATCTTAACATGAATCAGGGATAGCACCTAAAAGGCAGGTACTTTTCTATTTTCACCCTTTTGCAAGTAGTATCACCTTTAGAGGATAGGCCATCTTCAGATATTTCCTTCTGAACACCTCTTTGAATACTGGAACAATCTGCTTCTTCGTCTTTCCTGGAAGAAGTAACTACAGGTGTTTCATAAGGATTTGATGAATTTATCTTCCCTTTCTTCCTCCTACCCCGCACACTAGTTCGCGGTGGATTAGTGTCATCAAAATGTTCAGCTGATTGGTCAGCATTGCTGTTTGAAATCTTCTGTTGGTCCTCCAAAATGTGGTGAGAAGTACTGTCTACATTGAAATCATTAATCAAGTTTGCCTTGGACAAACTTTCTTCTCCACTTTTCTCTTTGCCATTCCTCTTTTTCTTTGCAGGAGGTCCCATATTTAAAATGTCTTCAGTTACCTGATCTTGCTTATATTCACCATGATCCCTAGATTTTTCATTTTTAAGTTCAAATAGCTCTTTTGATTCTTTCCTTTCCTTATGTGCTTCATCAGATTTATGCACTTCATCCTTCTGAATTGCTGTCTCTACCTTGAACATTTCTTTAGAATCAACAGTCAAAGACCTCTTCCTTTTCCTATGCTTCTTATTTGCAGATGCAGCAACATCAATGTCATTCTTAGTGTTATTATTGCTGCAATCAGTGTGCTGATGCTCCTTTAAAATTTCAGTTTCCTTAATTACTTTTTTATCTGCATCCTCTGAAGGATTTGCTACGACCTGAATATCCTGCTGAATTGTATAATCACCAGATCCAACAACAGAAGAATCATTTACTTTGGAAGTGTCATGCTGCACCGCATCTTCTTTTTTCCTTTTACCTTTCTGTTTTTTCTTCACATTTGATACAGATTTACAATTTCCCTCCTCATGTACAATACAAGCATCCTTAGTGCCTTCATTGGTTCCATCTACATCGCATTCAATACGTGAACCTGGAAGTTCATTATTTGCACTGGATGCCCTTTTGGATGGAAAACTAAGAGCATTGTCTACAGCAGCGGCATCTTTTGAATTATCATCTTGCACCGTGTCATGTTTTTTCCTGTTACTCTTTCGTATTTTCTTTGCACTTGATACAGGAGTCTCTTCACATATATTATGATCATCCTTAATGCCTTTACCAGATCCATCTACTTCACACTCAGTATTCAAACTTGGCAGTTTGCGATTTACAAAGCAATGGTCCTCCGTCTCAGGAATAGAACCATGTAATCGGGTTCCAGTGTCGTTGTCGCCAGATGACTTAACTCCTTTGCCAGTATGTTTCGAAACACATGGACTAGCAACAGGAATTTCTTCGTTTTCAACTGGTCTATTGTCCAACTGAGGCAACTTGAAATTGTCAAAGGTGCACACCCTCTTGGATGGAGAACCAACAATCAAAGCATTATTTGCAATGCCAAGAGAAAATAATTGGTCATTCTGAGCACACTCCCTCAACACAGAAACATCAACAGTGAGAAACCAGCTCTCATTGACACCACTGAAGGCACTTCTCACAGGCATGGAATCTGTAAGGTGGTAAAAGTACCCCTTGCGCTCAACCTATTATATCAAATAAAAAAACATAAAGTTTAATTGTATATATAGTGAAGAAGACAAGACCATGGTTTGAACAGTAGTAAAATACCTACCTTTATCCCACGAATCTGAACTTGCCCAATTTTCGGAAAGCATAATGGATGTTCCGACAGAATACTCTCTACATAAAGAAATGGCATTTAAAGTTAAACAAAAGGTCATCACTATTAAGAACAAAGAACCAAAACCGATATACTACGAACAAAAACTGTTAACAAGAAGGTGAAAGAAGGATCCGCATGAACTATAAAAGAAGAGAAGCATTATGAATTGTTCCAGAACAAGTCACTAAAAATTGAATAAGAGATTAAAAAAAAAAAACAAGAAAAAGAAGATTACTTTTGAGGTCGGAGACAGTGTCTAGGTCGGAAACGACGAGGGCCAAGTGGGTATCGATGTTGGTGTCTATGAAAACGACGTTGGTTTTAGGAGTCGAAGTCGCCATGCTCTCTGGTGTTTATGAGATGACGGCACGGCGCCACTTCGCGCTCTGCTTCAGGTTATACCCTTCCATCCTTACGCTTATATAGTACTATTAACTTTTGCATTTTTTTCAAAAAAAAAAATTAATCAACTTTTATAATTTCATTGTTAATGAGTTAACTTGTTTTTCTAAATTCTCAACATTTTACGTATTCTTTATCATGACAAAAAAACTTCATAATTTCATTCATATGTTATTTGTGATAAATCTTTGTCATCAATTTTTATAGATAAAATAATAATATGTTCTTTAAAAAGATAAAATTATTTATATAAATATCATTATAACTTATCTTTTAATTTATCTTGTGTGACATTCAAATAAAATTATCAAAATGTAAAAACATCTAACTTAATTGAACATATGTGGATTTCTTTAAAATCATGTATTATCTAACTCATTTTATCACTCTTAGGAGTGTTTAGTAGGAGAATTTTTTTATTTTTGAGAATGATGAATTCTAAAAATCATATTTTATAGAAATAAATAAAATTTGTTTGGTTGATCATTTGAATCAATCTCAAGATAAATTTTTTAAAAATTAAAGAGTTACACAATATTCTTATCATATTAAATAATTTAATAAAAAGTAAAGTGATATTTTTATTTTAATAAAAAAATCTTTTTATGATAAATTGATTAAAAATATTTTCAGAAAACATTCTTTTCCAAAAAATTTATTATTTTAAAATTGATATCAATTATAAAAAGTTAAAAATTTTAACCTAAGATTCTCATAAAATTAAAAACTTCAATAATACCAAAGTAATGCCCCCTTAATTCTTCTACCGATTAGTGGTTTTTTAAAAAAGATGAATGAAACATTTTTCTTCCCCTTTTCAATCTACAATTTGTATATAAATTAAAGTTATACAACTTAAAAAGTGAGACTCTAATTTTTCTTACTCCCACAATTAATTAATTATCTATTTTATTTTTCTTTCTTCTTTGGATTGTAATTTTTTAACAATCACCTAGAGTAGGAAAACTCTCTTCGATTTTTTTTTGGTGAATATTCTCTCATCTTCTTATATCCATGTGATTTTTTTATCTTAAATTAATTTTAAATTGTAAAATTATATTAATAAACTAAAAAGTTTCATATCAACACAGAAATGTAAATTTATCCTAATTAATATTATTCATGTAATGTAATTTATTTATTTAAAATATATTAAAATAACCAAAACAAGATCTTTAACATTACAAAAATTTAAATTTCTTCTTATCTAATACTATTCATGTTGTTATTTTTTATTTTAATTTACAATAAACAAACAATAAATTAAAAAGTCTCATTATTCTTTTAATGCTCTTATTTTGATGATATGCTTATGTTATGCTTATGTCTAGTTCAAATTAAAAAGTTTTTGGTTTATAGTACAATATATATAGATTTAAATACAAGAGTTTTGGATTAATAATTTGAACTAGACATAAGCATAACACAAGGGAACAACACATTTTATTCAGTTTAATTTTCTAAATATAAGAGAGGCTAACTAAGTTAGTTGGATAATGTGAATAAATTATTATAAATTTTATATTATATATTTTTGATTCCTACAAAAATAAAAAAAAGTGAATACTCAAATTTAATTCACACTGTCATCAATCAATTATTCAGTTTAATTTCCTGCTCAAAATTTTCACTTGAACCACAAAGGCTTCCTAGAAGCTCAGAATAAGAGAAAAGGAAGGAATGACACCAGAGAAAACCGGGTTAAGCGATATGCCAATATATCATATCAGTTCAACACACTGCTAAAACAGTGAACAGAAACACCCAAAACGGGTGAGTAAAAAGAATATGCCACACCACTGATACTAACACATAAGAGTAACAACAGTATGATGAAAATCAGGAACGTAGCAGGAACTTAGAATCCTTAATCAGCTAACAATCTGCATATGTATGAGATGAGTAGAGCATCTATTTGCCTACACAGCAGAACCAAACCTCCTTTTATTCCTTCTTCATGGAATCTTTGCGCTGTCCCCTCTTTCGAATACCCAAGCAAAACCACAGGCGCCAAGCATCAACGACAAACTCAGGCAATGAGCACGCCACAGCCCAAAGAAGAGTATGCGGCCAGTATGGTGTGCAGCGAGGCTCATAGCCTATCCATTTCACACCTGCTTTGGCATAGCCATCTGTTGATGGAACAAAGAATGAAGATTTCCTGATAGATGCCATCTTGGTTGCCACATATAATGGAACCTGCATCAGGAAAATCTCAATCAGAAATGACAAAAAAATCATACCAAGTATAGTCAACTTTAACAGCAAACCAATCTATTTCCACATAGTCAACTCTTTCGTACACAGATTATTTAGGTGGACAGTTTTCCAACTGCAGAAGAAAACCAAAACATTGACCGGACTAACTTGGTATACAAGAACAAAATACAACGGTACCCCCAGAAAAAAAAAAAAAAAAAAAAAAAGAAGCCAAACCAAACCAACCACGAAAAAAAAAAAAAAAAAAAAAAAAACCCCCAAAAAAAAAAAAAAAAACAAAATAGGATGCCACACCATACCACCCACGTAACATTAAAGCAAAGCATCAAAATAAGCTAAAGAGAAAAAAACAAGTGCAGTTGCTACCACCTACCTAAGGCAATGGTAGAAAAAAAATTACACTCAGATACAATACAAACACACGGACTAGAATTCTTATCATGAACAAATTGTACACAAATATCAGTATTAAACAGAATCACAACATATCTTCAACTTTCATCAAGATATATAACCATACCTGCCTTAACTTTTAAAAAGTATAGAGTAAAGGGGTTTCGTTTCCGTTCAGTTTTGTCTATGCTTTATGTAAGTATAAAAAAAATTATAACATAAAAATTTGTGCTTCACCAAACTAAATAAAAGTTCTACAGTACGATAATAGTTCCAGCCTGCTAAAGCCCATAATAATGAAAAAGACAACTGTCCATGAGGTTTAGCTCAGTTGGTTGAACAGGGTGTGTGAGTTAATGTAAACTCACTGTCACTCTCTTCAATTCTCACGGATGAAAAAAATAAAAATGAAAAAGGCAACTCCACCAAGGCCTATCCTCTCTTTTCATCACCTAAAACTCCAATTGACTTGGGTTGAAAGGGTTTTTATAAAAATAAAAATACAAGGGCACAGCAATTTCAGCCGTAACGTAAAGATTTTTGGGTCTCCCATGGCCTTTATCAGCGGATGTCCATAATTTCTACAATATTAACAAAGGTTTTAAAAAACAGTCCATGATTGCAATTTCAACTGCAAAAACCAAAGTTTTTGGGTCTCCTTTGCAAGACTGCCTCAGTAGCATAACCACAATTTTAGTCACATCGACTGCAGTCTGCTATTTCCCGCGATATCAAGCACCGTGATGAAATCGCAACCATAATTAAAAACCTTTATATTAAGAATTCAACAAAAATCACGACCATAACCACAATTTAAAATACTTGAGACTAGAGCTATTCAGCTCGAATACAGATCAATAACTAAACTAAATGGCTGAAACTTGATATGAGGAATTAAGAAGAAAAAAGGGGGAAAATGATACTTTCTATCCAAAAAAAGAGTGCAAAGCAAGCAAGAGGCTAACTACTCAAAAGAACAGCACAATACCTGACACTGAACGTCAATTCCACTCTTCTTGTATTCAACATAGAGACATCTCGAAAACTGATCGATGTACCTGAAACAAGGGAGCACAAAAAACATCAAATAACAACACATATCACAAAGGGGAAACACAAAAACAATTGCAATCATAAAAAACTCACGCTTTGGTGGCAGCATAAACAGCATAAAGAGGATCCGAAGGAATAACAATAGCAGCTCCCGAACCAATGTTAACAATTGCACCCTTCTTTCTCGCCAGCATCCCGGGAAGAACAGCTTGCGTTACCTTAGTAGTTCCAACAACGTTAACCTTAATAAGGTTGTTAAGAAGCCCCTCGTCCACTTCATGGAAGAATCTCGCGTAAGGGTACGAAACTCCCACATTGTTAACGAGCACTCCAACTTCCAACCCTTGAATCGCTTCGCTGATCTTCTTCACGCCCTCGTCCAGATCCCCGGAGAAATCAACCACGACGGTCTTAACCTCGGTATTTCCGAACCTCGCCGCGATGGAATCCGACACGTCTTTGAGCTTGTCGGGGTTTCTTCCGACAAGGACGAGGTTCAAGCCCTTGCGAGCGAGCTCGAAGGCGAAGCTCTTTCCAATGCCGTCGGTGGGTCCAGTAACCACGGCCCAAGATCCGTACTTTTTGAGATTCTTCGGTGGTCTGAGGAAATTGACGTAGACCCATCTGAGAACAACGAAAGCCAATTTGAGGATCGTTAACAATCCCACAATAAAGAGAAGCGCGAACCATATGGGTTGGGTCTTGAGCCTGGAGATTATGCAGCATTCCATATTGGGAAGTGGGAATGATGAGATAGATACTACTACTGTGATACGAGACGAGAAAGCGGTTTATGAGGAAAATGAGAAGAGCATTGAATTTATGGTGATGATATATATATATATATATTATAGAGAGAGAGAGAGAGAGAGAGAGATAAGTGTGGGTGAGGTAGATGAGCGGAAAACAACCAGAATTAAGTATAGAAAGGTTGGGGTTCGGGGTATTAGGAGGGACATTCAATGAATACTGATGCGCCATATTCCCAAATTGCAGACAAAATAAAATGGGTGGGCGGAGTCAACAGAATAACGGGTAGTTTGGGTCTGGCCCGTTTCATTGTACAAGCTGTGGGTCGTTACTTGTGGAGACTCACCAATCACTTACAAAGTACTTATATAAGCTAAATCTTCAGAATTAAAGCAGACTAGCATATTGTGTTAGATTTTAGTTTACTGAAATTGTTGAATAAATATGAGTTGCATTTCGAGAATTGAGATGAGTGACACAAAACTTTTTAACAATTTGATTCTTATCAACTAAATCAACATTATTTCTGTTTCAATTTTTATTCTTGAAATGATAAATATTTTGTTACTAACACATTTTTTATGAGTTTCACTTGTAATTTTTAAATCATAATAGAGAATGTATTAAGGTGTGTTGTTAATACTTCTTTAGAAAATAATTCATGGATATTTAGGTGTTATTTGATACACGGAGAAAAAAGAAGAAATGTAAATTTAGTATGTGATATAATATGATAAAAAAACAGATAAAAAGGAATAATGAATATCATTGAATTGTATAATATATAAGAGTGTTCATATAAAAGTATATTTTTTATATAGAAAAAATATAAAAATAAAACAGGAACATGTTCATATATATTTTTTATTGTAATGTGTTGTGAAACAAAAATAGAAAAAATAAACGTAATATATTCATATATATATATTTTATTTGGTTTAGTTTGGCTAAGTGAACGGTGTAAAACTGTAAATCACGAAAACGGGAGGGTGTTAGGTTGTTGTTTTTTTATTCATTAAAGGTGTTGTGTTGTAAGTGCATAGTATCGTGGGCCCAAAATAAAAAGTGTATATTGTGAATTTGTGAGTCCAACGTTTATTGATGCTGCATGGTGCATAGTACGATGATTGGTCTAAAACTAATGACGGGTTAACGTCCAAAACAGGTAGAATGGTACTAGTACAGTGGACGCAGCCGCATATGTTTTGGTTCTAAGACACGTATTCAATCAACTAAAAAAAATTACTACAAAATTTGCCCAACAACAAGAACCAGTAAAGAACAACCACATCGCACCGAAAGCAATGCTTCATTTTCACTGTGCACATCTTCTTTCACGTGGAGTTAGTTATAACTTATAATTAGATTAGATTGGATGGTGAAAAATATTGATGTAGTCCAAAGTGACTCAAATTTGAGTCCGTTCCTTATCTTTTCTTTGACGTGGAGTATTAATTTTAACATCCATGGAACAAAATGAGAAAAATCGAGCATAAAAAGGAAATAGTTCTTCACAAAGGGGTCCTTCTCAAAAGGATCACTTTTGTAGGAGTTTTTAACCGACATTATGTGAAAATTATTAACAACATTAGTTCTAAATTAAGTGAAAGATCAAATTGACTTAAATTTAAAATGTAAAGGATTAGCTTTTTTTAAAAAAAATTATAAAGGATTAAGTTAATCTTTCCTGACTTCAACGCGCTTATATAATTTCGGAAGAGTGTAAAATAACAATACAATGAGAAGCATAATTGAAGAATTAGCATAAAACTTAGATGTCCTTGTAAGAGCGTGAGCTAATTGGTTGGTTTGTCTATGGACAAAACCCACACACGCATTACCAAGAGAAAGTAATGTTGCTTTTGCAAACACAATGAACAAATTAGAATATTTTTAGTGATAAATTATAAATTAAAATATTTTTAGGATAGATTCCTAATTAGATTTTATTATATTATTTAGAATTGAATATCTCTCTTTTTTTTTAATAGTAGATTTTATTTTGAGATCTTAAAAAGAAAATGAGAAAAAAAAATTATTTTTTAAATATTATATATATCTTAAGAATTTTTTTATAAAAATTTATTTTTTATGTTAAAGATTTTTTCAGCTCTTGCGAATTCCAATAAAGACCGGATATTTAGTTCGGAATATATACTCGATAATAACACCTTTTGTTTGGAGGCCTGTTCTAATGAGGAGACGATCGCGAAGTAAGCGTCAAAGGAAGGACCAATTTTTTTCAGGGACATGAAGAGACCAAACACTCTTCCAATCACCCTGGACTCTCAATTCTGAATTATCAATGATAGACTCAATGATATGGGTAGTATGGGCGACTTGACGGAGTAGTGACAAGTCCTTGAGTGCATCCAAATTAAAGTGTCTTCGTGGCCAGTATGGTATGTGAAGGACTAAATTAATCTAAAACTAAATAAAAAAATAAGAGACAAAAAGTATAATTTGACCAAATTGTTACATATTTGGTTTCAACTAAATATGTATCATTTACGTAGAATATTATAGTACACGTCTTTATATTGATGGCTGAAAAGTAAATACTCGTATTTACCTTTATATTTGTGAAGATAGCAATTTTAATATTCATTTTTATGCTTATTGGCTACTTAATTATTCACACATGTTGCCCACATTTTACTTAAGCGTAAGATCAATAAAAAATATTAATTAAAAAAATTGGGACAACTTAAAAATTCATATTAAAACATAATCAAACAACATTGACAACGTAATTATTTAGCATAATAATTTTTAAATTGCAATTTTAGACTCCCGTTAATTCTAAATATGCAATTTTGGTTCTTATATATTTGTTTTACAATTTTAGTTCTTGCATCTTAAAAAATCTATAATTTTGACTCAATTCTTATTTTTGCAACATTTATTTTTTTACATTTTAATCAATTAAATTAGCAAACGTCCCATATGAGTCTATGTGACAACCTTAGAGAAAATATTTTTGGTTAAATAGCTGCTCTTATGCACGATATTAGATAGTTCAGAATGATCGCCTGTTCATAATCCTGACTAATATTTATGTAACACATTTTTAAGTTTTATAATTTCTTCCTACTAATCCAGATAGTTTACTGTGTTTGGATTACAATTGAAAAAATATAGTTTGATTGAACTTAATTTTGTAAACTTAAGTTTAATTCAAATAAGTTTAATGTAACTTGATTTATGTTTGAAGTTTTCTACGTTCATCGTTCATCCATCGTAAAAACAAGAAAAAAAGAACTTTGGAATAAACCTCAAAAATTTAGGAGGAAATTACATTTAACTTAACTGGAAAAACAATTTATCAAACAAACGGATACAACTTTCTATGAAAAGTAAATCTCAGTTTAGATGCTTAGACATCAAATCAAACACATCTTAGTTGTTAGAAGTCAACCAGAGATGGCAAAGCAAATATTCAAATAATAACTAGAATAAGCAAACGCAGACCAATTGCAGATAAAAGTATAAAACTAACAATAATGGTAAGTAGGTAAACTACTAGACTGAAAGGCAAATCTAGAAAGAGAAGAAAACAAGGAAGGAAAATACAATTAATTCATTAGGAGTCTCATGATCAACCACAATTTTACATATTTTTTTAATTATGATATTAGCATAAAGCAGTCTTAAGTATAATTAATTTTTATCAAAGATCATGAGCGAATAAAGTTAAGTATTTTTCTCGAACATGATTTTTTTTCATATAAAAAAATTAACAATATTCAAACTCTTGATCACTTAATTCAAAGATACACACAACTATCACTTGTGCCAATCATTATTGATATAATTTTACAATAATATTGTTATAGGAACTAACACTTAATTTGTACGATCTTGATTAATGATGTTTGCCTTTTCAGAATTAGATGCTGCTGATGTTTTAATGTTGGAGTCCTTGGAGAGTCCTCTTCGGCGCCAATAAAGAAAATAGCGCAGCATAAAGGAATCCACAAATGAATCAGGAATTGCCCTTATGAGAAACCCCTGCACAGCATGTAAGAAGTATGGCTCAACCAGTTTTTCGTAGCCAATCCATCTTGTGCATGTTTTACTATACATATCCGGCTTTGGTACAAAAAGCGATGTCTTCATTTTGGTCATCTTTGTTGATACAAATAATGGAACCTGTGTGTATAGCTCAGCACCACATCAAAAAATATTACCAAGAGTTAGATACTTAGATTGTTATGTTTCCTTAAAATTAGAAGTGGAGAATTATTGTTCTACACAATGTTTTTCCTCATAGTTTAAGAACACAAATACTCGAGGATCAAGTACTTTCTGTAAGGGTGTGTTCATTTGTAAAGAAAAAATAATAAAATAATATAAAACTCGGACTTTTATATTTTAATTTAATTTAAAATTTTCATCTTAATTCATTTCTTTTCAATTTATTTTCACTTTAGCGACGAGACACAGTTTTTTTCTCAAATCAATGGCCTTATGTTTCCCATTCGTTAAAAAGAAAATTAAGCATCTATGTAAAGGTGTTTCCACCAATAATTAATGGATCCTTTTTTAGTAATACTCTAAAACAAAACAATGAGGCCCTTAAAAGTAGGGTATCAATGGTCAATGATGACTAGGCAATATCCCATAATTTCCATCAAACTGAAAGAGAAGAGGAGAGGCAACAGAGAACCTGACACTGGATGTCAATTCCTTGATGCTGGTATTCCAAACTGATGCATCTCGAGAACATTGCAAGGTATCTATGAAAATGGCAAGTAGATATCAGATCTGGATTCAGATTTCTTTTCCTCAATTAAAAATAAAATGATTTCTTATATAAACATCAAAACTTTTTTAGTTGTTTTTGTTTTTCAGTCTATTTTTCAATTGATTTGGTAGGAAAAAAACAAGATAATACAAAAGTAGGTAAATGTTTACATGTTTAATCCAATTGAAGAATTTACTTTGAACCGAATATTGATTGAGTTTAAAAAATTAAGGTAGTTTTTGAGTTGAATAAAAAAAAATTATAATAAAAACACGAAAATATAAACCCCTTCACTACAATTTTTTTTATCAACATTGGTTTTGCAAAATGAATTTTTATAAATAAACACTTTCCCCAAACACACTAATTTGATTGCAGCAGATCTTATAGTTATATGAACACAAAATTCAATGTAGTGAAACTATTAAATTTTGTAGTTAAGGACAAGGAGAAAACGCAGAGGAGATTTAAGTCTTGAGTCCTCTGAGCAAATGAAATGAAGTCACTTTTCTGTTCTAAGCATGGTTTAGATATATACAAGAGACATAAAAATTATACTCCTATATCAAAAGAAGAAGAAAAAGGCATAAAACTGAACAAATTTCCCCAACAAAACATTAATGTAAGCATATTTCTAGGTGTAGTCGATCAATAAAAGCAAGACCCATAAAAGGAAGAAAAAAAAAACCACCTAAAAAAGCATACTACTACATTGGAATGTTGGAAAATGGAACAAACTTAATTATATTTATGGACCACTTACGCTTTTGTAGCAGCATAGAGTGTGACTAGAGGATATGAAGGAAGCACGACAGTGGAACCAGAGCCAATGTTCACTATTGCTCCCTTTTTCTTCTTGATCATAGGTGGAAGCACAGCCTTTGTGACCCAAGTTGCTCCCTCCAAGTTCACTTTTATAATAGCATTCATAAGCTCCAAATCAGCCACATGAAAGAATCTAGCATAAGGGTAAGCCAAGCCTGCACCATTAACTAGCAAACCTATATCCAAACCATCTATTGCTTCCTCCACTTTTTGTACTATTTCCTCTCCTTCAACTTTTTGCATGTCTATGACCACAAACTTGACCTCAACATCATGTCCATCTCTTATTTCCTTTGACACAGCCTCAAGTTTTAGAGGGTTTCTACCAACCAAGAGAAGGTTGAGTCCCTTAGATGCCAATTCAAAGGCCATGGCCTTGCCAATTCCATCAGTGGAGCCAGTGATTATAGCCCATGAACCATACTCTTTGATGAGATTCTTTGGTGGCCTCAAGAACATCACCCATACCCACTTGAGAAATTTTATAAGGGCACTGCACACACTAATGAAGCCTATGGTATTTGTTGCTACTAGGAACAAATCCAGCCACTCCATTTTCATTCTAAACAAACTCCAAGAAAATTTTCTAAATTTATAAGACTTTAATAATTATGTCGCCATCGAAAATAGGACTACTTTTGTTTCTATTAGTAAATGTTTCATCAACCTTAAGAAACAACTTCACATGCACGATGATGTGAGTGGGTCATCACTCATCAGGTCATGCCATTGGCATGCGCCTGTGGGGTGGGCACAGGGGTTAACGATTGCATACTTTTCTTATCTCTTTGGCTGTTAACAAAAATATCGGATTAAAGTTTACAGACTAGGTAAACATTTAAATTTTAATAATACAGTTATTAAATCTAAGAAAAACTAATGTATTATATAATTCTCTAAGATTTTTGTCTTCAAAGGAAACTAACTTTTCGAAAATATTAAAAGTATATATTTTCATTTCTGATTTTTATAAATAATTATAATTATAAAGCTGGCGCATTTTTTATTTTAAAATATTTGTATGAAAGATATTGAAAATATATTTTTAACAAAAAGAATTTTTTTTTCAATGTTTCTATAATTTTAAAAATAAGAAATAAAATTAAAATGTTATATTTTAGTTTTTCTAACCGTCCATGAAATATAATCTTATTTGAGTTGAGAATATCTAGAGGTATGATGAGATTAACTCTTTCAACAAGAGTTAAAACAACTTAGTATTTAGATTAATATATTTATTTTACAACTTATAGAAAAAACTTATTTTAAAAAAGAAAAAGTGATAATAAACATTAATATAAAACAAGTATTTTTTAATATAATCATTTTTTAATATAAATTATATTTGGGATTTATAGTGAACAATATTAGTTATATGAGGTCATTTAAAAAAAAAAATTCCAATATAGAGATTTTACACAGATAAAATAAAGTTCTTTTTAAGAAGATAAAAAAGTTATTTTGATAGACAGATTTTGTTACTAGTTATTGAGATAATGTTTGAAGTATACGTTCAAATTCGATGGAGATAATTATAAGAAAGAGCATACCTAATAAAGAGAATAAAGAGTACTAAAGTCTCACTCTTCAAGTTGTGTATTCTATTTTTTTTTTTTTTTATACAAAACCAAGTGATATTATTTGATAATCCAAAGATTATCCAATAATTAAATTATGTCAAACCACAAATTCCAATACTCAGTTCTTAAAAAGAAAAACCCACTTCTGTCAGTTAAAAACGTGATAGATAGATTACATTTTCCTTTTATACTCTTGCACAGTTGTATCGATGATAATAAACAAGGCTAAGAGCAATACCAGTAATTATCAGAATTAAAGACACATCATATCAAGGTGGTTGTAAGCTGCATTCAATCAAATGATGCAGCATTTTGATATCTTGTACGCTTAAAATGCTAGAACTAAAACATGCAGGTTGAAGACTTAAAATAACCGCTGAAGCTATTCAGGGTTCAAATGAAATCTGTGATTCTGTACAGATGTTACTTATGTCTTATGGATTGAAAATAAAAATAAATAAATAAACCAAAAATAATGTTACTTCTTCCTTATACCTCCACACTCTCCTCTACTGTTCATCTTCTATGGACATAAATCATATATTTTGTAGGAAAGAAAAGCATATCAGTAAAAAAAATTTTAAAGTGAAACTGGTTTGGCAAGGCATTACCAAACCAGAGAAACTGTGTTCATAAATGCTAACAAGTCATAAATTAGTTGTATCATTGCTACAGCCTGAGCTCTTGTGAAGATGGTCCTGGTGAAAAGGATCGTCTGTACCATGCACAGAACTCAACCTTGGAGAAAAGTTCCACCCTGTCATTTGCTCCAGCTCGTACTCATTAGATCTTACATTGGAGTCTTCCTGGAACTTCAGGAAGAACATCGAAGACCAGTAATCTCGGGCCAGATTCTGCACAAGTGGAGGAATGTGCAATTTAGATGAAAACTATACAACCACAGCCAGGCTAATTTTAAGCAATAATTTTAAATTTTTAAATCATCGCTTAACATAATGTTTTTTTTTTTAAAGTTTTCTACTAGACATTAAATGTTTTTACCTTTTGATTAAATATTTTCTTTATAAAAGAGTTAGGAGGATGTTATGCGAAGATATAACATTACTCAATTTTAATCAAGGGCGTCTTGTCAAATTGTTTTGAATCTAAGGAACTTACTGTTCTCATCAGCTGAATGATCTCATTAAGTGCATTATGGAAGAGATCAGGGCGTGTGATGTTGGAAGTTGATAAAATTTCTTGTCTGCTTCTATGAGAGATGTTCACCTCCATAGCTGCACCTGTAAAATTACATTCTAGCAAATATTAAACGAAGCACCCCAAATTTGGAAGAAAAGATCACAAGCATGTGATTTTTTCTATAGCTCTTGCTATTTCAACTCATTCACTGGAACCTCATAAGATGAGACATGCAACTGTGTCTAAATCAAATAGCTGTGTTCATAAAAGGATTGACAGAAAAATGATCTTACAATTTTGAATATGCAAAGACCTGGGCATCATGGAAAAAACCAAGGGAAAGGATAAAAGAAGGAAGCCACCTGGAATTAGAATTACAAACCTGCAACTATGTATTTCTCAATAATATGTCGTGCCATGTAGATCCTTCTCACACAGTCATCTTCAGGTATTTTACTAAGCTCATATACTTCATCAAAGAAGTGCACACTCTCCCCAGCCAAGCAACTGTATATATATTAAAACAATATTACATTTTTTAGTTTAAACAAAGATACATTTTTATCTGCATTCTTTAATTCAACTTTGATGTTTAGGTCCAAAACTTTCTGGACCTTGTGGGAACGAGTAAAGAGGATTCGTTCTTCTCAACCAATATTACATTGTGCAAATTTAACATTTGTTATCTTCCATTTAATGTGTAGAAAATATTACCCATTTTGTCAGAACTGTTTCTCATAAATAAGTCATTCCTTAAGTGAGTTAAGTCCTCTAGAGAAACTATAATTCATACAAACGTCAGCCAACATACTGGAGTAAACAAAGGAGGATATTTACCTATCAGCAAATGCCATAAAAGACTGCCGGAATCTCTTATTCAGGAGAAGCTTATCCAATGGTTCATTAGGATCTATCCTTGAAATGGGTTCACTTTGTGCTAGTACCCCACTATCAGGTATGCCCAGAGCCTGACTCATTGTGCGAAATTCTCTGGATTCTCTTCTCCTCAAGCTGATTTGTGAGAGAAGTGGTTGTGAACTTGATATTGAAAAGAAAGCCACCACAAGTATGCTAGCCTTTAAACAAAACCAACATAGGATGGAAATAAATAAAAGATTCACAAAGTGCTGACTTGGATTTTAACTTTCAATGTGTTGAAAATATCTGACATTTCATAGTTATGAAACAAAAGACGTGATACGGAAGCATACCACAACTAAAAGCAGAAATCTGGAGGCAACTTCAATCCATGAGATATTGTCATAAATTTCATTTAGTATGTAAGCAGTAACCCACACAGCTGCCAGAATAAATTATAGAGACCACCGGGATAAGCCATCCAGAAAATATCCAAGCTCATATTTTATAACTATAGTTTGAAAATAACTATGTGGATATAGGATCATGCAATGCAAAATGAATGGGTTGGTTTTAGTTCAGCAAGCCATAATTAAATTTGATTAAGAAATTGTGGCTAATTACGAGATTACATAGTATGGAATCTCTTCTCATAGTAAACTATATTGTATTTAGGGTAAAGCTTCTGCAAAACTAGTTTGCTAAGCACCCTAGTTAAAGAATATGAGATATCTATAACATTTGCAAATATGCATTGATGAGTTAATAATTTTGGCATCAGATTTTATCTTGAATGTTACACATTTAGATTTAGGTAGGAAATCTATTTGCTGAAAACAGAAAACCTGAATTATTATCAACTTAATGTTGAATTTGTTACCTTAATAACAGCCTTGGAGCACAGGTTAGTAGGAAGCTGAGAACTTTAAAATAAATAGAATAAAGGAGTTTCTTATAAAATCTAAGAAAAAGTGTACCAATGGACACAACTGATACAAGTATTCCCCGCCAGAGGTCTTTGAGTTCATCAAACCTGAACTCTATGTGATGAACAGCAGCTGTAACCCCAACCAAAATGGCAATATACAATGAATGGAGGCATACAACTGGGATGGTCCATTGAGCTTTCATGTGACAGCGACTGCTTAGAGGCTTCATTGAATGGATAACTAGAGAATGAATGATAGTTTTGTTAGAAATAAATAGTGGAAAGAAAGTAAACAAAAGAGACAGGACTAGGGAAACAAAGGGGAATGGGTTCTGGTAATCATTTTCAGAAATTTCACTAGATGTTGAGAAAATCATGGACACAAAGCACATACACTTAAAATGTAATAACTAATAACTGAGTCAACTGAATAGACAAAGTCCAACAAAATTTTGAAATATTAGATAAAAAGAGAGAAAAGGAAATGCAATTCTATGGACAAAAGTGATAAATTTACACCTGCTTCCTCTACTTCAAGTAGTAAATTCAATGTAATAGAAATTACAGCAATAAGTAAATTAAAATTAATTCAGATTCTTACCACCAGCAGCAGCAATCCAGGGAAGTAGAATAAGTGGAAGCAAAATATATGATCTTATCAATGGTAAACTCCTCCTGAAAGATCAACAAAGAAGGAAATTGAACTCACAAGTCATAAATTGATGATAACTCCTTTAGCACTGGTTAAGAATTGCAGTGACAGGCAAAGTGCCAATTAATTATGGTCAATAATGCCTACAAATATTGAAATTCATAAAAAATCCACAAGCATCCATGAGCTCAAGTGAATAATAGCTTCACCACCGAAAACCAATCAGACAAACAGAATGTTATGATAATACATTCAACATGTTTGCTATGCATTGTGGTTGTGGAAAATACAAACTAACTCCTTTAAGCTATGGATGACGAACTTTAAGTGCCTTTAGAACAACTTATTTACAGTTTGTTTGGTCTTATCTTATGACATAAGAACTTGTATAAGTGTTGGGAGAGCATATGGACATAGCTTATGATCTCTCCATGATTTGTTTTCAGCTTATTTCAATAAGCTCTCCAATCTCCATGATAACTTGTGAAAATAACTTACAACTTGTATTAAAAGAGTTTAATCCTATTTCCTCTTTGATTACAGAAATAGCTTATACATAAGTGCTTGCATGATAAGTATTTATCCAATAAGCACTTAATTAAGTTGTTTATCCAACCACACCCTTAAGCCATCTTGTTGACTTGAACAGTTAAGATGTACAGTGGAACCAACTTGCACCAATGTGACCTAAAAAATCAACATCAAGCTGTCACTTACTTGACAAAGATAAAATATAATTGTGAAGCTTGTGTTATGCGACAGCTCAACAGCAAACCAAACCCTAGTGGACCTTCAACCCAGACTGAAAATAAACAGGAAAAACCTGGTTATACTAACTTTCACCAAAAAAAAAAACATGGTTATACTAACAAGTATTCATCTTTTTAATACGTATCAACAAGTCAGAAAAGATGGAAAAAAGAAGGATAACCTCCCCATAGGTAGCATGACCGCAACCAGTGTCTCTTTCCCATTTTCAAGAAATTATTTGACATCTGCATAAAAAACAAATATAGAATCACTAAGCTTATTTAAGTTGATACTGAAGTAACACTGAACAACTAGAAAAATTGGGATTCTTTTTAAGTTGTCACAGAAAATAAATGACATAGACATAAAGAACTTATTTACCATAATTGATAGAAGAAGGTTGAAGCTGGCAACAACTTGAATTACAGGTAACCAAAAGCCACTGCCTTTGGTACGAGGAACCTTGTGAACTAGGAAGGGAAAAATTGACCATAAGAGAAGCCTGAAAAATAGAGGCCAACCAATAGCATATGCATAAGAAAACAAATGGCACATACATAGTTTTTTGTTTTTATTATTTTATACATACATCATTTTGAAAATTGAAACAAATAAAACTATAAAGATGAGACTAAAGGACAAACTAAATAACCCCAACGATGGAATCACATGAATCATCAAAGAGAGAGTCCAACCAAGGAAACTCCTTTAACCAATAAGCAGATCAGGTAAGGGGGAAGAAGCTATTTTTGATTCATGGGCATGGTGGGAAACTAACTTGCAAAAGCAAGGGGAAAGGGGTATATAAATAAGATTATAACTTGTTAATCAGAGCTCAAAATTCATAGGGTCATAAGATCAATCAGGTATAGTGGCCAATTTGGCAGAATAAAAAAGACCCATTACTTGGATAAGGGCAAAGAGAGAAACCTACACAGTGAAGGAAAGAATGGATAGGGCAATGGCTATGTAGTCACTGGGGCAGCCTCCTTTCCCGGCACAGGTCACCATTATGGTTTCATTTGACACACTACAATACAATCTACAGATATTCAGAGTTCAAACAGTTGCATTGAATCGAAGCTGGCACTTTGCGGTTATGTTCTGTTCTGTGACTCGTTAATTATGCAGTCAAACATGGTCCTTCGCTTCCACGTGATGTTTGCTTCACCAGACTTGCTTGCTTCGGAATTTCCCATACTACATCACTATTTTTAATATTCCGTGTTAAGTGTCATCCTCTCATGCTATTGTGCATAATATTAATATTAAATAAATAAAAGAAAATAATGTTAACATTAAATTTAAAAATTAAAGTGATATTTATTAAAAAAATTGATGTTAAAACAATTAATATTTATTAAAAAGGTAAATACAACACTTATTTTTAAATAAATTTTTTTCCTAACACTTTAAGTCAAAGAGAGCAATTATTATTTCATTTAATAATCCCAATCAAAGTGTTAGTAGTAAAGACCTTGACGTGTACGGAAATCATAAACCAATCTATTATAAATCTTCATGCCCGTAATTTCATAATTAGTTTAGTTGTGTAAAAAGTTTTTTTATTAAAAAGTAATTATAATATTTTATATTATAATTCAATCACAAAATTATCATACTAATTTTTATAATAATTATTTTAAATATTATAATGATAAGAGATTTTGATTTATTAACAATGTAATATATTTTTAATTAAAAATGCATCTTTTTCTCTCGAATATTATCCTTATTTTGAAAAGAACACATTTCAAATATGGTCAATGTTAAATATAGATATTTTTCGATGAATATTCAAATCTTACTTAAATATAGAGACTAACTTCTTCTAAATTTAACTTTGTTGATTATTAAAAAGGTATTTGTTGATGATGAATATAAAAATTAGTACTTAATACACGCATTAGGAGACTATGAGTGAGTGGTTAATACTTAATACTAGAATGTATTTAATATTTCTTAATTAAAGGTCAATTAGTTAGCAAAAATATCAAGATGTACGTTTAGGGTTGATTTGATTTATAAAAAAAAATCTAAATCAACGTGAACTCAATTATTTTAGACGAATTTGAGAGGGCCTATAGACGTGTGAGACGTCTACTTGAGCTTTTATTAATCATAATATTTTTTATTTGAATAAATGAGTAAATGAATAGCTTTTTTCAGTGTTTCAAAAAACTCCATTCAATTTTTACACTAAAATAAATTGATCCAGTTTAGTTTCATAGCAGTACGTCTCATCAAAATCTAAACTAAATTAACTTTATGAACATGGAGTATTATATTTTTAATTTTTGAAAAACTTAAGAAAAGAAATTCATGTTAATTAGTCTGAATAATCAATATCAGTATCAATATTTTTTAACTAAAATAATGTTACACTGTGTATAAAGAAAAAATAAATTATGAATTGTTAAATATAGTCATGTGAAAGTATGAAAATGATGAGAAAGTTATTTTTTTTAGGTTTAATTATATTTTTTATCTTTATAATATAACATGTAATTTTGATCTTCCAATAATTTATGTTTCGTGTTTGGAAATAAAAAAGCTTTTTCAATTTTATATAGTAAAGAACAAAAAATCCATTCATTTAAATGATGTCTGTGCTCGTGTGTAAATCATTAAAACATAAAATAGTTTTGGTACGAAGAAGGTATTGTATATGTACTAATTAATTAAAAAGTAAAAGATTGACAAAGTTTCCTAGTAGAATACCAATAACACCTCTTATCTTAGGGAATGGGCTGTCTCCATTTGCAAAAAGCCTATCATTGATTCATTTATTTACATTAGTTTAAGGATGGTGCATTTTATAATCAAATAGCACGATACATGAAACAACTAGTAGAAGACTCGAGCAGGCTGCACTATTTTCTTTTCGCACTACTTCACGCTTCAGTCGTGTGTCCTCGGAAGAAATTAAGTGACATAAAGATATAGAATCAATATTACTTGTGGCATCAAAAAACACGTCCTTATCCATGTCTAAGGACCAAAGCAAAACCATTTTTTCTGCAACCAAAATCATGCATATACAATTCAGCTCACATAATGAACACAAATATAATTATTGTTATTGTTGTTGTCATTATCATTATATATATTATAAATAATAAATTTTTCATCTTCATGATTCATTTTCTTACGAATTTCAATCAAATTTCAAGAAAATAAATAATAAAAATGAAAAATAATTTTAAAAGAGTTACACTTGAAATAAATTGATCCTCTCATAAATAATATACATTAAGAAGAAATTATTATATGATCAGAAATTTGAACAATGTTTAATAAAAAAATATTTTTCTTGTACATTAAGAAGGGGTTAGAAACAACATATACAATTAGGTACTTACCTTTGAGGAGGAGGGGGAGGAACTCTTGCACTTTTGTTGATCCTTGTGCTTTCGAGAATCATATCTTCGCTGAGAAGGGAATCGTCCTGATGCTGAGGCAATTTTCTTTTCATCTCTGGCCTTGTTGAATATAACAGTGAATCCTTCAGCTGACGCAGGATCATTCACATCCCATTCCCCAAACTTGGGTAAAGGCTTTCCTTGTTTCTCATCGTACTGCATGCACGTAATCAAACAAATTAATGATCAATGAATGCTTTTTTGCTATTGCGTAATGCATATTGCGCATCATCTTTAACTTTAGACAACAAAGGGAAGAATATTTATATCTAAAGTTCATCTGTTCCTAGATATCTTAGTAAGAACAAAAACATAAAATTTCGAGAAAAAAATGATGAAAAGTATGGTTATTTATAAATATTGATTCTTTATTTCATCAGACAATCTATCATTGAATCCAGCTAAATTCTATCCAACCATATATTTGTCTTCTATCCTTTGAGTCTATAAATTGAAAGTTTGTATTTTTTTTATCATTTGTGACAAGCTATTTTGTTCTAAAGAAAAGGAGGAGAATTCTAAATGTTAGAAATGGCATAACCAAAAAAGGCCTACATGGATTGCAATGCATAGTGATTGAGAATGTGGAGGAGAAGAAGAAGATCATACCGAGGCCATGAGATTGAAGCTTTGTGATATTCAACAAAACCGGAAATTCTGAGGAAATTGAAAAGACACCTAAGAAGATGAAAACACAAGGGAAAGAAGTGAAATTGAATATTGTGAAAATGCAATCAGTTTATAAAAGTTATACAGGAAGAGGAAACGAAAATTAGCTGTTGGGTTTGCGTGGCAACCTCATCCAAAACACGGGTTATTTTAATTATCAACATTTTTTTTTTGTTAAAAATAGCACAAACTAAATCTTGAATCCCTTTCCCATGACCTGTTTCCGTTACAAAATAACGAATAACGATTAACTATATATAGTAAATAAATTGATGTAGCAATCCACATTAGAACAAAAAACTAAAACGTGAATTTTAGCTTTGTCAAAATTTTAACTTCTATTTGTACTTTATAATTAACATTAAAAAATGTCCACATTCAATAAATTTTTTTTTTAGGATAGAAAAACAAGCTTCCAATCTATGAGAAAAAGATGCTTGGGGGGGACTATAAGATTGGAAGCTTTTCTTTTTTTTTAATCCTTTCTAATTTTCTATTTTCCTCTCTCTCTCTCTCTCTCTCTCTCTCTCTCTATATATATATATATATATATATATATATATATATATATATATATATAAAGTCTAAATCTTAGAAGAAGCTTACACGCATTGCATCGCATGGTAATTGAGAAGATGGAGATGGATTTACAAAACGATCATGCATACTGAAGCCATGAGAACGAAGTTTTGTAATATTCACTTATTCAGTAAAACTAAAAATTGATGAAAATAAATAAATGCCAAAGAACAAAATATGAAGAAATATGTTAGCTAACAACTTGTCTAAAATACCAGTGATATATATTAGATAAATTATGAAAAAATTCAACAATATTGATCATTCAATGCTATAAAGGAATTACTAACCATCTAATCTTAATCATATATATAATATAATTTATATGATCAAGATTTAATATTTTCACATTTTTAAAATAAGAACTATTTTCGTTATAAATGAATCAGCTACGTAAGTATAAATCAAACTCTTACACACACACACAACCTCTCCAAAAACCTGTTTCTGTTGCAAAATCACAGCTAACTATTTACAATCACTAAATTTAGATGGTTCATAATATGAAAACAGCAAACAAAACACAAATTTGAGTTTTCCTTCAAAAAGAGAGAGAAATGAGTCATCCTTCAATTGGTCTATGTATCTTCGTTCTCATTCACTGCTTGAGATATAAATGAGTCACTCTTAAAATATTTCTACATTTTTATTACATTAACGTTCGAAAGAATTCATCTACCTATTTTCTACCCACCACATCCTTTAATATTGACACAATTGTAGGCTAATACAATGGAAGGGCTTCGATTTTAAAGAAAAAGAAGGCTGTCAAAAAATGACCCCAAACATTGAAGACCAGAATCTCTGAATCCCTAAAATGTGATTGCAGAGAACACATAGTGAATTTGATGAGACTAAAGAAAAACAGGTTAGGCTTCATTAAGAAGCCAAAACAAATAAATGAATAAAAAAGGAACAATTTTATATCTATAATACAATTTGCAGACGCGGGTCATTCAATGTGAGCAGTCCAGGTAGGTTTGGTCACAACTTTTCTACAAGATCGTCCCCAGTAGCCATATATGCATGATAAACAAATAACCAATTAGTCCTAGTCTTGCTCTAGGACGACTCATGAGAACCCGTCCACCGGATACCCTGCATAGGGAAATTAAATTCCAAGTTAAGAGTGTTTCGATCAAATTAAAAATAAATGAAAATTTGCAACAGCAAAAATTTAGTGTTGAATTCTCAATAATAAAAGAACAAAAACATTTAATTTGCGAATTCTGAAAATGCTTTCTTTTAAAGTATTGAAATTCAATTAAAAGGGACTATTAGCATTAAGATAATAGAGATAATTTACTAAACTATCATTTATTGATTTATTAAAAAAATGGTTGCTACAATGCTATTGAATACATTTAGCTACCTCTCATGTTAAGTGATTTCAGCGGTTATATCCTTCTTAAACAAATTAAACAACGCCAATAAATCAATTTCAATTATTCAGGGCTGAATCACCTTCAATACGAAAAATTTAGTTTTAAAAAAAATCTTTAACCCATTTATTCCAAGGAAAATGTCATTAGGAGTATGGTGATTTGATACTATGAGAAAGATAATTTTTTCCCTAAATAACTCCAAACCATGGATCTTTAGCATCTTGTGGGCCACACTACTCAACAGTCAGGCGTTGAGTGAGATTCTACGCAAAATGTCATCTTTAAGGATTTTAATTTTACGTCTTCTGCTTTCAACATTTCAATGTATGGCCATCAATTGTACAATGTAAATTCTACCATGTTAAAAAGCTGAAACAAGCAATTTCTAATACTCAATCTTTACCATTGGTATAAAAAATAAATAACAAAATGCAAGTTTACCAGAGTCCATCAATACGATCAGCAATGAGCTTTCCCTGTTTTGGTACGAATCCAGAAGTGTTCAGAGACTTGAATACATGACCTGCAAAGTAATCTAGAATTTAGCTCTTCAAATTTTCAAATCAAGAAATTCACAAAATTGAGAAACTCATAATTACCTTTATCATCATCCTTATCTACCCTGTTAATCAAATTATCAGACTCCACACTAATATCAAGTGCAAGATGGTCATTAGATCCTTTTCGCATATTCCGCACCTGAGCAGCCAATGGGACAGGAGATATTGCTTTCTTGCCAAGTGATGATCCCTGTGTAAAGAATCAAACACTTTACATATGCATTTCCCTTTATCACTTTAATACTTAATTTGAGAATGCATCATAATATTAATGAATTCATAAAAGATAAACAAGACATGGTCAACCAGAAATCAATTTGTATACGTGAAAAATAACCCTTCAAAACAAACTTCTAGTTCATCTGCCTTTAGTTCAAGAAAAAAAAATAAGGCACGGGTGGATAGACATATTTATTTGTCATATTTCAGAAGCAATTAATTCATAACAAACCATCTATATTATGTACCTATTTCAGGAAAAGGACCACAGGAAATATGTTTGTCATTTAAAAAAATTATGAATCACTGAATAAACAATTAAAAATTTGAACTTAAGTAGCGCTGCAGACTCACTAATTATATTCATGTAAGAAATTTACGCTTAGAAAACTACCTCTTCAACTTCAATTATCTCAGACCCAGCAGGTAATGAGGGTGCTTCATATATGCTCCTTTCCTGGACAATGTCTGGCTGAGAAGTCCTATCTTGTAGTGAATCTTCAAGTAATTTAACCTTGTTCGTTAATTCATCAATAACCTTCTTACTTCCAACTAACTTAATATCAAGTTCCTGGGCCTTAGATTTTGAATTTTCAGATTCTGAAAGAATGGCAATGATATGCTTTTCCAGTGCTGGTATTAATTCCTTCAAACCTTTAGATTTCCTATCTACAACCCATTCACCAGCTCCCATAATATCCATAATTTTTTCTAATACATAGGTGAGCTCAGACAATTCATTCTTGATCATTTTAGAGTCTTCACAGTTTCTATCAAGTTGTTTGACTTCCTCCTTCAGATCCTTAATTTCAAGATCCTTAGTTTCAAGGATTGATTGCAGCTTTTCTTTATCATGAGACAGGGAGTTTATTTGATCATGCAACCTAGTAACACTATCAATAATAAAAAATAGTTTTTTCATAGGGGCTGAAGTATGTGGCTCCAAATCATCTTCTTCAGACTCTTCAATAGGGATTTTGATCCAATCTATCTTGTCAAAGAGATCTCTCATTTGAGATGCTGGAAGGAGGAAGTTTTCTGCCAACAGAAAAAGGAAATCAAGTCATAAACAAGTAAATCAACATATGAAGTTAAATCAAATCAAAATATCCGAAATGGTTAAGTCAAGAAATATTTCAATTTTTTTACCTTCTTCTTTTGCCAACATAGCATTGTGCATCGATGAAATCTCAGCCTCTTTGTCCTCCAATTTTTCTTCTAAGGCACGATAACCCTCTAACTTATCCTTAAGCTCACTGCAAGCACTTTGCAGTGATTGAATATCAGACTCCAGTTCTGAAACTCTGTTTTTATTCAAGTCTCTCTCATAAGTGACTAATTCAAAAGCAACTGTTGTTTCTTTCAATTTATTCTGCAAATCTTCAATTGTTGCATCTACTTGCTCAATTCTACATACAAACTGTCTAATCAAAGTTTGAGCTTTTCTAGAAGCATTCATCAACTTATGTGTGGCTTCCGCGTATTTGCCGTTCTTATGGTGCTCTGCTTGTGCAGCTGCTTCCAGGTTTAACTGTTCAACCTCAGAAATGGAGCCTGGCTGCCCATTCTTGTCAACTTCACTCTGGAGTGCAATGGTAGAATCCATGCATGCAGATAGCAATACACTGACATTGTTTTCTAAAGTGGCAATAATATTTTCCTGTTCTTCTTTCAATTTTCCCATGGTATTTACTTTTATTTTCATAATTTCCATGTTCTCAACAATAGTCGTTGACATGGTCTCTGTTTCCAGTAGTTTTTCATGGAGAGGAGAAATAAACTCATCCATACAATCTGAAAATTCATGAAACTTATCTGCAATGTGTTTGTTTCTTGATTGAAATCCTTTCACAATCTTTCTAAATGATGAGATTATGGTGTCAATATCAGCACCATCAATCTCAGTATTGTCCAGTTCAACTTCAAAATTTTTAGGGCCATCCAAGAATGTTTCTCTCACAAGTGGATTTTCCTGAAACAAACAACACCACCTATTAACAAAAATACATACAACGGAAAAAAAAGAGACAAAACCATAGTAACAAAACACCAAATACACACACTCAATGATTTAACAGAACAAAAAGATTTGAAATGGCACATATCTGATATCAAAAGCCCTGTGTAAATTTCTAATCAGTAGACACTTCAAAGTTCAAGCCATTATGCATTAATCACCATCAAATTTTCAAATTATATGTGGATACATATATCTTACTGGTCAGAAGACTAGGACAGTATATGCATAGAATAATTCAGCATTGAATGTACAGAACAAGAGGAAATAATAAAACCAAAAAAGGGTGGTAAAAATATTACCTCCATCACAGGCTGCCCCTTTGAATCCTTTGCAATCAGGGCAACATTATCTCTTATTTTGTTCAGAATGAGATTCATATTCTTCAGCATCTCACATTTGCTCTCAAAGCATTGTTTAATTCTGGGAAATGGAGTAGTGTCTTTCATGAGCACCTGAAGATCATTAAGGAGTCCAATGAGCTGTAAGGACTTGTTTTCTAAGCTGCCGTTCTTTCCAGCTAACTCGTCCATGCATGAATTTAACTTAAAGCCAAGTGAAGATATCTCCTGTTTTGCAATTTTATTTGCATCTTCTAAGGCAGAAATATCATCTCGCGCCTTCGATAATGCATCCTCCAGTGATTTTATAGTTGCAGAGGCACCTGCCAATTTACTAGCATGATTTGAAGCTTCATCTTGTAGCTTCTTCAAT
>CM023951.1:32176444-32301436 GCA_013407115.1 Glycine latifolia
AAAAATGATTTTAAAGTGTTGAAAAACAACTCACTTCTTTATATTAATTTCGTCTTTACGATTCTTCAAAATAAAATAAAAAATCAATTCATCTTCAAATTAATGTTAAAAACTTGTTGCATTATTAAATACTTCCCAAGTAAAGGAGGTGTTGAAAACAAGTTGAAGTTGAATGAATCTTCCAATTATATTTTTCTTTTCCTATATGATATTTATGTTTCTTATCCTCATCTTTTTGTAAAACAAGCACGGGTTGGCTGCTCAATAGAAAACATTACGTTACTGATGAATATGCTAGTGAACTGGCATTATATTACATTATTATATTATTTTATTTTAGGTGCCCAGATTAGGTTTATGTAATGTATAATCCATCAAAATAAAGTCAAATCCACTCATATTTTATTTTATTCCAATAATAAAGATGAGTACACGTTATAATATTCACGGTTCTTCAAATAAACGTTCATAATCTGATAAATTGTTCTAGCTATAACTATCCTATAATACGCTCAATTAATGCGACAGCGACGAAGGAGAACTATCGGTAATGGTTCGACTTTCAAGTAATAAATTTATTCAAATGGTTCAAATCGTGTAAAGTTTCGGCCCAAAAATGGAGAAACTGACAAGTAAGCTAGTGGCAACTGGGAATCGGAAAATAAGGTAACCTAAACAAAATACATCCTCTACTGGCTTCCATCCTCAATCTACATCTACATTCAAGAAAATCTAAAATACAAATTCAAAGAAAATAAAGAGAAAAAGGTGGAAAATAGAGAAATAAAATAAAAAAATAGAAAGAGATGGATCTGGAGAGAGCCTCCGCTGAAAAATATTCAAATATGGAGTAGTTATCATATTCTCCTCTCCACATTCTGAGGAAGAAAAATGCTAGTGTTATTGATAATGTCTCCCACATTCTTCCTTAATATTGATTAAAATTAGTGAAAAACATCAATTTTAATGATTTTGTTTTTCATTTATTAATATATAAATCAATAGAAAAAATCATTAAATAAGAAATAAAATCTATCAAAATAGTGATTTTCAAACAAAATTAAACAATCATAAGAGAAAGCCTTAGAAAGAGAGTATCAATAAAAAAAGTGTAACTAACATTTTTTTTTCCGAAAATTTAATAAGATTGTGTGAAACAAAATTCCTTAATATGTCCCTCCATTCATAATTATACACATCGATTATCACATGAATTTTTTATGTGAGTAACAAAAATGGACATGTAAAGTAATTATTTGAAATTAATTAACCAATTAATATAGTTAAAAAATAAATTATCAACTTTGAGTGTTTTTTGCCCATACAACCGAATGAAATCCAAATTACTTGTTAATTCCTACAAGTAGCACATATTGAATAAGAATATTACACTTTCGTTTATTTGTTCTAAGAATTGAAGATTATACTGTCACTAGTCAGTGAGTGTCACTAGTATTAACATATTAGTAATGATATTAAGTAATGTACAAAACCCCCTTGATATGAAAAAAGAAAAAGAAAAATTATCTGGCTGAGGGGACGCAACTACTTGACAAGTCAGGGCTCTCAATTTCAAGAAAGCTTGCAAGTAAAGTCTTACGTGAAGACTGTGGCATTGAATTACCACCTGAAGAAGATAGCTTCAGTAGACTTTCTGTCCCCTTTTCAATGTTAGAAGCATCTTGTATAGCCAAAATTACCTCTTGCATCCTTGGCCTGCATGCACCATGTTGTTCTACACATTGCATGGCAATTTCTACAACCCTCCAAACTGACTCAGTTTTCACATTCCCCATAAGGGAAGGATCCATGATGCTTATCACATCTCCTTTACGAATTAAAGATCTTGCCTGCAAACACACGTCAAATTTGCATGTGGGGTTGACATTAAAGTATGCAACAAAATTGCTAAGAGGTACATTCCTAGCAAAATTAATGACTAAAATATACTATTTTGGTCTCTTTTCTTTTTCTTTTTTTTCAATTTGGTTTCCAAAGTTTAAAAGTTTCACTTTGTTCTCTTAAAATGTAATTTTTTAAAACCAAGTTGGTCTTTGTATTAGTTTACCACACTACCTTTGTCAATTTGGTGAAATATGACAAACCGAGTCCATATCAAATAGGTGTTTGTCAGATTAGTCAAAATTAATACCATTGATGCAAAAAATTGGCAAAATATTCAATTTGATCTAACAGATCAGAAACTTTGAGGGTCTAAACTTGTTAAACTTAGGGACTGTATTTTAGCCAAAGTTAATTGCTTCAAAATCAAATGCTATTGTTGCATATGCTCATGTTTCAGCTTCTGATTTGGCAAACTTTGCGGATACTATTTTTTCAACTTTGGATTGTTGAGAAAAAGGCTAACATACCCAGTGAACGATATTCATTTCAGGACCATAGTCTTCTGAGGATACAGCCTTTTTTCCTGATATCAATTCCAGCAGAACAACTCCAAAACTGTACACGTCACTCTTTTCAGTCAATTGTTGATTTGCATAGTACCTGTTTTCACGGGGAAAACCTGAGTTCAAGGAGTTAAGGAGAAATGATATTTTGATGATCATAGGATACATGAGAACCATGGCTTACTCAGGATCCAGGTAACCTACAGTTCCCCTTGCAACACTTGATATGTGAGTTAAATCTTCTTCAGCTAGCCTTGAGAGTCCAAAGTCTGACACTTTTGCTCTCATATTGATGTCAAGAAGAATATTGCTTGTCTTCACATCGCGGTGAATGATACTAGGATTACATCCTGTGTGTAAGTATTCAAGACCTACAGAAATAGAGAATTGCTCTTTAATTGTTAAGTTGGAAGTGAAATGCTAAAATTACTTGTGGACCAAGAAGCTAGTTATTAATCAACCTTTAGCTGCATCTTCTGCAATTCGTAGGCGAGCTAACCAATCTAATTGCTTCTGACTCGAACATTCTGTCACGACATTAGAATTATTTTTATGACAGAAACTTTACAACTAGGTAAGTAAATGAACAAAAAGGTGAGGAATTAGACCATGAATATACTCCCTTAAAGTGCCATTGTGCATATATTCATAAACTAGAATATGCTGATATTCTTCTTCACAATATCCAATCAGAGGAACCAAGTTTCTGTGATGAATTCTTGATAAGAGGGCTACCTGCATTTGTGATTCTATAATCAATGAGCTGAAAATTAAGGTTTTCTCAATTTCTTAAGCTGTTTGAGCATTGATATTATTGTATCTCTAACTCAAGGAATACAATCTTTTTGATTGAACGGTAGCTAAAAATCTTTAGTAGGATTCTGACAGATTGATTATACAGAACCAATTCTCAATCAGAATTCAAATATGGAAATGCTACCTCATTTACAAATTGCTGGTTCCCATAGCTGGATGGATCAGTCATAGTCTTAACTGCCACCTCTTTTCCGTCTTTCATTTTCCCATAGTAAACAGATCCAAAGCTTCCTTTGCCAATATTCTTTGAAAAATTATTAGTAGCTTCTTTCAGCTCCGAGAGGGTAATATAGTAAGCAGTACCTTCATCCATTATATTCCCATCCCGACCAAATGAGTATCCAGTTAAAGGTTTAGTGCTGCTGCGTCCAGAAACACCTGAAGGGCACAGGAATGGTTTGATGATAGAACTTGATATTTGTCAATTTAAAAGTAATAAATTTGACTAGGTGGACTAACCCTTTTCGTCACGTTTCTGTTGAGATGTCTTTCTCCGCAGAATAAGCAATAGCACCAAACTTGTTAAGAACAATATTAATAGAATCACTAGTACTCCAATAGAAATTCCAAGCATCAATTGAAAATGCTTCTTGTTCCCTTTATGTAGTTCAGGATTATCATCAAAGCTGGAAGGAAAAACAGATATCTGTTACTTCAATCTAGGTACTAAACTAATAAAAAAGATCCTCATCCTACTATATTCAAACTTAAGTTGATTCAAATTCAAATTCAAATTCAATCGGGTGTTTAGCTTCTTCACTTAAATTGACCTGATACTAGAAAAAATATATGTTTTTGATGAAGATACTTACTTGAAAATGATTTTTCCAGACAGTAATCCTGATGGTATTACCCCACTAAATGAGTTATTCTGGATGAACCTGTCATAGATCCACAGATGTGCATGATGCATAAATGTCTGAGGATAACAAATGTGTTTCGTTGGAGAAATTCAGGGTTAACAAGGAAAATGGTTCAAACTCTCGAAGTAGAGATGATAAACATGGAAGATTAAGTGCTACATACAGTGCTTGTAAACTTGGCAAGCTACCCAAGTAAGATGGCAATGGACCAGTCAATTTGTTGTTCTCTAGATGCCTGCATGTCATTAGTTGAAAATATTAAAATAAGAAAAAATGAACATAGAATTGTGTTTGCCAAAGATTGATTCCATCCCAAACCTTCGATCATAAAAGGCTATGTGTGAAACTAAAGAACTTACACAATCTTTAGATTGATAAGATTGCTCATGTCAGGAAGTTGTCCTGTGAGCATGTTGCCATCTAACCACCTATGAAAACAACCATGATTTACAAAATATTTTTAAGAAAAAAAACACGTTTATTTGAAGGTGGCTTACTTACAGTTCTGTCAATGCTTCCATGTTGTTGAGCTCCCCTGGGATTTCACCCTTGAGATTCCTTCTTGACAGGTTTCTGATACAACTTATCACAATTAGTAAATATTTGTACTGCTTGAATTTCCAGTAAATATTTTCTATGGAAAAATGTTATGTGGACAATTGAAATATTGATAATAATTTTCCATCTTGCTTCTGCCTAATTGGTTCTACAAATATAATTATTCCAGTATCTGGCATTCTATAATACCAACTTTTGGAATTCAACATTCTTGTGTGTATAAAAACTGTTGCCAGAGAGACTCTAACAGAATGACAATTATTCACTAGGCTAGAAGTTAGCATAAAACAGAAGCACCAACAAAAAGGTATGGAGATGTTACATCTTTGTAATTCTTGGATGTGTAGTTGAGCTACAATTTACCCACTCCCAGGGAGTTGGAACACAAGGATCACCTTCATTCTTCAGGACACTTTCAGCAGATAAGAAACGAAATGCATTTACAAAATTTGCTGTAAAATAAAAGTATGGTTAGCATCCTGTTCGGTCATTACAACAATGCAATTGTTGTAACTTAGTGATGAAACTTGAATTATTTGATCTTTGATGTAGTTAGCCTTTAAGATAAGCTATTTTGGACATACAAGAAAAGATCTATTTTCCCAAACATAAATTGATATTAAGAACTTACAGTCTTGCCTGTCAGTCTTTGAAGCAATCGGCATGTATTTGCTAATTTCCATTGCATTTAGAAGAGGTCCTTGAGTGGAATCCCGGGTCTTAACAAAAGAGAACGAAAGCACAAACTCCAGACTCACATTCATATAACTTGGTTCATAGAGAGTGTAGCTCCCATTGGCATTCTCAGCTATGTTCACCACTGCATTGCTATAATCAGCTATGTAAGGTTGCTCCAATTTGAATTTTCTAGTCTCATTCTTAGCCAGATCTTCAATCTCCGCGAGATACGCGTAAGCTCTAGCATTGCCAGGGAAGTCTTCCAGGTTTAGTCTATAGCTAAGTATTCCTTTGGTGCCAACAACTGCAGTTTGCATCACTTTAACAGGTGGGTATTCTCTTGTCTCTATTTCTATTTTCTTTGTTGTGTTAATTCTTTCAGTGCCTGGGGCCACCCCAACAAGATAATTTTGTCTTTTAATAAGATCAGACTCCCAAATTCTATCATATGGATCATCTGGATACCTGATAAAATATTTGTTAATAAACAAATAAATAAATAAACCAAACCAATGGCACCAAATATATTGATTTTTTTTTCCAATCAAGCTATCAATGATGCAAAATTTTAAACATAGATTTCATTAGAAGTTAAGAACTTTGTTTTATCATGTCAAATATTTGAAACTCTCCATTCTTTCCAAAAACTTTAGAAGAAGTAGAAACCAAAATACTATGAGGGGGAGTTCCATACCTGACAACATCCTCACTTGGAGCACCAAAGTTAATTCTTGCAGCCACTTTCAAGAAAAAACTGCCTTCAAAATCTGTGGCATACATAGAAAGATTCAAGGGCCTTAGCTCAAGGGTAGATATGAAGGGAGAACCAGTGGTAGCACAACACATGCAAACATCAATAGAGTTTGAGGGTGCCCTGAAGATCATTTCCTTCACATAGATTCTTGAGGCATCATAGATTGACACAGTAGCCCATTTGGTTGCATCCAAATAGAGCTGAAACTGAGGGTATGTGTCTCCATCATCCAAGCTACCATATTGAAACGTTGCTCGCACCAGATACCTTCTTCTCTCCTCAGTGACAAGTGTATAGCAGTATTTTCTGCTGTCTATAGGAAACTCTCGGCGTCTCTGATACTGAAACTTGTTTCCACTTGGATTTTGTACCTCCACTGGCTTGCCATGTTTCATGATCCCAGAGTCTGATATCCATGCAAGCCCTGTGCTTTTATCAGTGTAGTTAGTTGTCCCTCCACAGTCAATGCTGATAAATTCTGCAATCCAAAATCAAATATCTCACAGGTTTATAGCCAATTAAATTGGTGTTTTTGGTGCTGTTCTTCAACTAAAATTGGATTCTTACTTTCGTATCTTACATTGATCTTTAATACATGCATTTATTATGCAGATTACCGAGATGAAACTTCAATTCTAATTGAAGAACAGTACTAAAAGCACTTGGGGAATTGCATTCTGAGTTTTGTCCTTCTCTCTTCTGCCTTCTGTCATAAAATGACATGATATTTTGGAAAATAAACATATTCTACTTGAGAATTTTGTGTTGATAGAAAAAGAGTTGAAGTTTTTTATGGTGCATGGTTGCTTGAACTGAAATTGTATATATATTCAGAACTACCTACCTGAGTTGTTGTGATCTACTAAAGAAAACATACCTTCAAGTTGGCAAACCGCAAATGATGTTAGCAGAAGAAGTGTAACCCAAAAAAGAGAACATAAACCCATTGAAACGAGGAAGAGAAAGTAATAATTTGCATCAAGAATTTTGGGTGATGGATAAAATTAACTGCTTGCGGTTTGAGTTCAGCCTCACAACCAGCTTTCTCCCACTTAACTTTAACTTTTTTGATTGATGAGTTTATTGATTGTTCATTCGCGTTTGTTGTATCTTTATCTGATGTTGGAATCTTCTTTTTCTTTAAGAAAATATGACTTAATGTTCTCCTTTTCTTTTTCTCTTTCCCCTTAAAAAAAGAGTGAGACACAAGGCACAAGTTCAATCAGTCACTCTGCGAAAAAAATGAGGAAATTAATGTGAACCCACTAATTTGTTTTCACTGGAAGAAGCTACGACAAGTTGGGTAATAAGCTGTCTTGTGGCTATACGACAAGAAGAACAGAAACAATGTCGGGTTGCTGAGCAGGTTGTATCAATAATCCTGCATGCACCAACACATTATGGTAAGATCCACCCCTTTTCTTTGTTATTAAGTATTATTAATGTTTTGTACTGAAATTGTACTGTCCCTTTTAATATATTGACATAAGTTGATAGATGATATCATGGTATGAAAATGCTATCTACTGTAAAAGTTGTCTTAGATACAACCTTAACCGTGCCCAAAGCCAAAAGATGAAAAATAGATGCATGATTCAAATGGAAGGGTTATTAAATTATTATATTATATAATTTTTTTATACCATGTCAGTTATAGTTATATGAAACATTTATTAATTTTAATAATAATTAATCTTAATTAAAAAATTTGATTGACTATACACAATACTCAAATTCAAAATCTTACTTAAAAAATTCAAATCCAACACCAATGACACGTTGGTATTACATTATATTATGTAATTTAATCTGTGCTTTGGCTGACCGCATAAGGCATATTCTTATCAATGGTGCAACTTTTTAGACCATGTTGTTGCCTTTATGCTTTTTGAAGCTTGAAAAAGTACACAGATATTTTCCGGTCCCCTCTCTAATCTCGATGCAATAAATTCAGTGGTCCAATATGCACAGATTTACTCTGTCCATTAAATGCAACTAGCCTTCTTCCTCTTGTTTTCCCTTACAACTGGTATCAAATGTTGGTTTATTTTCTGGTACTTGATTAAGTCAAAATCACATAAGGTGGTCCACTCATCTTATCTTCTTAAGAATAAGTTATTATTAATCTTATCCCTTATCTTTTTAGGAATAAGTTGTTGCTAATCTTATCAACTTATCTTATCCTTTATTTTTAACAACTAAGCCCACGTTTTATGCATATCAAATATAACCTCTTTGATGGGAAGAGGTTATATAAGGAGATGTGCATCATGGCCAAGGTCCCTGTACTTGCTATCTGAAAACCTCAATACACCATCAGTGAGTGATAGTGAAAGCATAGAAAATCCTTAAGCCAAAAGTCATATTAGTTTGGATACCCACAAACTGTTTACAGATTATTTGATTCACAGACAATTGCAAATCATCTTCAGAGCAAACAAGAATAGCAATGGCGGGAGGTATTTATGATCTTAATTTTTCCACACTTAATCTATTTGCTTATGTTGTTTATGTATAAGCATGATTAGATTATTTAGTATTTCTTACATCAAATTCTAACATAGCCTCGGACTACAATATGGAAAGAAAAAAAAATCAACAATTCAAAGAGATGCTTACGACTAGTATCATATAAGTGGACAAAAGAATCCGTTTTTTTTCTTCTCAATCTTCGTTGGGACGAATAAAATCAGAATGATGATCCTTTCATAAAATTTATACAAACTAACTTTTCTCTTGTTCGTTGTGAACTCACATAAAATATTTAGAAAAAGATCCTATTGATTTTCTTTTTTTTTGCTTAAACTCTCCCCCACCAAGAAGAGACAAGCACAAAACACGGTTGTATTTATATTCTTTTTCTATATAAAATTCGTTAAACAAAGACAGTAATGGAAAGAAGAAAAAGAAAAGCGCGTAATAAAATAGTTTATGCAAATTGTAATGAAGAGAAATGAAAAAAATTAATGTTATTGAAAATATTATTTGGTTAATTAATGTACATCCATTTACTTTTAAAAGAACATTTTAACAAATTTCACCTTTTAAGCATATATATATATTTAAAATTATAACTTAATTGCAACGAGGTAGTTTCATTTTTTTTAATAATAGTGGTATAATGAAAAAACGCCTCCAATATTATTGGTTAAAGCGCTAATGGTATGTTGAGGTTACTAACAAAAGTCAACTAAAAAAATTACATAGACCTAAATTATAAATAATTTTATCCAGTCAAAATTACTTGATTAACTTCTATTGTCAAAGGATCCTTTTCGAGAGAGTTGTTACTAAATGTGATTTTAATGATTTCAAGAGGAATTTAAATTTACATTCATAAGAAAGATGAAAGTTTGTTCTCATCCTTAATGACATGTATTAATTTGTATTGACATGAGACGGTAGAATCTTATATAGTCAAACTTTACACTTCCCAAGCTCCTATGCTAGATCTTACCCTTGTGTTTATTTAAAAGAAAAATATATATATTTAGACAAAGATAACTATTAACTCTATAAGCATATCAATTTATTCAAGTAATAAATAAATATGTAAGATTAAGTATCGAGTCCATTAACACTTTGATTATACTCAAAGTTTGTATATATTTATTTGTAAGCAATTAACAGAATACTTTTAGGGTTTGTAAATGATACTATATGTAAATATAAATTCAAAATAAAATAAATTGAAAAATAGATTAAAGGCAAGATGCAAGATTATGTAATATGTTGGGCGTTTAGCTTACCAAAACTATTATTGATGCAATGTCAATGATTTTTCACTATTTAATATTATTTTACATATTACCTTTACCTTTTAATTTACTCTAACTATGATCCCTCATATGAAAGAGCCTAAATTACTTAATTTCACTCAGCAAGTTACGTTAAATAATTTGCTTTAGGAATATAGATGTATATTTAAGGTTAAACAATGTCATTCTATTCTTAGACATTGATTGTTTAGATGTTCTTTCTCAATTATCAAATTATAGACATTTCTCAATGCATAAATCCTCATAATATTATATGCATACGAATGATCAGACCACAAACATGACAAAAGATTCAGAAAAGAATAACAATATGAAAATATCATTAAATAAATAATAAGAGTTGTTACATCAAGAGTGTTTGGTTGCTAAAACCCAACAATGAGTGGTTTAGCCTCTCATTGTCATGAGAGACTTACAAAATAAAGAAAGCAAAAGATAATGGTAGAGAAGGGACAAAACTGGTAAAACAAAGGGTATAAGCCATCTTCTCTCCTTTGTGCCTTCTGTTTTTTCTTTTTTTTTTGCTTCTAGTTATGTTTTGCCTTTGACTGCTCACCCCATTTTATAACCAAAATTTTGCTTTATTGAACTTTTTTTGTTTGTGACTCTCTAAGCCCATATGTGCATGCTAAGCTCAAATCTTCAATCTATATTTCAAGTCTTTAATGTGTAATTCTATAAAAAGAAATACAACCAACACACTATAAATTAACTAATTTTAGCATTTATTGGATAAAAGCTCTGAAAAGCTAAATTTGTACGTTCAATCACAAAAGAAGCATTAAAACAGAAAAAATAAGATAATTACTATATAATTTACATATAAATAGCAATTATCAATAACCAATCTTCTTATTTGATTAAAAACAAAATAATATATACTAATAATAAAAAGAGAATACCCTTATTTGGTGTCCCCATTTCATTGGACAATTTTATCTTTAAATAACTTCTTTAAAATTTTCATTTTTTTCTTTTAACCTAATTAACTTTCCACTACTTTTATATTATTAGTTAAATTAAATTAAATTTTAATTTTTAAACATAATAATAAGTAAATATATTAATTTCACATTTTCATTAAATGTTTTCCTTTTTTTTTACATTTTCTTCTTACACCAACAGAAATAGTATTTGAGTTGGTTACATAATATTTTCCCTTATTTATATCTTTTTTTCTTTAAAATAAAATAATTTTTTTTTCCTTATCCATCTCACTTCTCTTCTTTCATTTCCTTTTAATAATACCAACAACAAAAAATACATAGTATCAACTTTTTTTCATAGAAATTAAAGACAATATCAAAATATTTATAATACTTACATATCATACTCAACCAACTAAACTGCACTCCCTTAATTATATGGTATCAATTAGAAATGTCACGTGACAATTATTACCTTTAATCCTATTTATAAAAAATAAGTTATAATATATTTTTAAGCTTCTAACCATATTCACCTTTACTGTAAAAAAGAAGCTATTTTCCCCTTTATTTGTTCTACTTCTTTTTTTAGGGGATTTGTTATTCTTCTATCATCCATGACTTTCGTACATTTTTTTGTTTACTTTAAACCTTTCTCTATCCGTGTCTTCTTTTTCCACCACATCATATATAATTTTTTTTTCTTTCACTCTTTTTTCTCTAATGGTATAAATACCCCAATGCGATGTTAAGCCATCATTTTCATACAAGTATCATTTTCCTATCTCGACATTATTACTCTGTTTCAATTGAAATTTGTGGGAGCACGCCATTCAGTCAAAACTTATAAAGCCGATACTTTCTTGTATATCATATTCAATGTGAGATTGTTAGGTCTGGTATGTTTGGGACTTAGGGTGTATGTACTAGGTAGTATCACTTGTAGTTGTATGCATCATCACCCCCCTTTTTACATATTAGCTTTGTGAGGATGCCATGTGCTAGTATTTTGTATACAGTGGTGCCATGATGCATTGCTTTATGCAAATTATTGATGGTAAAGAAAGTTAACCAAGCTCAATAGTAGAATTCACAATTAAAATTTTAATGGTATCATAATCTCTTTTCAGCAATCTTTTCGTTCAAAATGCTATATGGCTGCATTCCCGCACCTCCCTCCCTCTTTAGGTCCTACAAGTATAATGGTTACTACCTGAATATTAGCTACTTTGAAACATTTGGGCCTTGACCAACGTCAAGGACTTAGCCCATATATGAAATGATGTGATGTATATTTATTGGGGACGTTAGTTTTTTCTTTTTCTGATCCACCGTGTTAATGAGGCCTCCCCAAAATAATAATTAATCTTTCCCCGAATCAAACACACACAAGATGAATATTTTTTTTTAAATGATTTATTTCATATCTAAAAATTCATTCAAATTTATACCACTTAATTAAGGGACATATATCATTATTACTTGTATCAATCGTTGTTAGATGGATATGCTAAATTCAACTAGTCTAGCTTGATATTTAAGAAAAATACACACACATATATATATATATATAATACCCAGAATATCCATAAAATATTGTATTTTTAAGAATTTATAATAATTTATAGGATAAATTTCATTTTTTTAAAATAAAATATTTCTAAACTCTTATAAAAAATCAAAGTAAAAAAAAAGTTAAATTTTCTTCGTTTTACTTATTTTTGTTATGATTTTAAACTCATTAAATATAAATTTGACGAAGAATATATAATATTCGGAGGCAAAAATTAGGAGAATAAGTTAGAAAATTTTGAAACTAAAACTACAAGAGATAAAGTGTTTTTTTAACTTTAAAGAATTTGAGTTTTAATATATTTTCAACCTGTTATTTAATTATTTATATCACATTATTAAAAAATAATTAAGACAATAACATTTCAATCATCTTTAAATTAATACATAATTTATCAATTTTAGTGGGCAAAAAAATTCTTTGTTGCTCTTCCCTATATATGTACCTAAGCCTTGGAAAAGTTTAGCATATGTAATATCAGCCATGCAGTCTCGTCTCGTGACCTCCCCCACTTGCAATTTCTGAATTGTTTTACCGCTGCAAATGCAAATGCTGTCTAGCTTTAGCTTTTGGTCCTTTTCATGGGAAGAAAATGAATTACTCACGTTTGGAATAGTAAACTTGTTTTCTCCACAAAATGCTGGCAGCGGCACCATTAATATTAATGTTCCTTGTAGCAGAAAGTTTGAGAAATTAATGAAAAAGTAAACAAGAGTAGGCACAACATTTATTGAAGGGTCCAAAGTAACGCTACAAGGAATAGTATTATTCTCTCTTGTTAATTATAAGATTATTTTCAAAATTTTGTTTATCTTTTTTATAAGATTTTTTCCTAATTTTAAATGTATTAATTTTTTTTTATATATTTTTATTTTATTATTCTCTCTTCAAACATTAATAAAAAAGAAATAAATAAGTGAATAAAGAGAATAAAAAAATAATTTTAAAATGATAGTATAAATAATTGATAAATTACATGAATTAATTAAAATGAATTTATAATTAAAGATAATTAGTGACGGAAGAAGTAATTATACAATAATATATAATAGAACTTTGTCAAAAAATACAAATGTCAATGGTAAAACCATGCCAGTGCAGTACAGTTGACGATGAAATTAATGAAGAAGGAAAGAAAAGCTAAGATATGTGACAGAAGGCATCCTTTTCTTTCCTTACAGTTTGCGAAGTTTGAAAATCAAGCAACCTACTCTCTTAGCTTCCCTTTAAGAGATATATCATATAACCCTCCTTCCTTGCTTCCTTCTGATTTCATGCTTCAAGTATCCCCTTTGAATTTGATTAAAGAAACCAAACTGGTCCCATTTTCTAGAAAGCTCAAACTCTTTTTCTTTCCAACTTTTTGTTACATTTTTCTTGAGGAGACTTAGAATGTGGCAAAATCAGCCCAACAATTCTTCTTACAGTGATTCCGTCAAGGCTCTCGAAGATGATATGCAACATGCTAATAACCTGTAAGTTCCTTGTCTTTTTATTTTATTTTATTTTTCAAGGGTATATTTTTGTTATCCATTATCCCATTCTCCCTTTTAAGTTATAATCATTTGGCCATCGTTTTTTCCTGTTTCCATTTTATGGATAACAAATTTAAAGGGCTGCATTATCACAGAAACAACATGGTATGATCGGTATCTGTACAATTTAACATGGTTGAAGTTTGGTTAGAGTTTGAGAATATTAGAGGAGCCAGTGTTAACTGCACAATCAAAATGAACCATCAAGACTCAATTCAAAAAACATATATGTATGTATGTGTATATCCTACAGAGAAATGCATTTTAGTCACAAGCCATGGCTCAAATGCCAATTTTAATCATCTAGCAGAACTACCTACAAAGGAAAGTCATCCCCTTATGTCACAGTTTTCCTTTGGTTTGCTCGATTTTTTCGGTGGGTTGTAAAATTGCTAGAGTGTCAATGTGTTGCTAAAATTATATCTGAATTATAGTGTATACATCAATGATGCAAAAGATTTTTTCACTCTTATCTAATCACAAATCATCAAGTATAATAAGGTTATTGACATCTATAATAGCTATCATACAAATTGTATCAATATTGATTTATGATTGATTGATAATATAATTTTTTTTACAATTTTTTTTACAGTGACAATACATGGAATTTAAACTCGTTATATTTTATGTTTGACTAATCTATGTTTTATGCTAGCTGTGGTTGAGCTTACACATGTTATTGACATTTTAAAAAAATGTAGGGCATCAACACTTCCTCGAGATTATGATGGGAACTATTTTCAGATGAAATTATCTTACAGCCCCTTCGCTCCTATTTTTTTGTACTTGATTGAATGGTTGGATTTTAGTTGTACAGACACTTTGCCCACGTATTTGGGCTTACTCCACATTCTTGTTTTCAATGTTAGTGGCTATCACTTCTGGTTAATTTCTTCTCTTTTATATCCCCTCCCCCCCCTTCATCTTTCAGTTTTCGAATTCTTTCACTCTTTTTGTCTACTTTGCCCCTCCCTTTTTACCGTGGAAATATAAATGAATTTAGCTGTGCTTTGTTTGTCCTAGTCCAGGTTTACGCTGATGGAATGCCATCTATTTCCTCAAAAAAAAGGAAAGCAACTATAAAGGAATTTTATGGTATGTCTTAATGTTACATATTTATATGTATACGAGATATAAGGTTTATCTAATAGTTAAGAAAGAAATAAAGGAGAAAGTCGCGAGTTAGATCTCTCCTACTAACAAAAATTAACAATTAATATTTACTGATTAAAAAAAAAACATATATACATGTATCTTATCTTGCTGCCTTTTTCTCTTAAACTTTGATGATGGCATATGTTTTTGCAGCTGTCATATACCCTTCATTAAGGTTACTTCAAGGCGAGTTTAATAATGATAAAAGAAACAGTTGTGCAGAACTGAGCAGAAAGAGGCCTGAAAAGGTTCTCAATAAAGATCTAGAGGGAGATGAGGAATGTGGCATATGCATGGAAAACGGCATGAAGATGGTTCTGCCTAATTGTGGACATTCTTTGTGCATTAGCTGCTTCCATGATTGGTACTGTCAAATGCCACAATGTCTACAACATCATCTTATTAATCTTTTTAAGAGGAATGTCCACCAAAATTGGTGATTCTTTTAACAAATTTCAACGAATCACAAAGCAAATGTTAAAAAGTGTGTCATAGATGGCGGCTAGCATTTTTCTCTTTTTAATACTTGATAAAAAATAATATTAAATAAAAATGTACATGCATGCAATATTTAGAATCACAAAGTATATAATATGAAGATCATTTTATCAGTAAAAAAAAAAACGGTGGTTATTGGCAGCAGATGTTGTGGTAGGATGGTAGGATAGAAGATTATTTCGTTGACATTGCAAAATGTAACAGATGAAAATTTCAGGTATATGAGATCAGAATCATGCCCATTTTGCCGTGGAAACCTGAGGAAGATCAGTCCTAGAGATTTATGGGTGGTCATTGGCAGCAGTGATGTGGTTGACAGGATTACCATTGCAAAGGAGAATTTAAGACGTCTCTACCTTTACATTGAAACTCTGTCTCCAGTCATATCGGATGCACATGTATATACATTCAATTATATGCTATAACTTGAAGAAAAACGGAGCTAAATGTTAATTATAATTATTATTGTGCAATTGAAAGAATACAATTATACAAACATGCTTTTCCTGTGTGAGTAGGAAGATAATGTAATACTAATACTGCAGCCTCATGCTTTATTGTTATACTATTGAAGTGGTACAAAGCACAAACTATGAAAGGCATCATAGATATTTTGAATTTTTTTCACTTATGAAGTCTAAAATTCTCGTTGAATGGCTTGGAAATTGACACGTTCTAGCTTTTAATACACTAATAATCAACGGCTGAATTATAATATACGGAGTCATCATAGACAATTAAACAGTAGCTATTTTCATAATATGATGAGAAGTAAAAGAAATTTGAGAGATGATGTGATGCTGAGCTGGTTTTATTTCTAGAAACCTCTTGCAGTTATGCTCTATGTTTAACTGGCCCAATTATGTTTGGTCAAAGATCATCAACAGCCCAAATCACTCAATTACACACACACATATAAATTTACCTTAACTAAAGGTCATTGAAGTAGTCTTTTGTTGTTTTTTTATTTTTCATAATCACACCATGATTTTGACTGTCAGAAAGTATATTCAAACACGAACTATATGTCACGTGTGTGCCTGATTAGTTGTTATTTATTTTATGAGCACTACTGTTGTAATGTTCTTCATTAAACTTCCTACATTTTTATAAGTGCGGTTGAATGAATAATCCTTTGGAAAAAAAAAAAAGATGTTAGATACATATGCCAAATGTGTTGTTTTATTTTATGACAAAAAAGAAGGGTCTTGCTCTGGCAAGTGGATAAAATGATTAAGCACAAGCATATTCTCCAGACGCAACTTGCTCATTGCATTACTCAAACAGCTCCTAGTTACAGGGTAAACAGTGAAAATTTTAACAATGAGAAGTTAAAAAGAAAGAAAGAAAGGAAGAAAAAAAGAGAGAATAAAACAGGTAAAGAGCAACTGATGAAGCATCATGGAGGGGGGAATAAGGCAGACCCATTTTCTTAACTTTTTCCATTAAACAAATGAAAAGCTGTGCTCCACTTAGCTGAATTAGTTGCATGGAGTTGATCCCTTTTCTATTATGTGAGTATTCAATCATGCCCGGGATCACTACCCATTCCTTTATTTAAAATATAATTCCTCTTATCAAAAAGAATTTTTTAGTGGGAATTTTCCTTTTAGGGTCATTTAGTTTTTGCCCACTATAGTTATTTTGCTATGCCAAAAATCCCTTCCGTACTCCACACCACACAGGCTTACCTTTAAATCCCCTTAGTTAAAACTTCAAACTGAAACCGCCAAAACTAACTTTTTCTTCCTTGGTAAGATTGTAGTCCCTCTGTGAATGAACCTCAACCACCAAGTGCACTTCCAATTGAAGTGTGAGATAAAATAAAGGAACAAGAAGGAAGAAGTTGGCATTACTTCTGTTGATCATGGAAAAGTGAGAGAGAAAAGATAGACGGATTTGCATCCTCTCGACTGTTATTTTTAATAAAACTAATATTTAGCGATAAATTTTTTTTGTTAATCATGGAACTTAATTAAGTCATAATTAGTTCAATTAAGTCATTGTTAATAGAGTTTTAAAGAAGATGCCACCTTATCGCTTGTTATGCGCAGCAAATGGAGCTATCTTGGCCTTCAAATGTTATATTGGTAGGGGTATCGTGGCCTCTATCAAGTTGATGTTAATCAAATTTGGGTTACAATTTACACTGATTGGATAATCTTACGTCATTATGGTGCATGTAATGGGTCTATATGATTCTATAGAATATAGATCATTAAGATGGCATAATTGGATACCTTTTGATTTTGATTTAATTATGTGTTCTCACATCCTTTTCTTTTTTTTTTTTAGTGCAACCTCCATTAATATTTAATTAGTATTTACGGTATTTCTACTTTCCAATTTCACCCAAAACACTAGACACACACATTAACAGGTGTACGTGATGTGAACTTCCTTTGATATAATCTCAACATATATAAAAAAAATACTATTACCATCCCTATATATAATTATTTATGCAAATTCTTAATTACCGTCTCCAATAATTAAACTTGAATATTCTCATACAATTATTCCTAAACATTATTAATTATTGCCTCCTATAACTGCTCTTAAATATTCTCCTACGACAATTATATTTCATATCATACCACTCACATATTTACATATTCAGCTTAATAACCTCAAGTTGCATTAGAATTTTCAACATTCACCTTGTCAAGGAAACAATTAAATTGTGATTTGTCCAATGCCTTTGTGAATATATTATTCACAGGTTGATCAGGTGTTAATGTTACTTTTCGGTATCTCATCTTAGATAAAATGACAAATCTACTTCAATATGTTTGATTCGTTCATGAAAAACATTTTTTGCTATATGCAATGTATTTTAACTATCACAAAATTCATAATAAAGGTGCATGAGAGTGGAGTGTGTCACACCAAAGTTAAATAGTATTTCTTTCAACCTCTTTAATTCCCATATTGTTATTACCGTGGACTATATTTTGTTTTTGCTAATGATTAAGACAATATTTGTTGTTTCTTGGTCTTCTTAGAAATTGTAGAATATCCTAAGAGCACGACGAAACACTTAGTGAATGATTTCCAAGTCAAAGGGCAACTTGCCCAACTTGAATCACATCATCCATACAATTCCATTTCACAGTTTCAACACAACATAATGCATTGTCTTAGGTTTCTTTTCAAATAGTAGACTACTTGCAATGCAACTTCAATTCCTAATGTTCTTACTTTGGTTGTGGCATAAATTATGAAAGAGTGTGAACACAATAAGACAATTCAGGTCAAGTAAAGCAAATATATACGAGACCACTTACCAAGTCATGATATCTTTTTGGATTATTAAGTAAACCACCATTAGCCAATGCCAATTGATGATTTTGCTTCAAATGAATGTTCGCAGATTTGGCTCCTAGCAACCCATCTTCATATATGATATTGAAGACATATTTATATATGTTGACAAAGAAAAATGCTAGGACTCCTAGCAGCCTTAACACCTAAAAAATACTTCAACATTCCCAAATCTTTCATGTGAAACTAGTCACTTAAATAAGTTTTGAATTGTTGAATGACACTATGATTCTCTTTTGAGATTTATCAAATCATCAATCACAAACAAACACAACAATTTGCACACTTCCTTGTTGCAAGCCGAAAAATGAATAGTCCAAATAAATTATTTGAAAACATAGCTTTCAATGCAACAAATAAGTTGGACATTATTTAAATTCACCCATAAAGTGATTTGGATAGCATGCTTGGCTGCTAGTTGCTACACATTAAAGCTTAGAGACATTTTCACGGACACCTTTTCTTAGGTCACCATGAAGAAAAACCATGTTCACATGGAGTATATTGCAACTTTCAAACCTTTGTTGCAACCATAACTAAGTGCATAATGCACATTGTAAATCTTAATTCTTAACAACCAATTCAAATGTGTCTTGTATAAGCAACACCTTCAACTCTGTGGTTGCCAAAGATCACAAACCTAACCTTAACCCACTCCATAATTCCATCTCAATGGTGTTTTATCCTATACACTCATTTACAATCAAGTCACTTCTTTCCAAGAAGTAAACACTTCACTCCTACGTCTTCATGTTTTCAAGAGCTTGAATCTTATTTTGCATTACTCTTTTTTTTTTATTCTATCTTTCTCTATTTTTTTTTAATCTTCTTTCACTCGTTTTCTACTTAAATATTCAGTGGGTAAAGTGAATGTGTGAGGAGTTTAGCTTGATCAATTTGTTTTTTCTTATAGGTTATTGAATTCCACATATACTATGAGGGTGTAAAAGAATGGTTGAAGTTATAGAATATAAAACTCTTTATATGCCTTTTTTTTTAATCGCTTAAACTTTTGTAATAATTTAAATAACATAATATTAACTTATTTAGAGTTGAATTCTTATTTCGACGTATTTATTTACTAATTTAAGTGTATTTTTGAATTAAATTTTACAAATTTAAATTTGGTCAAATTTAAGTTTAAGTTTGCAAATTGACTTTGTAAAAAAAAAAGCCTAAATTTTGTTTATCAAAAAACTGAATTTGCATATAAAATTTTACTCTGAAAGCATATTTAAACATGATTTCAAATTAATTTTACTTTGACCTTTTCACTAAAAATTGTTGTGAAAATAAACTAATAATCACTGTCAAATGTAAATTTCCAACAACAATTTCATTTGGCATTTGGTTACTTTTGAAAGGGTTATTATTTACAGTATTAACGAAGCGTGGAAAACACGCACCAATCGTACGGCGACAGAACCTTCAGGTATTTTTTTATTTTTGACCTGACACTGATGTTTTGTCCCTCTGCCTTTGTGCTTTGTCTTTGTTCAATTCAATAACCTTTTTTGGGTCCATTAATATTGACACGTTGGAAAGCACATGATGCCGGGGGAGGGTGGTACCGGGTACGTATAATTTTCTATTTATTTTGACTGATAAATATTTATTAATTTTTATTAGTCCTCACTTTTAATTTTCTTTTACTTTTTTTTTTCATCCTTAATAAAGTAAAATAAATAAATACAATTTAAAAAAAAACTAAAATTAAAAAGCAAATTATGGATTAAAAACAAAAATTCTAAAAAAATTTAAGGATTAAAAATAACACCCAAAACTTATTTTTACTCTATAGTCCTCCTAGTCTATAGAAGAGATATAAAATTGACTAAAAAAGACTTAAGAATAATATAAAAAAAAATCTTAAATTCAAATTTTTTTACTAATATTTTTAATAAAATTAATAAATTAATATTCAAATTCACATTTGCCAAGGAGGGTCGTACTAGTCCAGTTGAATAGGGAAGGGAAGTTGGGTGTTGGTTGTTTCTCTCGTTCTCTTAAGTCTGGACCCAATTGGATTGAATTGATCATAGTGATTGGAATTGGAGATCCAAATTCAGATGATATTGGGCAATGGGCATGTCTAAGTCTAACAATTTCTCTTCCCTCCTATAGCTTTTCCATCATGTCTCTCAAATGCATTCCACGTGCCTTTCCACCATAACTTTCAGTCATGAAATGAATTTTCACGTTGTCCATCTTACCTTTTTTTTTTTTCATTTCCATAAATAAATTAAGATGCCATCTTCAGTGAATTCTTAGCTGACAAAACAAAAAGAGGTGTTTTTTTTTTTATATTTCTTGTCCCCTTACTTTTTCTTCATAAATTTATTTCTTATGCATTTTTCCAAAACAGAAGCTGGTTTTCATTCTCTGTTTTCTTCCCACCCTATGCAAATTGCAAACCATAAATATCCCACTAATAAAATGAACCGCAACCTCTCCTGCCTCATCATCGTCATAATAATATATTAATACATATTTTATAATAAATTGCTATAATTCATTTTTATCACATTATTTAAAAATGGAGATCAAAACTAATATTTATTCAGAAAAAAAAAACAAAACTAGTATTTTATAGGTATTGTTCTCTTAACTCATCAAGATAATTTTTTAAGATAAAATTATAAAACGTAGATAATAATAGAAAGAACGGGTAAACCACAAGGCTTTTTAGTCCTTTAGCCTCAATTGAAAAATTACTATTCTGATACACCAAAATAGCACGCTACATAGATAATAGTCCCACTAAAACCCTTTTTAAAAACAAAACAGTAACACCATACAAGCCAAAGCATATAAAATACAAATAAGTAAAAGTGCCACTTACTGGCTTTTAGAAATGCACCTGCACCGCAGCACTACACAGCGCAGGTTCCAGAAGTATAGTAGGAAGTAGAATCACTGTTTGTTTTCCCAAGGTTATCTCAGTATAATAGTACATAATAGCTTCTGCATATTTTGACAAGAAGCCTCAGTCACTTTCCCTGGGATGCCTGAACAATCTTCCCACTCACTTCAGTTCACTTTTTTATTGGTGTTTTGGTCAGATTGTATTCCTATAAATTTGATCTTTTTAACTTAGTTATAGGATTAATCTTCAATTCAAACTTAATCATATTTAAAAGTTTATTATTATTTTCCAAAAGTGTATTATACAGATATCAAATCCAAGTCATCACAAATTTAATATATGTTGTCATCCGAGTAAGTCTCATATTTTCAATCTAAAGCCACCCAACGTGTTCCTTATCTTTCGGTTTAAACTTAAAAAAACTGCATCACTGTTCCTAGTTCCCATAATCTAATGTAATGCAATTCTATAACAAGTAGCATAGCACTGAATTGTTGTAGCTAGGTAGGACCAAACAAAACCAAAGGGATATATACTAACGTACGCCACAGGGACCGTTAGCTGTGCGGCGCCAATATTCGTTGATGTTGGTGCTCTTTCTCTCTCTCTCTCTCTCTCTCTCTTTTCTGTGTCTTTCCTTTGATATTTTTTAACTCTCCTTAACTTATTATAACCCCTCAAAAAACTCAACCTTTTTTTTGAACTCACTAACACAAGCACACTGATCCTAGCTTGGCCCTCTATTCTGTGTCTCTCTCACAAAAATGGATAATGGTTGTTTCTCTTCCCCAAGACGTGATTTTCCTGCTGGTCTGAGAGTTCTAGTTGTGGATGATGATCCAACGTGGCTCAAGATCCTTGAGAAGATGCTCAAAAAGTGCAATTATGAAGGTTGGTATGCTTTAACTCGTGAGTGGTTCATTTTTTTCCACACACTGACACTTTTGTTATGTGCTAATTAAGTTACCAATATTAGCTAGTTTGATGTACTAAAGATCTATAAAAATTTCTTGTACACTGTTATTATGCAGTCTAAGAGATCATGCGTTTTCAAGTTTTGGTTTTTTTTTTTTTTTAAGCTTTAGTGTGTGGTAGGTAGTGGTCATATTTGTCATGGATCAGTTTCTAAGGAATGTGCTTCTATTTTTAGGGGGGAAAAATCCTTATATTAGACTGATGACATTTAAAATTTTAAATAGCTAGTTAATGCTAAGTACTCACGTTTTTGCATAATTTTTTTATAGCTATATTTTTAAGATATAATTGGTTTATTTTTAGCTATTACAAGTACTAGATAAATTGATATTTCAACTTTTTAAAGGAGGGCCCTTGTCATGTTTCAAGAAGCAAAAACTTGAATTGCAGAGAAGTTCATATTGCGAAGTTGTTATTAGATGCGGCAGGTTATAATCAGATTATTAGCTCCGCTTCTATTTTCTGTTCTTCCACGTCTGTTAATATTAAAAAAATCTAGAGAGTAGCATAAAGAAGTTCCCTTGTCGAATTTGATTCTTCCTAGTCTAATTTACTGTTTCTTGACCTTGTTTATTTATGGTATCTTAGGAACTAATATTCCATGTTGGTAATCCCACTCTCTCATCCATTAATAACATGCACTAAACTCACTTTTAGATTGAGCATTTGATCTCAGTAGATTGTAAAAAGTTGTTGTCATAAATGGAAGGTCGAGATGTTTTTTTTTTTATAGTTATATATGATTCAGATAAGAAAACACCAATAGAAGCTCAATCCAAATGAGTAATATTATGATTGCAATAAGATGCTACAATATATGAAGAGACATCTCTGAGTGTTAGTCTAAATGTCATAGGTAGCAGAAAGAGCTTATGTCTCTCAGGTTATGTGGTCTTTACATCATGCGACAGTGATCATGAACTTAGTTAATATGAGAGATATCAGTAACTGGAGACTTTTAGAATTTTTTGTTATGTCAACATCTTTACCGATTTTCAGTCCCCTATCTGTGCTTGTTTCTTATTCTTCTATGATCTGTCTCTCTGTTCATATGAATGAGATTTCATACAAATAGAAAATTTTGGAAAGCAAGCACACATAACTTTTATGTATTCTCTGCTATGATGGCTGATTTCTTAATGTTATTCTGACTCTTCTCTATCATTTGCATCAGTGACTACATGTTGTTTAGCAAGGCATGCTCTAAGCTTGCTTCGTGAAAGGAAGGATGGATATGATATAGTGATCAGCGATGTAAACATGCCCGACATGGATGGTTTTAAACTTCTTGAGCATGTTGGGCTTGAGATGGATCTTCCTGTCATTAGTCAGTTCTCTATCAATAATATATTCAAGTTTTTAGTTATATGATATCATTGTAATCCTTTGATCGCATTGATTGAAACTCCAAGATCTGACAAGTCACACTTTACAATGCTGTTCAGTGATGTCTGTGGATGGGGAAACAAGCAGGGTGATGAAAGGTGTTCAACATGGAGCCTGTGATTATCTCCTTAAGCCTATAAGGATGAAAGAACTGAGAAATATATGGCAGCATGTCTTAAGAAAAAGGATACATGAGGCCAAAGAATTTGAAAGTTTTGAGAGTTTTGAGAGCATTCACTTGATGAGAAATGGATCAGAGCTATCAGATGATGGGAACCTATTTGCGGTAGAAGATGTTACCTCAACAAAGAAAAGAAAAGATGCAGATAACAAACACGATGACAAAGAATGTTTGGATCCATCATCCACCAAGAAAGCTAGAGTAGTCTGGTCTGTAGATCTTCATCAGAAGTTTGTTAAAGCGGTGAATCAGATTGGATTTGATAGTAAGTTTCTTTTCAAAGTTCTGCATAAAGTGTTATTTGCAATCATCACTGTGACTTCTATAAATCTTGTTGTTATGCTTAACGTTTCATCGATGAATTAAAGTGTGAATGTAGTCATCTTATATCTTTCACGCACACAAAAAATTGTAACAAATAATTTTTGTTTGGCAGAAGTGGGGCCGAAGAAAATACTAGATCTGATGAATGTCCCATGGCTGACTAGAGAGAACGTTGCTAGCCACTTGCAGGTGATGCTATATTTTCACACCTGAATGTTATCTTTCATTCAAATGAGCATCTAGATTTTTAATATTTTTTACTGTGTGCATGATTACATCTCATTTATATCCCCGTTTGGTAGACTTAGAATCACAACAAAGCTTCACTTTAATACAGTAGGGTGTAAGTGGTAACCTCCAAACCATTGGTCCTGTACAAATGTTTCTCAGAAACATTACAACTTACACGTTACTCAGCATGTCCATCTCTATCTAATGTAGGTTTTCTTACTCAAACTTTCCCTCCAAGAAGATGCAGATCCTCTCAAATTCAATAAAGCAAAATAATAGGAAAGAAAAGGGACAAAACTTATATACAATTCCTCATGTGCTGTTTGTACTATTTTCTAATCAGAATTGAAGTTTCATCTCGATAATTTGCACAATCCTTTAATGCAAACCTTAATTACTCAGATTACTAAGATGAAACTGCAATTCTAATTAGATTACAACACCTATAGAACTGTATATAAGTTTTTTCCATAGAAAAAAAATGTATGTTTCTATAATGTTTTGTGAGTTTGAAGTTTGAAACTAAGGTTCTTAATAAGAAATCTTGTATTATGCAGAAATACAGGCTTTATTTGAGTAGGATTCAGAAAGAAAACGATCAGAGATCTTCCTCAAGTGGATTGAAGCATTCAGATTTTCCTTTAAAAGATATGGGAAGTTTTGGTTTTCAGAACTCAGTAAACAACAAGCAACAAAATGATGTTGACATTGACAGCTACAATCATTCGGATGGATCATTACAACTTCAGAATGTGGAAACTAAAAGTCACAAAGCGGATCCCAAGGGAATTGTTCCACAGACCACCATAGCAAAAAAAGGAATGATTTTGACTGGTACCATTGCTGACTTAAATATGAGAGAGAGTTTAAGGGTTGGCCTTAATCAAACTTTTGCCCCTCTGGAGTCAGAAGAAAACCATGCAGTGTTTGATTGTTCCATGCCAACACCATACTCTTGGACTGAAGTTTCACACATGCAACTCAAAGAAGAACACAAGTCACTTGTTCATTTAGAAGATAGCTTCAATCAGTTGCCATTACATGGTAAGCAGCAGCAACACATCCAAGTGAATCAATCACAATCAGTTGCTTCAATTAGTTCCGCTCCCTCGATAAGGGAGGAAGAGGTTGCTGCTTGTAAAGAACCAAAACCTTTGTTTGCAGATTACAAGAATGATTATGCCAGCTCTGTGAGTTCAATAGGGAATGCAGTTGACACCCATCCTGTTCAACCAGGAAGTCTTATTATGAATGGTCAATCTTCAGAACCCATTTCCACTACAAATTCTGGATTGAAAACACAGGGATATAATAATCTCAGTAGCATTTCTGATCTGGAAATTTACCAAAGAAACCTTCTTTTGGGAGGTGAGGTAGCTTCGGCACCATCATTGGATGAGGACTTGCATTTCTATTGGCTACAAGGTGAATGCTATAATAATATGAACTTTAGTCTGCAGAATATAGGAATGTCTGAATATTATGATCCAGGACTTATTTCAGAAGCTCCAACACACTTATATGATTCAGCTGATTACTCAGTTATAGATCAAGGTCTATTCATAGCATGATCTGCTTTGCCTTTCCTGCATCTTCAACAAAAATCAAAATTCACTCATGAGAGGACAATTTAGTGTTTCTTGTAGCTAACTACATCTTTATTGGAGAATTTCAACCTCAAGGATTGGGGTATTCTTTTTTCCAATCATCGAGGATTTAGATATATATTGCAGTATGTATAAAAATGGGTGCTGACAAGTATAGAGCTTAATTAATAAGCTTGTTTCCTTCTTATTTAATTCTTGCTTAAAGTAAAAAAAGTTAAAAATGCTACTAACTCACATTATTTGGCAAACCGTGTTTCAACATATTATATTATTGAATGAACTTCGTTTGAGTTTTTACTGAAATAAAATGGACTCAAATAATTTGGTAAGACTCGCATAAAAAAAATTACCAACAATAATGTAATGAAAAGAAAGTGTAAACAAGATTTATTTTTTTAAGAAATGGGTGAAGCAGGAATAGTCTAATTGCATATTATAGTGTAAACGAAGTCTTGCCACAAGCCAAACACATGTAAACGAAGTCTTGCCTCAAGGGAACTTGCGTATATTTAATGATGTACATTTTTACATGATAATCATATTGTACTAGCTGAAAATTAGGAGCCGTGCGCATAGTTCACGGGAACAACCTTTAAAGTGACTGATTGGAAGAGTAGTTTTAGAAGGCAAGCAATGAGCAGAAAATGTTAAATAGAGAAGCTTAAAGAGATTTTCTCAACAGTAATAAGAGTACTAAATGTTCTAAGTATAAATCATTATTTTCTTAAATTTACAAGAATGAACATTGAACACCTCTTTCCTTTTAGGTAGGAAGTACTACCTTTTGGTCTATGGGGGACAAAAAGAAAAAAGGGAACGTAGCACATCCATGAACCGCACTCTTTTATGTACGGGTAAAATGCTTAAAAAAACACAGAAAAAAAATATATTCTCAACGTTTAATATTTGAATGGTGCGTAACAAAGTGGCGAATCACAAAGTTGTATGCAACTAAAGGTAATACAAGTCCTATTTACCTTTACGTATATAGCCTAAACCTATTTTTTTACAAACTTAGGTTTCAACATATATGCTAATGCTCCTAGGTCAAAACTTATTGAGTCCTAGATATAACTAACAAAAGACTACAAAATTGTCCTTCTAAGCGTGAACACGTCGGGGTATTTGAGGCTGTCTAAACAGTAGTGTTTTCAGTCTCTTTGACAGCGTTTTTCTTCAAATCACAGGCTCAGTCAGATGCTCCTTGTTCTCATTGCTGAATATTTGGTGAAGCATTTTCTCTTGTGTTATTTGATAATGAAGTTACTGATTGCCATGTTGTTCGGTTTTTTTTTTCTGTAGTACGTTTGGAGGTGCTGATAGGAGGCTTCCATGAATTTCCTAAGCTTTTGTCCTGGACTGTGCTAGAACTAGAACTTGCTTTCCTCCCAAGTTTTGGTGATCGGGGCAGTGTCAGTGAGATCTGGAAAAGAATAAATAAATAAAATTAAAGGTCAAAACAGAAGATAATGCAAGTACAATATTATAAATCACAAGTTGAAAGCATCACCCAGAATCAAAGAAAATGCAAGTATAATATTATAAAATCACAAGTTGAAAGCATCTCCAGGTAGGAATGAACCAACAGAGATTAATGGTTGACAGATTATGTGGAACTGTGATGGTCATTGGTCATAAAGCCTTTGTAAAGTGAACAGAATTGATTGACAAGCAACATCCTTTAGAATATAAATATAAAAAGCCACTAACAAGGACTTATAGCTAATCCGGCAGAGAAGCATCAAGATGGTTCAACAAAAGGGTATCATTTAATCAAACGTTCAACAAAATTTATGGTTGCGGTTGCTGTTGCTGTTGCTGTTAAATAGCATTTAGTCAATGGAGTTATTTTCAACATCAGATGTAATAAGCAAATATACCTTTCTAGTCTGATTGCTTGGAGATTGTGATCCACCAGGCTTGTCTTCGTTTCGTTTGGATATAGAGCCACTGCTCTGCTGCAGTTTCTTGTGATCATGCTCTGTTTTACCCTGCATCAACATCAAATTAAAGATGTTAAATCACCTTTTTATTAAGCAATAAAGAGCAGTTGAAAATGAATTATGAAGCTATGTCTTGACTCTTGACTAACTCCTTTATTCCTAAATTGTAGTGCCACAGGGCCATCAGTACAAAAGAAAAAAGAAACATACATTTAAGAATTACTGCTTATATATCAGATCAAATTCCAGCTTTATAACATTTTTCTAGCAGTTATTGGCACCAATGGTTTTGCCTAGAGAAAAGGTAAATCATGTACCAGCAGAACCGTTATTATAAAATTATTCACCTTGGGAGTCCTTCGCAACTTAACTTTCTCTTCTTCCTTGGATTTAGTTTCATCCATCCTCTGCAAGAACTGAAATACAGAAAAAATTAAAATAAAAAAATAAGGGAAAGCCAGTAAGACCTATAGTTCTACCATAAATTGCACAGCTAATGTAAGGGGCAAGGAAAAGAACTTGCCTCTTTGCGTTTAACTGCTCTTTCTTCACTTCTGAATCTAAAAGGTGCAGATATGGTAGGTAATTGGGGGTTACTTCTGGTGGGGCTTGAAGATTTCAGGCAGCTGTTCCCACATTTATGCAACAACAACAACAACAAAAGTATAAATGAGACCTCACATATTTTTATGGATGTTTGAACTTTTTATTCTGAATTTCAAAAAGTGAAAGCATGCTTGTTAGGAAAAGTTTGTAGCTCTTAATGGAGCAGCAAACAGAGATTCATTAAATGTAGCAACCCACAAAAGTGTAAATTAAAGATACAGACTTATTAAGTGGTTTTCCAGTCCTGGCATACACAAATTTGATTATGACAGTGAAATTTTCTAAAGATGCACACAGCTGAAGCCATAGCTCACAAGGAAGATATTTAAACACACATAACTTTAAAAAAAGGAGGCTCAGAAGGCAACATACCTTCTATCCGGAGAAGGGGGATTTGCTGAAACTTGATTTAGCAAACCATGAGATACCTAAAGAAGGGGGGCGGGGGGAATCTTTAGCAACCAGCATAATTTACTAACAGAGTACCATTTCAAATGTTTTTAATTTCTTCAGAAAAACCCCTGATGTAAATGTAGGTACAAACAAAAAGTGGATATGTTAATACCTTTGTCAATGTCCGCAACGCCCCTGGATTATTTTTGGGAATGTTGGAATGATTTTTTTTAATTCTGTTCTGTTCCAACACTGAAGCTGTTTTACTTGTTTCACCTGCACCAGAAGGCAGATTGATTGAAATGTGGAGTGACCTTTTAGTTGGTCTCTTCTCCACTGAGTCTCCGACAGACTTCAAACTTTTTGCAGCAAAGTTTATTCCATTTCTGGGTTTAGTAGCTACAGTAGCTGTTTTGCTTGTGATACCAGCACCAGATGAGAGATTGATGGACATGTAAAGTGATGGTGCAGTTATTCTTTTCTTCTCAACCAACCCTCCAACAGACTTCTTACTTGTTGAAAATTTGTTTAAGCCATTTCTGGACTGTGAAGATGCAGCAGTTCTTTTGCGTGTTTCACCGGTACCAGATGGAAGATTGATTGACATGTGGACTGACTGTGCAGTTAGTCTCTTCTTCTCAACTAAGTCTCCAACAGACTTCTTACCTATCGGACCACTGTTTATTCCACTTCTGGGTGGCATGGCAGCCTTCCTTTCATCAAAAGAATGAGAATGCTTGGCAACCCCAGTTTTGGTTGATAATTTTGGAGAAGAGTTTACTTCTCTTCCCTTGACAGGCAAAGCCAAAACTTCCTGATCAACAGCACCCTGCAGCATCAGTATGATAAATGTGAAGAGTTGCCATAATTATAAATTTACTCATCAGAAGAAACAAAAGGAAATCGCATAAAAACAAAGAAGACAAAGCATAGATTTACATGATCTAGTGTCATCTCTTCTGCAGGGACAACAATATCTGTATTGTCCTCAACATGATGAAGCTGGTTAGAATTAGAATTATCAACAAATGTGCAACTTTCCACATTAAGATCCGTAGCAGTGTGATGACATGGCACATCCTCTGCTCCTTCCACATTGGAAATGTCCAAATCACTTTGTCGGGCATCACATTTATGTTGGTCTCTATCAGCACATTCAACAACTTGGTAATTAACAGTTTCATTATCCGGCTGTTCATTGGCGGCCACAGCGTTTTCCACATTTGAACTTGTCTCAAAGGATGAATCGGCAAAGTTTCCTTCATGAACTTGTGCCTCAAAAGTTCCATTAGCCTCAGCATTTGCTTCTTGGATCACTGCAGCTGCTCGCTCTGCAGCCTTTCTTTTGTAATGAGCCTCAAAGTAGGCTTTCTTCGCAGCAACAGAACCTGGCTTGGAATATTTCTCGGCTTCTTCTACATAGCGATTGTGTGAAAATGTTGACCATTTCTCCCAATCCAGGCTCTCTGTCATAAACCTCCCAAACGAGATAGATTCTCCAAGCGCACGAATGGGGTTACCCTGGAATCACAAAGAAAATAAAAATAAATAAATAAATAAATACGAATATATATAACAAGTCACCACACCACAGACTCAACACTGGAGAAGAAACTGCAAAATCGTAATATTGATATAAATCTTAAATTCAAATATATATATATATATATATATATATATATATATTCATAACAGAACAATAACATTGATGAATTTACCAGTGACATCGAAACCCATGCGTGGTTGCTTTCCTCGACAAAAACAACGTGAGATTGAGTTATAGAAGTTTTCAAAACATTGGCAAAGAAATCCATAAAATGAAGGCGGCGAGAAGTTCTTCAGTTCAGTGCATGGTATAATTATACCAACGCTTTTAACTGAATAGTTAAGTTGCAGCAGAAAACGCAATTCTAAAAAAATCTAAAATCAAAACAAAATGCAGTTCAGACACTCCAACCTCTCTCTCATTTTCTCAACAACCAAAAATCAAACATAGCATAACACCATTTCTCAGTAACCAACCCAACAACAAAAAAAAAAACAGAAAAAATTGAGATTACGAAACCAAAAAAAAAAAAACTCACTTCGTAACAAGTAGCTTCTGCGGGAGAGGAGAAGGATCGAACAAGACACGCCGATGATTCAGCCATAACGCCACGCAAAACCCTCACTCAACAAACAAACAATTTTGGCCTCTTTTTTTTCTCTCTCACTATAACCACATTCAGAAGAGTGAATCTAAAAACTCTGGTGCTTTAGAAATTAATGTGAATCAAAAATTAAACGGTCCAATAAATATAATTCCCAATACACAAAATCTCAATGGCATGTGGAGAAAAGAAAAAATGGAACCGCTTTATTTTTATATTGGTTTGAGTAACGTTGAGATTTTTAATTTTAGTTTGGTATTTATACTACTGACTCTCTAGGCTCCTTGGTTGCGGTATGAATTGGACACGACCTGGATTCTGGCCCTAATATGAATCTTCGTGTCATAAGGACACTTTTTTTAAAAATTTTATTTTACGGATTTGGCCCACAATGTTGAATTTATTTTGTGCTAATCCTCTTTTCCCTAACGTCTAGTTTTCCTAATTTTTTTCTTTTTCTTTTATTTTTCATTTTTGGCCGTTAGATTTTTTTCCTGTTGCATTGACATTCCATTTTTCAACTACCAAAAAAAAAACATTCCATTTTTTCCAAATACTACTTGTTACTATTTATAAAATTCAAGTTTAAAATTATGCTTTTTTTATAAGATTCAATTTATAATATTTATTTCATTAATTATTTTTATATTAAAAATATCCCTAATTTAAAGAAGAGATAGAATGTATTGACAAATAATTGGAAGAGAATAAATATTAATTATAAGGATAATTTTTAAAAATATTATAAATTTAAGATAAATTTATTGTTATCAATTAAATTAATTATTTTTTAATTTTGATGAAGTAAATAATTGAATCTTTTTATAATAAAATAATTGGGTCGAAATGAAAAAATATATATTTGTGACGAGCTCTACAATTTAATGTGGACTTTGGTCAGTAATGAGAAGTTGAGAATTAGTAATATATTATATTTGCTAATCGAAATTTGATTATATATTTTTTTATTATTGATTAAAATATATTAAAAATTATAAGTGACACTAGTTAAATATTAAATGAATTTCATAAATTTTGTCAGTTTTTAATTATTAATAAAAAAAATATATTGTTAACATGTTTCAACACTGGTCAAATATTATTTGTAAATAGTAGTTTAATAGGTGGGTTAGTAAGAGATTATACTGTTAATCAATTATTTTTAATAAATAAATTTATTATAAATGATAATTAGTGATAAATAATATTATAATTTTTTTTTACATTAGTAGTAGATATGTTATTTGTTTATTGTGTATTGACTAAACAAACACAAGTTTATTCACGGTCCAAACAATAATTAGCTTCCTACAAAAAGAATTCATAACATCATATTAACTAATATTTTTTATGGTAAATTTAGTAGGATTGTCTTTTTTTTTTTTTTTTACCAAAGTAGGACTGTTATTATAGTTTGAATTTTGACCAAGGAAATATAAGCGGAGGTAGATCTAAATCAAGTATAGATAAATAATAATGTCCAACGGCCATTTCTGCAATTATGGTTGTTCCATCTAGGCCAGCCCAACAACGTGCCGGTTGATGCATACTTTTTTTAATAACGATTAAGTGATTAACCATTGTTTTAATTTAAACAGTGTGGTAACTAAATTATTTATTATAAATAATAATATTTAATTATTTTAACATTTAATGTTATTATCATGATTTTATTATGTTTTTAATTAATAAAAACAATATTAATTTTTTAATCATTATATTCTAAACAAATTAGTTTAATAACTCATGTTCGTTGTTAGGTTTATAATTCAAAAATTCTTATATTATTATAATTTTAATATATTTGTAGTTTCTTTTTATTTTATATATATATATATATATATATATATATATATATATATATATATATAACTAAAAATTAAATATCTCACTATCCGAAAACTCTAATTATACACATGGGATATATATATATATTTATGTGTTTGTGTATATGCATATATATAGTTCTGCATGGTTGTGTATACTTGTAAGTATAGGTATATGTTAAAAAATTAAAATAAAATAAACAAATTTAAAGTATATTATTATACTAAAACATATATTTTTAATAAAAAAATTGAATTTTTTATATTTATATTAAAATTGTATTAGAGCAACTTAATTATATATAATTAAAGTTTTTTAAGTAATTTCAAATTACAGGTAATCATATGTTTGAGTTATTATCTATTTATGTCTCGTTAAAAAATAAGTAGAATAATTTTTTTTTATTCTTAGACATAGGTATTGATTAAATTATGTATTTTAATCCATAATAAATTATAGTACATATTTATTTGTCATTTCTCATTGCTATATTTATGATCCAAATAAAAAGATGGATCAACCAAAAGTTAAAAATTCACAAATAAAATAATATTTTTATGAGACCTAGTCTCAGGAATATGAATATATATATATATATATATATATATATATATATATATATATATATATTCTCTTCCCGTCCACTATCGCATTCCCTTATTAACAATACATTCATTTACAATCTTTATTTTTTATCATTCTCAAAAATTTTGTTACGTGTCAATTTTTATGCACATTTAATCTCATGAATTTTAAATTAGTAGTGAGAAAGATTCATCATGGAAATATGAGATATATAACATTTTTTAGTATAATTTGTTTATCATAATTTTAGTAATTATAATATACATTTTCAGGAAAAAATAATTTAACCAAACATATATTTTAATTATTTTTGAAAATAAAAAAAATATTATCAACTAATTTTATATTAATCAAACATTTTTTTTATTAAATACCTTAAAATAACATTTTTATGTTTTATTCTAGAAATAATAATTTTGAGACTAAAACAGTCATCCACAAAATAGATGCCCCATATATTATATAACAGGTAAATATATATAATACTTTTATATTATATATATTAGTTATTCATAATTATAATCAACGTCATTCATAACCACTAAAGAGGTCTAGCTCATGTGGTTGAAAATATATGTGTGTGAGTGTTATAAACATATTGATATTATATGTTCTTACTGATAAAAAAAAGTCATTCGATCATAATCATAATCACTGATTTTATTTGGTACATAAGCAACCATTGAAAAGGATGAATAAAAAATATTAAATAATTTTTTATTAATTAATTAAAAAATATTTTATGAATAAATAAAATTTAATATAAATAGATATATTCAAAAAAATTTATCATAAAAGTAACTATTCAAAATTTATATATGAAAATATATTTAAATTTTAATCATAACAAAATTAATATATAACAAATATACTAAAAAATATTTTTGAATATTTTAAAATAAATTAAATTTAAAAACATGTTTTAATTGCAGTCTACATCATAAAAGACTATTTAAAGTATAAAAAAATATAGTTATAAAGTTATAAAAAATCTTGAATGTCTAATTTAAATATTAATAATATAACTAATAATTTATAAATTGATTCAAATTAATATTCATTTAATTTTTAAATAAAATACATTAATCGACAAAAATGATAGTGTATGTTTAATTGACAAGAATACAAAATGGCTCCATGACAAATTTAATCTATATTTAATATTTAATTGATTTATGTTTAAAATAACAAAAAAGTAAGAAAAAAGCAGTTTTTAAGTAAATTCTTTTGACTGAAAATCACATTCAACTCATCCAAAAAAAACCATTTATCCAGAAAAAAAGATATATATATATATATATATATATATATATATATATATATATATTTTAAATGAATCTCAATTTATAAGCCAAAACACTAAACCAAACACATCCTTATCATGATACATTTTTGTATTCTTGCCAAATTTATTACTTAAATAATTTTCACCATCTAACTCAAAAAAAGCATTTTGTATGACAATATAGTCCACTCAAAAAAATATGAAAAGCAAATAATTACTTTCTTAAACAACTAATTATTTTATTAATTGCTTTCTAATATCATATTTTTTTGTTAAATATTATTATAAGTAAGATCTTAGATAACTCGATGGTACATCAATATATTTTAATAAATTTTTTATCTTTTTAACCAACTATAAGACTATTATTTAGGGATAAAATTCAGATTCTTTCTTCACAAACTCAACATGTCATAATAATTTAGATTGTTCATTCATATTAATCTGAACTTATTAATCCGTGATCGTAACAATAAAAACACAATTTGATTTTTCTCCCCAAAATTTTGCCATTCATTGTGACCCAGGGCAAGTTTTAAAATTTGTGATTAACTTCACTTAACATAAAATCTAATTTTATTTTATGATTGAAAATTACCCCTTACTTACATACACCATTTTAATCCATTATTCATTGCCAGATCTTTAACAGAGCAATGGTAAGTAAAAAGTATGATAAATATTTTTCTATCATAAGTATAATAAACATTAAACTTGATTAAAAATATATATATATACACGTTTTCTATTTAGAGGAAAGTTGTCTATCAATCTAATAAAAAATTGAAAGTTAAGTATAGGAGAAGAGATTAGTCTTCCACGACTTGGTAAACCAATGTTTGAATTCTTGCTAAAAGAAATGTATATATTTAATATTTGACCATGCCTCCAACACAATGTGAGAAATGCAAAAAAAAAAAAAAAAAAAAAAACTAATAAAAGACCTCAAAACAAAATGAATCATTGAACTTGGATATCAAGGATGTTGGAGTAGCTGGTAGCCTTGGGTATGGTTATGTAGAGCACACCATCCTTAACCTCTGCCTTAATATTCTCAAACTGCACATTATCAGGCAAAGCAATCCTACTGCTATACCTACCATAACTCTTAGCAGACCATTCCTCCTCTTCTTGCTGCTTCTCTTGTTGTAATTGCATAATCTCATTCTCTTGCTTCTTCTTTTGTGCCTTCTCAGCCTTGACCACAAGCATCTTCTCCTCCACCCACACCTTCACATCCTCCTTGTTCATCCCAGGCATATCAAACCTCATCTTGTATTCACCCTCACACTCTTTAATTTCCCATGGTGCCCTTCCCCTTCTTCGGTACCCTCCCACTCCCTCACTTGGAAGGGGTGATGAAGGCCACTCAAGTGTGCTAAATGCAAAAGGGTCCTCCATCATTCTCTCCATCGTCTCCATCATCTCTTGCACTGTCCTTGCCGTAGGAAATCGATCCCACAACCCTGCATTTATTCAATTCCCCATGTTAACTGAATTAATACACAGTATAGTGTCATATATTTAGTGCTAACTAGAAAATTAAGAAGAATTATAATTAAGTTTGCACTTATTCAATAACATGGCATATACAAATCCGATAGAGTTCCAGAAATTAATATGGTTCAGGGTCTGTCCAACCGTGAATAAGACTTAAAACAAATTTCTAGCTGAAACATAATTGAGTTTTATTAACTTTACTTGTAAATTGAATAGCTTAATTAGAATTTAAAGTATATAGTAATTTATGTGGAAGAGTGATTGAACTTAACTAATTACCTACGGGTGGGGTAGAAGCAACTTTGTTTTTGGGGAGGGGCTGGTGGTGCTTGTTGTGCTTAGGCACATGGACATGGTCAAGTTTTTCTCTTGCATCACCCATCATGACCTTCATGGGCTTCAGCTGGGTTGGTCTCGAGGGACGAACATACCTCGATGTGGGAAGGTTAAGAGCCAGGTTAGAGGATAAAGTATGTGCCATTTGTGTGTAGTGATGTTGTTTCTAGCTAGTGAGACCACAAACAGAAGAAATTATTAAGGTTGTCAATGTTTTGATGAAGTGGGAGTGTTGTGAAATGAAATATATAGAAATTTGGACAACGAGAGATAGAGAATTCTGGAAAGCTCGACATCATCGGCAGCATAAAGTGGGGTCGTGGGTGAAAATTGAGATTCCAATTTGAAGCATTATTTTGCTTTCCAGAATTTTCCGGAACCAGACATTCTTATAGTTATAGCGGATCCTTTCCACCTTTTGATCTTGTTAGATAAGCTTTTAACCACGTTTTATATGAGAGGCGATCCATATCCAATCTTCACTACAAATCTACAATACACACTCGATAATACCATATCTGATTTTGATTAGTACATTAGAATGAAACTCCTCAAAGTGAGCATTTTACCTTAAATAGAAAAATAAAAATCCGAATATTTGGTGAGAAAATTAAGGGACTGGATTTTAATATTAATGGTTGTTTTTAAGAGAAAAATAAGAAATAATGGTTATAATTATTAATATAAAAATGAACTATTGATAAAAATTTATGGATTTGTTAATTTTTCTTATTAATTGTTGAGATTTTTTATTTCTCTTTTTAAAGCGAATCACTCAATTTAAGTCTGTTCAGATAAATTTCACCATAAATACATATACAAAAAATAAAAATAAAAAAATTAATTTATGTACAAGTTAAAATAAAATTTTTAAAGATACTAAATAATTTTAACTTCTTTAGAATGTTAATTTTCACTCATACATAAATTTATTAAAAAAATATATTTTATTCTCCCTTCTTATCTTTTTCTCTTATAAGTTTTTATGTATAAAATTATCAAAATTGGGCTAAATATTATACAATAGTAATGATTTTTTAAAATTTAAAGCAAATTTATTAAAATTATTAATTTTGTAGAATAAAAAATTTAAGTTTAATCTTAAAAAAAAAAACTTAAGTTTACATTACTAATAAAATAAAATTTTATTTTTTTCTTTAAATAACTGAAGTGTAAAAATTAATATAAAATATAACCTACCTCCTTAAACTTTATCTCATTCGTTTAAATACTTAAATTTTAAAAACGTGCAGCAATGCAGTGCCACATAAGATTTATCCATAATGGTTTCCACCAATGAGGTGTTTCAATTTACTAAAAAAAAATGAGGTGTTTCAATCTTCACTTAATCGAATAAGATTGACATATTTTGGACCACAATTTGAAAGAGTCGGATACAAACCGAAACCTTCCATATCATGAATGGTGCACTGAAGAAGAAAAAAAGTCTCTCTTTTTTCTGCTAGAAATTTCTTCTAGCTAACCGAATAATTTCTAAAAGGGTTTATATTTTAGCACATTCTTTTCTAAGATTGCAAAAGGTTTATTTCACATTAAATTGACCTATTTCCATATTATAAATATATCTCAATATTTATTATTATATAAAAGATTTTTAGAAATTAGCTTTTCATTAATTCACGTAATTTATCATAAATTAAGTATCTCTTTTTTTAATACCATTACTTCAATTTCGATAATGCTAATTTAATTTCGAATTAAATTTTAAAATTTTAATTATAATATACCATTTTTAAATTGGTACTTGTATCTATTGTATGTTTACATTTAAATAATTTATAATTTATTTTCATCATTCTTTGCTTAATTTTAAAATCTTGCCTCTTTAACTTAATCATAGATTTTTATCTAATGAAATAGAAATTTAATTATTTCAAAATTCTTTCCTAAGATATGTTATTCCACCATTATTTAGCAAAGAAGAAGAACAACAAGAAGGCAAATCAAGAATGGTCCTGCCCTCCTGCTCTGTTGATTACGTGAATAGGGATGCCAAAACTATTTCTCACTTTCTTGCTAATGTGGTTCGGCAAAACCAACGCTTTTGTTTTTGGAATGATGCTCCTCAAACTCTGAAGGCCCTCTTGCTGAGGGATTTCTTAAAATAGTCTTTCTTGTTATTTTTCCCCAGTATAGTAAAAAAAAATAAAAATCAAGAAGCTTATGTAAATTACTCGTTCTTAAAATTCAAGGGTTAATCGCACGTGAATATTATACTTTAGCTTATCGTTTTTATCTGCAAATATAATTTGCATAAACAGGTAGCTGATACTATAGCCATAAGAGGAACATACGTTGTGAATTCTATAAATTTTCCAGATTGCATCGAGTTTAGAAGATCACAATTCTAGAGTAAATTGGTCCAGTTGAAATGCAATCTCTGAGTAAGTAAATTCCTGTCAAATAAAATGCATAGATATTACAACCCGTAATTTATACAACAATTCCAGGAATCTCTTGAACTGATAACGGTGCCATTACATGATCATCCTAAATGCTATCTATTCCAAATCATCATGGATTACAACATACACGAGTGATCAATCAGTATCGTAAAGATGGTGTTCACTCTGCAGAATATAAAACAATTTTGATGGCTACAGATCTAAGAACAAAACCTGGAGTACCATTGTTGTGCACAGAAGTTTCCCCATTAACCAATCCATAAACAGAATTGAGCTTTCTGATCTCATAGGGCCACAGGCTGCTGATAACAATTCAAGAAAATCATTTCCAGCTATAGTTTCATCCTTTAACCCTGGCATTGGCACAAAAACAATAAGTCATCAGAAAATTTGAAATTACCTACCATGTTCATGTAAATTGAATAATGTTTATTTTTTTTTTTAAACTAATTGAATCATGTTCACAGAAGTGCATAAAATTGGATATACTCCATCAAATGTTGCACCGTAATGTTGAAGTGGAGGTACATCTAGAATAAAATAGGGGGAAAAAAATTGAGAGTTTTTCTTCGGGTAATAAGATGTAAAACTCACTTGGCTTTTTCTTTTGTGTCTTCCTCTGACTCCTCTGTTTCAGTAGTGCCCAATGATGTTATCTTTCCAAAAGATTCCTTTGCATCTCCGAAAAAGTCTTTAACTTTGTCAAGCACCGTTTTTAGTTTATCTTGTGTTGGAAGCTTCAATTTAGATATGCAAACATAATATATTAGAAAGTATCCAAAATATTCTTCCCGAATATTTTGATTAAAAAAACATACAATTAATATAAAGTATACATTTTATAATGTAGACTATTATCAATCTACAAGCGTCAAAAATATAAATCTTAAATCCAATGATATACATCTCTAATGCTGAGAGGTTTCAAATTCGGTGTGAAACTTCAAAAAACATTATGATTATAACAAGCAACAACAAACATGTCAAGAATGTTACCTCAATAACATCAGTGGTAGAAAGTGCAGCTCTTATATTGCCATTCTCCTGTAAATTCATCATACAATACAGTTAAAAAAATGGGAATGGTCTTCTAACTTCTGTAATGTATAAAATTTCAACTCTGTAAAAAGTGAAATTGGAAATAAAACATTTATTGAGATATAGCATAAAAGAAAGTATAGGAGCATTACAACAAGTTTGTAGCCATATCTGAAATCAGTCGCTGTTCGCAATACACGGTACTGTTTGAATGCAGATTTCTGTACCTCCTTCTCATCCTATTTGAATTGAAGCAAAGAAGTCAGCAACAAAAACAAGACAATGAGAAATTAAGAAAGCAGAGCCTAGTAATTAGTAATTACACAAGATCTTGTGTTTTGGGGAGAACTTACAAAGAGCTTATTTGAACATGAAAGTAGCTTATGACTCTACTATTGGCTTTTGCTAATTTATTTCAACGAGTTTCACAGTGAAATATCACAAAACAAACTTTGTTTAGCTAATTTTAGTAAGCTTCAGGTCATGCTGATCAACTTATGAATGAGCTCTCGTGATAAATCTATGTTGAATAAATACCCAAACGCAGCTTAAGGGACTAAACAAACATCAATTTTTTTATGAACATGTCACCTCATATATGTCTAGTTGGTCTCACCTCATTTCCTAAACACCCAACACTAATTTTGCCATCTCACAGATATAGATGTGACGTGTTGTGCTCCATACAGAGACAATTAGACAAACCAAGCAGTATTCATTTTTAAAATGACAACAGTAAATTTAATTGAGGCAGAACGTATTCCAATAAGAAAATATTCACATTGTTATAATAATTTAATTTGTTCAAGGTGGGCATTTGGTCTAGTGGTATGATTCTCGCTTAGGGTGCGAGAGGTCCCGAGTTCAATTCTCGGAATGCCCCTTTCCCCCTTTTTTTCTTTCAATTTCATTAAAAAAATATATACATCTTCCATTAACATATTAGTTACCTCTCAGACCCATGCCATAAAACACAAAAGTAAAATATAAAGCAAGCTTATCAACATAAGAGGGAGACAGAAATAACATGTTTGTAAATGAATTCCCTTCTCCAAAGTTGCTATTATAGAAACATTAGCATAAAAGTAATTTTATATGGCAGTAGGTACACTGATAGAAAATGGGGAAAAAGCTTCCTGAGTAGATAACAAATACAGGACAATGCAAAACTAAGAAAGCACACCTGTATAGTGATTACACAAGATCTCTATTTTGTTTGGAAAAACTTACAAAGAGAGCTTATTTGGACATCTGAAACCAGCTTCTGACTCTGCTATTAACTCTTCTTAGTTTATTTCAAATTTTCAATGAATTTTACAGTGAAATTAAACAAAATAAACTGTGTTTAGCTTATTTTATGCTTATGAATGAGCTCTCATGTAGTCATGTGATAAATCATTGTTGAATAATTATCCAAACCCGGTGATAAGGGAATCACAGCTCATCAATTTTTTAAGAATAATGTCATCCAAATCATTACCTCATCCAAAAAGTTAATCTCTCCTCAAATCATACAAACCCGTAGACCCTGTTCATGTTCGGATTCACTTTGAATCATCCAAAATCACATTGAAATATCAACTAATATGATTTTAGATAAATGCCAACTGCATTGAATAAAATAAAATAATAATAAATATATATATATATATATATATATATATATATATATATATTGCTAACTTGCTTCTATTTATTTAGAATGACAATATAAACCATTTGGCTTCAAAATCAACTTTGCAAACACTCAACTAAATGCACTCTAATTTTACCATCTCGCATAGATATAGATGAGATGTGTTGTGCTTGATGCTATCACAAACCAAGCATTATTCATTTCTAAAATGACAATAGTGAATTTCACAAAGGTAGCACGTATTCCATTCAGAAAATGCTTCAAAATGTTATAACAATTCACTTCAACCAAGGTGAGCATTTGGTTTAGTGGTATGATTATTCTTGCTTAGGGTGTGAGAGGTCCCAAACTTCAATTCTTGGAATGCCCCCTTTCTCCTTTCTTTTAATAAAATAATAAAAAAAAAAACACTACATACCCTATTGCCTAGAGACTCCACGCTATACACAGGTAAGGTGAAGGAATGTTGTACACAGCCTTATACTTGCATATGCAAAGATAATATTTTCGGATTTGAACCCATGACCAACAAATCACCAAGACACAACACACAACTTTACCGTTGTGGGGATATTCCACGCTATATACATCTTTCTTTTTTTTTAATCAATTTCATTAAATAAAAAAATCACTTCTTCCATTAACATTAGTTGCCTCTGGTTAGCAAATACCGATGCAATAAAATATAAATTATAAAACACGCTAATCAACATAATAGGGAGACATAAATAAAATCTTGGAGTATTTAAATGAATTAAATTCTTCAAATTTCCTACTAAATAAACATTAATAGCATCATATAGCAGTATCACAAGCCACACAGAGATAAAAAAAAATGGGTGGTGGGGGGGGGGTGTGGGGGGAGGGAAATCTTACTCTGTAGATAACAGCAGCGAGATTTCTATCAAGAGTGTCTTTGTAGATATACTTGCCAAGAAAATTATCTTTAGCTGCAACCATTATTTTAGCAGTGGTGCCGCCTGATACGATACTAAGAGGGTACCAAAGGTATACCTGCAAAGCAAGGTTAGGCATAAATAAGATAACATTGATTAAAATATAATTAATTAAGAAATGGTATGGTAATGTAAGATTACATTGGCCATGCGAATGAAGATGACGAATTTGGGATTGCCATCGTCTTCAATCTTGGGTAAAGGAGGAGGAGCATTGCGCTGAAATTGACGAGACATCATTCCCTTTTTGCCCTTGGCTTCAACCACGAACACTTGATGACGCTCTGGAACCTTATAACTCTGCTGCTGCTGCTGCTTTCGGCTCGAAAACAGAGAGTGCCTAATAATCATCGCAGCAGCATCGTCATGGAAGCGTGAATTCGAGAGAGGAGGACGAACGAGCGCGTTCAGAGACATTCCTACTTCCATTGATGATTGTAAACGAGAAACTGAATACTCTTCCTTATCCGTATCAATTTTCTTGCTTTTATTTATTTTTTAATTGAAATAATAATTGGGAGGAAGGAGGCCATACACGTGGCAGAAGGAAACGCACCCACCATTTTTTTGTACAAACAAAATATTATAAGAATTTATCCTCCTTAAAAATTATAGTTTTCTTGCGTTTCTCAACGATAAATAATTTTTGAGAAGCAACTCACTAGTCGGTCGGCCTACATTAAAATGTTCTAATTGTTTCCTTCTCAAGTTTTATACTCAGACTTCTCAATATTGAAAAATAAATACAAAAAATACTTTTTTGAAGAACAATACAAAAAACACTATTTACTTTTTTTTTTACTTTTTATAAACATGGTTTTATTTAATTTGGATTATTTAAACTTTTTTATCATTTTTTAATTAGTACTTATTACTATTTGATTATAATACAATTTATATATATAAATCGTGTGAGGATAAACTATTTTGAAGTAATTAAATATTATTGTGTGGTGATAAATTTTATTTTACAAAATTTATAAAATTGAATATTCATGCAATTTTTTACATAAGCATGTAAGAAAAAAGATAAAACAAAATAATTCACAAAAACATTGTTACCCAAGAAATCTAGAAACATTTTTTTGGCCAGGAAAATTTGTTGAATCAAATGTGATTCAATGTATTTCGGATAGATTGCTAATTAATTGAAATTATACATTTTTTACACAAATTGAAATTATATATTTGCGTATTAATGTATCTTGTTGAATTAGTTTTAAAATGTATTTGATATTTTTGGTTGAATTTACATATTAAAAGTTAAAAAAATCAATCTAATTCATATCAACTTAAAATAAATAGACACACTTACGTTGTTAGTTAAATCAATTTCAATGATATTGTAACGAATATGATTAAATTATATTGATTGTTTTTCTCTTACAAACGAGAAAAGATTAATATAACACCCATTAAAAAAGATGATAAAATAACAATTAAATAGTTTGGACATATAAAAAAAAATCAGAAGAGAGGTCAATTTAAAAAGTAGATTGCATGATTTTTAATCTGGTAAAATAAAATGACATTGGAAGAGATTATCAAAAAAGATCTTAAACTAAACAATATTTTTAAAACTTTAGTTTTTAATAGTATCAAATTATTTTACATAATATTCGTAGTCCGGTGAGATAAGACTTTGTTTTTTTGTTTTTTTTTTTGTGTGTGTGAATATAAGACTTTGTTGTTACAAAAGCAATCTAATCCAATGTTTCCATTTAATACCAATTTAGCCCCAAGTAGGGGATTGCACCGGATTTGTTGCATCATATCTGAGCGTATAGAACTAGAAGTGGTTAATCGAGTCAATCAAGCTAAAATCTTACATCTAAGAGGTTGCGAGTTTAAACCTTTACTCATTTACTTGGGATGAAGTCATTTAAATCCTCCGTAAGTATATTTTGAGTCTGAAAACTTTTCACGCATCATGCCTTCCTCATAAAATTTAAAATTAAAAAAATAATAAAGAAAAAAAATCCACATCCTTGAAGAAGGGATTGTCCTTTGGGAAATGTAATTTCTCTATCCAATCCAAGACGTGGGAACAGCACACAACCACAATTGCCCCATGGGAAAGGCCAACATGCAATTCGAGTTCAACCCATACATACAATAAATTCCACTGTGGGCCCCAACAGGTCAAGTGGAAACAAAGTCTATAATAGCTTTGTCACGTTTCTGCAAATTGAACTCCAAGAGAGACTCTTCAGGCTGGCGTAGTAATGTGTTCACATCTCTCTCCGCTAATAGGAGTCTTTTTTTTTTAAACCACCGTAATTAGAATATATGTGTCACACTTAAAATTCATCGTTCCTTTCCAATAGTATATTTTGTGAGTTGAACTCATATCCTCCTCCACAAACTCAGGGCGCATTGCCAACTGAACTGGATGTTTGTCTCTTTTTCTTTATTCAACCTTTATTATCATATTACTACTAGTCTTGAAATGAAATGTTCATTAGAAATTCATTAAAAGGGGAAGTGCCCAAATGTGCTTCTTGGGTACAAATGTATAAGCTATATAGTATGTAGTATATACTGATTAAGATTGCATGAGATATTTGCTACTAATCATGGCCTTCTATAAGAAGTGAATAAGAAAGTATTTCAAGAAATTGCCCCTCTTGGCCAACCCACCACATGCGAAAAAAAAAAAAAAAACTATAAAATCTTTGTTTAAAAAAATGAAGCTATTGGAGCAGAATACATATATTCCAGTTCTATCTAACCTGCAGAGTTGCGAGTTGGTGCTTTACCAATAAGCACTGCTTCGCCACTTGCAGCTTTCTTTGCAGCAAGCTCCTCCAAGCGTTTCCACGTGGCTTCACGCCCTGCTATGACTTCACTTTTCTTTGACTCGTCTTCCTCAAACTTTTGTAAACATTCTTTAGATAGTTCGGGATCGACTTCATTAAAAACCTTCCGCACATTCAAGGTCAAACCATGGACAGCTTGGTTCCAATGACTTCTAGCATTTCTCTCCAATGCAGGGAAGATGATGGGCAGTATCACTTTTCGGTTTTGTTTGATCAAGCCAATAATGTGATCATTGTTCCACAAGAACAAGGCTCTTTCAGCCACCTGAGAGGGGGAAAAAAACAAGATACATGTTTGTAGACTTTCTGGGGGAAATAGAATATTGCAACTGCAACTCAAATAATTCAAGTTAAGACAAAGGACAAGAATTAGGAGCAGCAATCTCTGAGTTTATGGTGTTGTTTCTTAATTAAAATTAGAGTGAAACCTAAGTAACCTGCATATTAAAGGTCAGTATTAAAAAACAGTGTTTGTTCCAAAAGTCAAACTCTATTGGAGATCAACACCATAAAACACCTTCAGTACAACACCTACGATTTGTCCTTAGACAACATGACCAATAAAACTAACCTTATCATTGTTCAGTTTTGAAGACTCAAATTAGGTGCTTTCACATGACACTATATCATTCAATGCATGTATAATATTAATTTAGCAGCATTACATGAGCAATTGAACATCCTGCAGTGCAATTATTGTATCAACAAACTCATGCAAATTGCAGTAGATAATGCAACAGCAATTCAGAAAATCCACTAGAATAAAAAATATTGTGAGAAAGCTATGGAGCATTTCCCATTCATGCAAACACTTCTAAATGAAATAAGCACCATCTAAAGTCTAAACATTTTACACACTTTCTTTTCATTTACTAGGTTTATGGGGAGGGTGGGGTGCAGGGAAGGATGGATCCCTTTCCCATTAACATAACAGAAGTAAAATTGTATTTAATTTCTCTGAGAAAATGCCTGAAGACATGGTTAATCCAGTCAAAAAGAATGAAATAGAAGCTCCAAATATTCAACTTGCTGGATGATAGTTGTCACTTGTCATCCTCATAGTGTTAAGCAGAATAAGATTTAATATTATAAGGCTCATTTAATCAGGATTAATTCATCTTGTTGACAGCCCACTGCCCACATGTTAAGCACTACATAATAATCACTGCAAAATTATAAGAGTCTAAATTTGATATAGGAAAGTCAAATCAGATACATATTACATACCATTACCAGTGGATATCAACTTAAATTTGAAGAGTTGACTACTGTAGAGAATTAATAACAATGTACAAACGCCAACTTATAATCACTGACTTTGATGTTGCTTAACAGTACTGTTATTAGTTGCATCTATTCACCTCACATGGTCTTTTAAATCGTAGGCTGCACTAAATTGCAAATTACTAGATGAATGTTGCATGTTGGAATGGTTACTAACATGAGTAACCTAATAAGAACCTTGGGAAAAGCACACCACAAAAGCCAGCCATTATAGTTAAAGAGTCCAAGGCCTTGTGTGGGATTCAAGTCCCATACCTTGCAAATGCCAAATGGATAATAAATCCTAATATCCCACAACAGTCAGCAGCCCTGACACCCACCAGGCTAGTGGTGCACTAGCCCTTCACCTAGTCTTGGGCAAACACTGATGCTAGAAAGCTTCGATACCAATTGATAAGAACCATGTGAGAACCACACTACAAAAGCTAGCAGTTATAGTTGGCGAACAAAAGACTTTTAAACCACACACTAAAATCTCATGGTTCCATGTGCGACCCTTTTGAGTCATTACCCATACCTTGCAATTGGATCCTAACATAAGATAACCATAAAAACTCCCTCCCGATATGTGATTATTTAATTTTAGAGCCCAAGTCATTGGAAAGCATAGATTTGAATGATTTCCATGTTTTAAGAAGGCATAAGGAAACAAAAGGATTTAAGTTTCTTTATTTTGATCATTGATGGCATTTAGCTATAGGATGATGTAAAAAGGTTAGTCCTTTTCTTGCTAATTAAAACAACTTATCAACTAAAGGAAGTGAATTGAGATATAGGATTCAGTAATCAGTATGAAGGAAGTTGCCAGAGAGAATTAATCTGAAAGTCAGGTGTATTTTCATCATGAAATAAGAGGAGAAACAGAAAAGGAGCCAGAGGAAATTATTGAAAAATTCAAACCTGAAAATGAGGGCTATTCAAACAACGTGCAATGCGACGAAACAATGGCACCATACAACGCTGGAATTCTGGGGGTTGAGTTGCTTCTAAGACTTCTTCCAACTCACCCAGGAACATAACCTCCTTTGGACTATTTGTTATAGGCCAGTACTTCAACAATCCCCTAATAATTGTATCAGCAAGCTTGCAGTCTTTCTCCACAAATTGGGTAATGCAATAAGATAACTGTTGATGATACATAGCTAAGCACTTTGGCTTGTGCAACGGAATCAGTATACGAACAAGAAACAGTTTGTGCTCTTCCTTCAATGGCAGTGCAAAACCATTAATGATGCTCCCAAGAATCTCCAGGAACTCAGCAATCCCATTGTGCTTCTCAGTCTCAAAAATAAAATTAAAGAACACATTATTGATGGCCTTCCTGATGAAAGGGCGATGCGCCATGAATTTCCCATAGATGCGGTGCAGTGTCATCTTCAAGTACTCGCGCTCCCTCGGATCCTCAGAGTCGAACAAATCAAGCAGCCTCAAAATGAATGACTGATCGATGTATCTCTTGGCCAACTTTGCATCCAGCTCGGGAGACGCCACAAACCTCAGAAAAAGCTCATACACAATCTGCAAATGAGGCCAGGCAGGATCCATCGAAGGCTCCTCCTCATCCATGTCAACACCATCAACGATCTTATTCTCGCGTGGCTGAGGACTGAGCGTCCTGAATATATTTGCAGACACCATTTTCACAACCTCCTGCATCATATTCTCCGCAAACTTAGCGTTCGCGTTAGACACATAATCCACGAGCTCCACCAACGTCTGCCGCTTAATCTCCTTCTCCTTGAGGTGCTTGGCCGGGTCAGTGAAGTCAAACACCACACAACACATCCTAAGTTTCTTGATGAACAAAGTTGGCTTCTCAGAAGAGGGAACATCCCTAAAAGCAGGCAATGCCTCATAGGAACCAAAATTCCCATTGTTTGGGTTGTTGTGAATGTTGTTCTCATTCACAACATTCGGTAACGGAACTCTGTTGCCGTGATTCTGTCCCGCAGAGGAAGAATTCCCGGGTTTGGTGAAACCAGGGTTATCACTAACGGAATCACTGTTCTTCGAAGAAGTGGTAACACCATGATGTGTTCTTCCACTTCCACCGTGGTCGGAACCTTTCGATGACTTTCGAGGGAGTTTACTGAATATCTGTTTGAACATAATTCATCAAACAAACACGGAACAACCCTTTGCCCCTTTTTCTGCTAATCTGAAATTAAAAAAAAAACAAATAGAACAAAAATTAAAATTAAAAATATTAAAAAGAGATCCCTAAAACCTGGTTAACTTCACAATCTCAACACGATAATAAGAATCACGCAACTGAAACGAGAACCAACCAGACACAAATGTTGTTTGTCTGTGCACTTGTCCGATGACTAATACGATGATGATGTTGTTGTTTGTACACTTGTCGGAATAAATGAGAAAGAAGAAAACCCTTTTACTTATCTGGGTAGAAGAAGAAAACCCAGTTTCGTGATTCTACCCATGGTGATGATGGAGCAAACAAAATTCGATTTTGATGCGGAAAACCTTTTTCGTCTCTGCGATCAGAAACAGTAACGGAGGAAACAGAGATCAGCGACGACGATGACCAGAAAAACTAGAGTGTTTCAAAATTCTTCAAATAATAATCGGCGACACAATCTTCTTCTTCTTCGGCGTTGTTGGACTTGAAAAGCGAGAGCGAAACGAAGAATGTTCTGCAGATTTCCCTTTTTCTTTTTTTTTTATGTTTTTTTCGAATATATATATATTCGGTTTAACTTAATAAAATAAAGAGAGAGAGAGAGAGAATTTCAACTTGGAAGCATCTATCTGCGTTCTGTAGATAATATAAAATTAAAATAATTGGAAAATAAATAAAAAGTCGGACGAAAGCTGAAAGCACATGCGGGGCAAGCATATACCGACTTCGAATTAATAATCACGAGAAAAAAAGAAGAAAGAAAATAATAATTACAAAAATTAATTAGAATATAGTTACAGCAAATCCAATCAAATTAAAACTAAATTTAAGTTTTTTTAACACAAATTCGAATTCTACCATTAAACTTAAAGTTGAAGAGTGTTCTTAAATGGTACTATGACAATTTGTCAAAAAAATGTTAAATATGTTCATTTGTATTATTGTTTATTTGAGAAAAAATATTTAAAATATAATATTTAATCATAATGTATTGATATTTTTAAAGTTTTTTTTATATATAGATTGTCGTGTATCACTTTTATGCTAATTATTCTAAGAATCTAATTAAAATAAATTGATAATGTAAATAATTATAACGTTATCTAAATATAAATTATCAAATATAGTAATAACATTGTTAATTTTTATCACTAAGTGAGCAACTCGCCTTAAATGATAAAAATAAGTAAGTAAATATAGCCACTGACGATAACAAAACATTTAATATTATTTGCATATACATAGTAAATCATAAATATGTAAAAGTATTAATAAATGTTTTTTTTTCTTTATCGACTGAAATTATTTATTTTTTTTTAATTATTTTGAAAGAGCTCTATCAAAGTCTTTATATTAATGAAGGGTTTATCAATTAGTTGTTGATAAAAGTGGGATTAACTCAAATTCTTAAAATAATATATCAAGTTTAAGCATTATTAATGAAAAATCATGTTAGAAGAAGAAATTTTATTAAAAATAATCATCTAATTTTTTTAATAGAGATTAATTATCAACAAAGTAAATAAATGTTTCATATTAAGTATGATATTTGAAAAAAATATTTGGTAAAAAATAAGTGTCATATTTAATTTTTTAATATAATATTAATCCATCAATTCTAATAAATATTACTTTAATTTTTAAATATAATATTAATATTATTCTTTTTATTTATTTAATAAAGCTAGTTCTATAAAATAATTATTATTTTTCATTTATTTATTAATTTTTCTTGGTGTGCATAAAATAACTTAGGATGATACTTATTTTGATAAATAGTTATTTTTATAAAATTTCTTATATCATCATTAATTCATTTATAAATTTTATAATTCATCATTAATATATAAGAAATATAACTAAAAAAATATTATCATATTAAAAAATTAAAATGACAATTATTTTAGAATAAATCATTTTTATAAGACAATTAAAATGAAAAGTTGGAAATATATTTTTTCTGTATTTTATTTAACATTTAAAATAAAACACATTTCCAAGAAATGTTGTTTCTCAATAATATTTTTTACCAATATTTTTCACATAATTATTTTTAAAGGGAAGTGAGAACGTAACTTATCTAGGAGAAAAGATTTAATACTGTAAAAATATTTTACTGGCCGATTTAATTTTTTTTTTAAATAAGATATCCCATCATTAAAAGTCATAAGACAATTATCTTTAATAAATGCAATAAATAATTTATTTCTTTATTATAAAACATCTACTAATAAACATTCACCAAAATGTTATATATGACCAATTGAGTATAAAAAATGTTACCACTAATCAAACAGATTTTAATTATTTTTAGAAATTACGATTCTCTTTAACATGAAAATTTTCCTTTTAACAAACACCGAAACACGCCCTAAAAAAAGTTTTATTTTAAATTTCCTAAAAAATCAAATTAACGTAACTTTTAATTAATTCACAATTTAATCATCTTTTATGCAAAAATGAAACTCGAATTAAGGCAAAAACACAGGGTAATGCTTATTAAAATCATTCAAATTTTAATAAAATAAATGTTAACTAATATCTGTAAGGTGTTAATTAAAAAACAAAAGTGAAAAAGTCTTTAATCAGCGGCTTCAAAACCCTTAATAATTAAAGAAAAGGCATTACAGGAAGCAAACACGGTTTTGTTGTCTTGGTGGTTGTTTGTTGACCTAGGAATTTTGTGTTTTTAATTATAATGATGATTCCAGAGACGTAGTCAAGGCTGTACAATTACAATATGTGTTATTTTCGACCAATTTGATGAAGTCTGCACCCAAACCATACGCCAGGAAACAGAACATGTCAAATGCCTAAACGATGTCGTAAACCTTCGTTACAAATTACAATGAATGAATTTGAGCACACAACACAACAGTGTTTTTGTGTTATCATACTATTTGGTACGAAATATCATGGATTTTGTCCAATCAATCATGCTGAGCACCTCCAGTGTTTTTTTTTTTAAAAAAATCTTATTTTTTCATTTATAATATTGAATTTGAATTTAAGATTTTGCTTAAAAAAATAAAATATATTATCATTCTGAACCAACAATTCGTTAATTACACAATACTGTTTGACAAAAAAAATCCACTCGTCTTTTCAAGATTTTCACTTTTCAGTTTAAATTCGATCATAGATAGCTAAGTGTTAGACTTTGTACATGCTTTATTCGTAAGCTTTTTGTCCCGTAACATATAAATTTCACCGCTACCGTAAGCTTTTCTTCATTCGTGATCCTAATCATTATGTTAGTTATAAAATTATTTCATCAGCTTTATCAGTAACTTTAAAGATGATATTTTATTTTATTTATAATTTTATAGAATTGATAAAATATTAGTATTTAAATACGTTTAACTTTAGTATATTCTTTTTATCTCTCTACTATATAAAATATCCACCTCTTTATGTGAGTTATATAAACTACTTTTTCTACCTTACAATATCATTATTAAAAACAAAATCATTTTATCTATTGTTTTTAAACTAAGGAAATATTCAATAATTAATAGATATTCTTTTTAATTTAATCTTATAGATTAATGTTTTTATTAAAAAATGGAATATCATTAATAAAATAGAAAAAGGTAGTTTGACAAAATTAATAATATATTTTTCAAAGTTAATAAATGTCTAATATTTAATACTCCATACAAATTTATAAAATCATTAAATGCCGTTAATTTAACATAATCATAAATATATTTGACAAATCAATTTTATAATATTAAAGGGGTGTATTGCATTAGAATTTTAAAGACTATTTTAGTATAAAAAAGTCTTGATAAATTTTAAAAATTATGTAGAAATATTATGATTTATCATATTTTTTTATAAGATTTTTATGATAGTTTTAATTTTAATGAATTTATGCTATAAGAATTTAAAGGATTTGAAATAACTTTATAAATTTATAAAATTTGAAAGGATTATGTGAATTTTAAAAAAATACAAGAGTTAGTGAAAAAATAATAAAAACGATGAGGTTTGGATAAAAAAGTAAAATCAATATAATTTTTTTAATCTTTTAATAACTAGATTGATTCTAACTTTATGTTTTCTTATATTAATATTTATTGCAATAACATCTTCTTATTATCACTTTTGAATTTGAATAATAGATTTAAAATTATAAGTTGATTTTTTTTATTTTTTTAATTATTCTAATTATTTCATAATAAATCTAATGATATATTTAAACGGGGCATAATAATAAATATATACTAGAAGGATGAAAGTCACAAAAATATTAGGTTGATTAATTAATGAACATAGTCAATATAAGAAAAATATGATTAATCTTAATATATATAACAAACAATAATTTAATTTAGAAAAAAAAGTATAGAAAAAAATATATTAAACATTTTTTCATTCCAAAAAAATAGGAGAAATATATATAATACATATATCTTAATAAAGAGAAAATAATATGTATGATAAGAGAAAAGAAAGTCTCATAAAATTTATGATATATTATATATATAAGTGTACTCTTAATCAACATAAAATTACTAACATTACTCTTTTATTTTTTTTATTTTTTAAAAGGTTACTGCTTTCACCCTTGCTTTGAACAAAATCGGAAGAATCTTCTGAACTTCATTGTCCATCACTAGAAAACGAGCAACTACTAGCTAAGAATATACTCTTACTCTTACCAACCAAAAACGCGTTCAAACACGACATGAGGATTAGGTTCAAGTGTGCCTGAATAACCAATAAAAAGTTTTGAAGTCAAATAATAATTCTACATGACAATTTTATAAAATTTACTTTCACATTATTATATAATTAGTATAATTTTATTTAATTTAATTTATGTCAGTATAAAATATTTTTGTATAAAATTGAACTACAAAGCATTGCTAATTTTACCAAAAAAAAACACCCAACCTCAAAATTGAAAGACGTACTCCTCTTACCATTTTTATTTTTTAAATATTTACGATATTATCATAGTCTGAGAACTAAAATTTAAAACATGTTAAAATTACATTTAAATAAAATCTTGATTTAAAATATACATAAAAACTTTATTCCTGATATTTGATAGTAGTAAATAAGTGGTTAAATTAATTTGCATATCTTTAAACTATTTGAAATTTTTTAATTAAGTCTCTAAAATTATATTTATTTTTTAATTAAATAAAAAACAAAAAAAACAGTCAAATAATTCAAGACCTGCCGATTAAATTAACCTAAATAAGTGGAGTCCTTACTCCTTACTCAATAATAATGAAAACCCTCCAAACTCCCAAGACTCTCTTTTCACTTGTTCCTGCGTAGCCCACAAAACTAGTTAGTACTATTTCTTTCTAGATCTGGCCCATGAAATAGAGTTGGGCCCGGCCCATGTGAAGAATCTTATGGCTTAAACCCTCACTGCTCCTCAAAATCCCATCCACGACAATGAGCATACCAAAGGCAGTGGCAGCGACGATCCGGCTCACGGTGCCGGCCGGAGGGGCTCGGCCAGCGCCACCGGTTGGACCGGCGCTGGGACAGTACCGGCTGAACCTGATGGCGTTCTGCAAGGACTTCAACGCGCGGACCCAGAAGTACAAGGCGGACACGCCCATGGCCGTCACGATAACGGCGTACAAGGACAACACCTTCGAGTTCGCCGTTAAGTCGCCACCGGTGTCGTGGTACCTGAAGAAAGCCGCCGGCGTGGAATCCGGCAGCAGCCGGCCCGGTCACGTGACCTCGTCCTCGGTGTCCGTGCGGCACGTGTACGAGATCGCGAAGGCGAAACAGTCAGATCCGTACCTCCAGAACATGCCTCTCGAGTCCATTTCTAAGTCCATCATTGGAACCGCCAACAGCATGGGGATTAAGATCGTCAAGGACCTCGATTGAATCAATCTTTATATACAGTATCAATTGTTTTGTTGTGTTGTGGTTTTAGGATTAGGGTTTCTCTTTTAAACCTCTTTTGAGCTTGAGCCTGCACATATGTTTTGCTGTTTTGGCAAATGGATGTTTTCATTTGACATATCTTATGATATGGATAAAGTTGTTAACAAGATCGGTGATGTGCTTTAATCCTTTGGCAGGAATTTGTGTTAATTTTACTTTGGACTATTTTATCAATGACAATTAGGGGTCTGGAATATGCATAAACTCAGTTTTGTTTTCGTTCCTCATGGAATATATGTTTTTTTTATCTACTTTGTTGGGAAGCGTTTTGTGGTGGCTTGTTCTCTACAACCAGACTTGCTTAAATTGTTCCATGAACGATTTTAATATGTGAAATTACGAGAAAAATACTTATCCATTACCAATGAAATGAATTGTTGGCTGTCAAAATAAGAGGTAACTTATTTGGTGTCTTTCTCGGAAAATATACGTGTAGTTAGACTGACTAGCTCAAGTGGTCCAGTAGCATAATATATCAGCTAAGCACAAACATTTTGATATGTTAGTATTACAGAAATAAAGATAAATAAAAGAAAACTTTCTAAATTGTGTAAAAAAATAAAAGAGAAAATTTTCTAATAGCATTTTTATTTAAATTGTGCGTAAAGGTGACCTTAAAATAGAATTATTTTTTTTAAAAAAATATTATTAAAAATGTCACCTTAATAAATGAAAAAGTAATAATTTAAATAAAAATTAATCTTATCCATAGAAATTATATGACTAAAATTTGTTTATCTTATTTTAAACCTTGCATTCCTAATTATAAGAAATTGTTAATTAATTTACATTTTTAAAAAGTTAATTAATTTAGTTATCAACGTTATATTGATATTCCTTTTATATATACACATGCACACAATTCTATCTCCATAAATTGTTAAACTATAAAATTCTCACATTTATTTTGATTTTTTCTTAAAAAGTGTTAAACATTATTTTAACATAAATAAATATCTTAGACACTAATTATTTTTTATAAAGGTTGCTAAATATGATTTCATATAAAAAAAGGAGAAAATAACTTATGTTTAATCACAAAAATTGATAAGTTTATTAATTTTTGTGATAATTATTTTAAAAATTATACCAAAAATAATTTCTTATTGATTTATAATGTAAAGTTTTTATATTTTCAGTATAATAATACTCAATAATTTTTTTATTATAGCATCTTATGTTGTGAACCGACTTTAATTAGGTGAAATTCTTTACACGTATATTACATTTTTCATTAATTTTATATAATAAATAATATTTACTAATTTTTACATTGACCCATTCCAAAAAAACAATAAAACAATAAACTGTCAATACTATAGACTAATTGTAGCCAAAAAAATTGTCAATGTACATGTCCGGCCATAATGCCTTACAAAACATACTTGACTTTATTCTCAATGTAAGCTTGGATTGATGGTTCTCTTCCTAGGAAGTCTGATAACACATCAATAGGATCTTTCACTCCTGCCGAGGCCAATACCTCAAATTGTTTTAAATCAAAGTATGCAAATAAATACTACTAAATTTACAATTGCAGTCTCTGAAATTTGCTTTAACAAACCAATATATTGCTGCATGCGATCGTTATTACCAAGAACAAACAATTAGAACACCGTATGACTGGAATTGGAAATATAGGAATGAATTTATTTATTTTTTACAATTTTTCATATAAATTTAATGCTGAATTTTCGACTCCCATTTTTAAAGGGATATATAAACAGATGGTTAATATATTTCTGGGCGAAAAGCAGAATGTCATTGTCATCACTAACCTTGTTCCTGAATTGCATGCCGGTTTGCTGGTTTGAAACATCGTTGCAGAACTTTGAGGTGAATATATCAGCAGCAAAAACCTGAAACATTTTAGGCTTAGGTTTTAATTTTTCAAATTCAATGATCAGGGAAGACTTTCTCCAGAAACAAATAATCAGAAAAGTTAGAAAACTACCCATGCATGATCGCATATTAATTTGTGTAATGATATTCCGGAAAGAATGATATTTGTGCTTATGATGTAGCACCAATGTTCTGAGAAGATTGATATCTGTGCTTATGCCTATGCAAATATTCAAGTGGTCTAATGTACCAATATGTTCCATGTAATAAATCCATTGGCAGCTTAGCTACTGTCTTTTTGTGTCACATTAAGCAACAAGAACAATTAATTAAATTTTGCAACCAATTCAATAATTAAAAAATGATCATTCATTGTGATCTATTAATAAAAAATAAAAATAAAAAACCATTGCGACAAAATAAAAACACAGTAGCTCTTCGTATAAAATGATTTTATCATAAGGGGAAGGACATCATTCTAGCTTCTTGGTCTATGCCTTTTCCAAATCAAACTCCCATGGAAAGTATTAGTCACACGTTCATTTCAGTAAGTTTAAACCTTTACTGAGACAAGAATGCCATTATATTAAATCATATACAACTGAATTTCTGATTCTTCTCACTATTATTTTACAGGTGGTGCAAGAGCCAATTTCATCTCACTCCATAATATAGCACTTATTTAGCTAATAAATGTACAGCTATTAGTTAATATTCATTGACCATACCTTGCAAAATTCAAGTACAGGAGCAACATGATGACTTCTCAGGGAAATTTTAAAGTTTCCATTGTCCGATTTATCTAAACCCTGTGGAGAAATGCATTTGATTCAATAATAGAAGCCATAAATTTCAAAGTTCATAGTTAAGTGGATTGATGGAAGAATACAACACATCCAAGCCTTTTCCCACAAGATGGGCTTGGCTACATGGATGAAGTGATGCCAAAATGTTCTGCTGCAAATTATATCTATAGACAAATAATTGACCTCTTAATTCTTTTTAATTGAAGGGAGGAATAATCATACTAGACCTTGAGAAACTCTGGAGGTAATCCAGCTAACTCCGCCTCCGTGAAGAGAAGAAACCTGCTATCATCATTGAGATTTTGGATATATTTAAAGCTTAATTCATCAATCTGAGCCCTCAGACGCTGCAACTCTTCTCTTTTGCTTGCTGTGAGGTTCAATCCATTTCGCTCTAAGTCTCTCACCTGTCACTGGTTAAAAAAGAATCAAATCTGGATTTCATACTGATCATGGAAAAGTATATTAATCACTTTATTGAGGCCATTATTTTTCCAGACAAGTCTCTCACCAGAAAAATAAATTAAAACAAGACTAGATTCCAGAGAACTCCTTGGTTCTTAGCTCTTACCAGAATTTGAACAAAGCGTTTGGCTTCAGCATTCATCCACTCCCCACTTACTGCAAATGCTTTAATGACAAGATACACATCTTCACGTTTGCTGATCCACTTGCATGGAACAACACAATATTAAGTTTCATAATTGATGAAATGAAAAGACATGTGGTCTCATAAAGACAAACTAACAATAACCATGAAACCACTTTTGGCAGGTGCTACAAACAAATTAATAATATCATGCAGCTTAAAAGTAGTGTAGTGTGAGTTTTTCCTCACTGTCCTCATTATTTGCTTTCAGAAAACTTTGAAACCAGTGAGAGTAGGCACGCTTTAATCATTGTCAAATCCACCATATATTCCGAGTTGGTAGGGCATTTCTGCCCCATCAAAAGCGCATGGCAAGAACTTCGAAGGAATCATAAATAGTATAAGAAATTATAGATCAATGTTAGCAAACCTGCACATATCAAGATGAGCCTCTAGTCTTCGCTCTGCTTCTGCACTTGCTTTGCGTACATCCTCCCGAGTAGATACCATCTTCGGAAACACACAAGACTGAACCAGTGGGAATTGCTGCGCTTGCAGTTCTGCCAGAGGTGATTTAACATTTGCATGTGTAACCTGCACTTATTGTCAACAGAAGACGATCATCTTAAAAAAACAGTACATCAAAGGAAAATACATACCAAATAATCAAACACAAGCAACAGTAAGTACATAGCATATCAAAATATGATTTAAAAAAGAGTAAGCCGCCATTTAGTGCCTAAAAATATAGCGCACTGTCACAATAGTCCTTGAAATTAAGAAAATTTCCGGTTGTTCAATGTAAGTCTTTAAACTTAACTACTAACTGCTATTTTGATCCCTAAACATGTATTAATACTATTACCTAAATCACACTTTTTTTAAAAAAATTGGACTAACAAGATTGACAGATTACGCTTATTTGTAATTTACTTAGTATCAGGACTAATGCTAGTGTTATATATTTTCAGGGACTAAAACGGTAGCCTACTAAAAAAAATTGACGCAGCTTCACCTTGATCCAATTGCAAAATTAGATAACGAGCAAAATGCTTCAATAGCTCGAAGATTATTTCTCCAGTGAAAGAGAGAATGCCGACGTTTCTTAACAAATGCGAGATGGTTTTTATTTGCAAGAAATAATAATTCAGTGAATAAATGAGATCGGTATCACTGAAGCATGGGAGCATAGAGATGCAAATCGATAATACCTTGTCAAGAGGCACCGACGCAACAGAATTATGGACCTTGTTTGAGTTAGCAATGATTTGCTCTGCCAGCTTAAGAATCTCAGATGCAGATAGATTAACGCGCACCATAGAACCTGCAAGATCTGCAAGTTTCCACTACTGGATTCAGTAAAATGATCTTGAAATTTTAAGAGCTTATTCACTAAGCACACATTGAGAAGAAAATTGAAAGAGTTGAGAATGAGAAGGAGTACCTTTCTTCTTAGCAGTTTTTGCCTTCTGGTACTTGATTGCGGTGATGGCTAGGTTCACCGCAATTGCGAGCACAGCCGCAGCTCCGGTGAAGGCGAGGATGCTTCCACGTTTCTTCTCTGTGCCCATTTTCTTACAGTTTCCCTCACTTTCCGTCATTTTCTCTGCTCGTTTTGTCTTCTTTTCTCTTTCTCTCCCTTGACGAGCGCGAAGGGAGGATTTGTTTTGGGCGGAAAAATGAGATGACGCAATTGAAATTTGACGTGAATTTCGAAATTCACTAAATATGAAAAGGACTTACAAGTTACATCAACTTTGGTTTCTCTGTATTTTTATTTTGCGAAATTAGTTCCCTATCTTTTAATTCAACATCTTTTTTTAAAGAATTTAATTCAACATCTAAAATTTAATGATCTGGTGAAGTCTGCGGTGGACTATCATTACATATGGTCCACCCGAGCACCAATTATAATCATCGTTGGATATATTATAATAAAACCAATGTATCAGATTCAACTAATTATAAAATTTGTAATCAGCTATTATTTATTGATTAAATGTAATTAAATTCATTAATCTTTCTTCTCTCTTCCGCCCTCAAACCTCGTGTCGCTTCCCAGTTTGAATCTGGTACGTTGAATAATATATAATATATCTAATGGTTCTAAACGATGGTCCACCAGTGGAGCACTTGTTTGATGATCCACCACAGAATCCACCAAAATATTGACATAACATTTTATTACGCACTATTGTGTTTGTAGTTGTACAATGGAACACAGTGTCACGGTTAACATTTTTTTAATTATTAAAAATTAAGTAAAAGAAAAATGGAAAACCTCACAAAATGATAGTAATAGTAAAAAAACTAAAAATGTAATTAATGCTGTCAAAAAATGAGACTTTGACTTTGATTTATAAAATTGCCTCAAATTTTTTTTGACGGAAAAATTGCCTCAATTTATTACGGTATTAAATTGCCTCAACCCAATATAATTCTCGCCGTTTAGTTGGCTGGCATAGCATAATGTTGGTCTTGTCAGTTGTGTACTTGTGTTAACTGTTAAGTGCTGATGAGTATGAGAATTTTTCAATAAATATTTATAATAAAATTTATAAAATAGACAACTTAATTTTTTTTTAAAATTCAACATAATTTTGTGTTTTGATTGCATTTCCAACACACATTTAGGATGTGCTTGGAAACACATTAAAATCATAATGTATCACGTTATACGCATAAGTTATAATGAATAACTTCTATTAAGATGAATGGTTTTAATGACTTGGGTACAAATTTTGTGTATGAAAGTGTTTTTGAGTTCATGACAATGGAGCATTTATCGGTTTCGAGATTCACCTCCATCAAGTGTATGTTAAGGGTGTTTGTAACTCAATTTGATTTAATTTTTTATTAAAAAATTATTCAAATCAAACTTCAAAAATTTAGACAATTTATTGTAGTTTAGTTTTTATTTAAAATAAAATTTAAATTAAATCAATATCCTTTTGATTCAATTTATTTTTACTAAAATATTATTTCATTAATCTTATTAAAAAAATTCACAATGATAATTAATGAAATTTATTAATATGTTAAATATTTTATAATAAAAATTTATCAAATTTTATCCATTTTAAATCAAACATATATTAAAAACACAAATAATATTCACAAAACATGTAACATTAAAATAATGTAATAATTAATATAAGTGTTACAGTTTTGTTTGATTTCAAAAACTGAACTAAACTAATCAATTTATAAAAAATAGCATCCAAAAATATAAAATTAAAATCGATCTCATTCGATTTTTGAATTTTTTTTTAATGACTTCTTGTTTTTTAAGATCACCCTTGTTGTACTCCCGCTAACTCCTATTATGGTTGTTCCTGTGTCATATAATGAAAATGGATTTCATGACGACAACAACGACCGAGGAAATGTGACATGGCAAAGTCCTTGAGTGGCAGTTGGAAGTTGGAACGAAGAAGGGAGAGAAAAGAAAAACAAAATGATTCACCAAATTGTTGTGTGAATCAAATAAATTTATGGGTGTACAAATCTTAACATTTGTATTAAAAAAATACAAACAAATGAATATAACACTATTTATTTTTAGCTAAAAAAATTTGTTTTTCTCATAAATATATAAATATATAAAATTTGTTTGTGCAAAATTTTTAATAATTTTTTTCATAAAATTAAAACATGTTATTTTTTTATCTAAAAATTAGACTGAAATGTATCCAAACCTACATGTCACCTTTTTCTTATTCCATATTTGCCTACTGTTCTTTTTTTTTTTGGGGGGGGGGGGGGACAAACACTCCACAAATTGCAAAAAAAAAGTCAAAAAATTTGAACCTTTCTTCTGTAACATTATTTATTTTCTTCGAATCTCTCGACCAGTATCACCAAAAGCCAAACAAACACACTCGGAACAAGCAGAACAAACACAAAGCAATAAAGAGGAAAAAAAGGGTGGTGCAGGGGAGTCGCACGCGGAGCCTTGGGGGCTCAGAACGAACACGCGCGCACGCAGAACCTTGGTGGTTGAGGTTGCGCCCAGATTTGGTGGCGTCGGGGTCGGCGGTGCGCCGTAACGGCGCAGAGGGTGGCTCTTGCGCGCTGTGATGGTGTTGGTTGGTGCGGGTAGTGGCGCGCGGTGGAGGAGGACAGGAGGTGGTGCAGATGGCCGCGCGACGGGGAGGAGATGGGTTGGGTGGTTGCCTGGTTGGTCGTGCTGTGGTCGGAGTTGTGGTGGTGATGGCGCGCGCGAATGCTAAGGGGGGTGTTGTGTGGCTGGTGGTTGGTGGTTGGTGACCTCACAGTGATGAAGGTGGCGGCGCCGGGGACGAGGGAGGTGGTTGTGGTTCTTTTTGGATTTTGTTAGGGCTGTGGTTTGATGGGGTTTGAAGAAGATGAACAAGGAGACTAAAAAAGTTTGGCATTTTTTTTTCATTTATTGTCAGTTATTAACCTCCAAAATTTAGTTTTTAAATTTAAATTAAAAATAGTAGGTTTAAATTCATCTAAACCTAGGTTTGGAGAAAAAATAACAGAATTTTGATTTTTTGATAATAAAAAAGTAATAACAATTTTATAGAGATATATTAAAAATATTTTTATATTTAAAAGAAAAAAATATTTTAATCTTTATTTTTTATTCATAATAAAAAATGACAATTCATGTATAATTTATTTAAACATAAATAAAATGAAGCCAGTGAGACATAAGTAGACATGAAAATTTGTATATGAAATCTTTTAAAATGTAATAAATTACTTTTATTTTTATTGTCTTAGCTAAGGGTGGAAACACATGTTAACTCAATTCAATCAATCTAACCTATAAAAAAAATAAATCAAGTCTAGTCTAGTTGAATTTGATTTAAAAGTGAGTTAAAATTCCAACTCAACTTATCGTAGGAGGTATTTGGTAGATATAACTTTTTTACTTTCTCAAGAATTTTAGATTAGAAAACTATGATTCCCATATTCAATATACAACTAATAAAAAAATTAAGAATTTAAAAAATCAATTTTTTTTTTTACTTTCTCGCAAAAATATTTTCAAAGGAGATAGAAATTTAACTTTGCCGAATAGAGGAAAAAATTAGTTATGTATTTTACATTAATTTTTAATTATTTAAAAATATGTTAAGATTAATCTAACTTATTTTACATATTCTTAAGAATTATGATTTTATGAGTTGAGTTAGATTCAATTATCATTAATTTAAAAAAAATATAGAAAATGACAAAATAAGTTGCTATATATAACTTATGAATTGCCAAACAATAACATACTCAACCTGTCTCAAATCCATTTTATCATCCTTTAAAAAAAATCCGTTTTATCATATTTAGATGATTATGTTTGTGTTATCATTCTCAATCGGCAAACATATGTTGGCAAAAGGGTGCACACCATTGCTTATGTGTTGAGACCATGAACGCTGAAGTAAATCTAACTACCACCCAAACATGAAACATGTGCTAAATGCCAATCCAATGACTTTAATTCATTTTATCAGTACCAGCTCTAACTTTGACTTTGAATTTTCCGACTAAGCATATAATATATATTATTGTCCGATGACCATATATATTTCATTACGTGACACAAAGGAACAAATTAAAAAAAAAAAAACGACCAAAGGAAGAGTTAAAACCAGCAACTATTATATCCTACAGTGTATCTAAAAAAATTAATTGGGAAACTATAGCCACTAGCCAGAATTTTATTATAACACTACGATAACAAATTGTATAAACTAAAAGATAAAAGATGCCTTAAGGTTTTAATATATTATGGCAACAAACTAAAGAAAAAGAAGGTGAAATTTATTTAATTTCAACACGGTAGTTTGAGATAATAACAAAGTCAATTACATTACAGCGTTCTTAATTTATAAGATCCAAAATGCTTCTTAAATAATACTAATAATTACCATCACAATGTTTTCATCACTTTTGAGTTTTCTTGCGGAGTTCTTTCACCCATTTGAAGCTCAGCATAGTCTTCCCAAATTTGTTCTTGCCTGACCCATCCTTTCCCTTCTTCTTGTCTTTGTCTGATACTGGAGAAGGATCTGGGTTGTTGTCCCATTGATCAGCCCAGGACATGCCAGAATCCATGTTTTTCGCTTTGTGTTATTTTTTATCAGAGAAAAATTTACTTTTTGCAATTTTGAGAAATATTTATACCTTCTTGTAGGATGTGGATAATTTCCTTTCCAATGAACCAATGAATATTTTTGGTAAAAAGTTAAGTTGGATGGTCTTATTTGGGACACACCCTTATCTGAATTAAACTCGATGCCATTTAAATTTATGTTGTCCTTAAATTTTGATCACCTGTGTCATTGTGGATGGATGAATTAATTGCGTATCTATTTATGAAGTACGTAACAACACAACTCTATATAATTTTATGATTGCACTTTTTAGATTATTTTCTCTTGACTAATAATAATACTGTATTGACCAAGTCTTATTACAAACATAAGTTCTCCTTCCTCCTTTATTTATCTTACATTCGTACGGAGGGTACCATGACATGACATTCTATGAATGTTGCTTTGAAGATGAAACATGACAAGAAGTTGCCTCTAATAAACCTTAAATACGAAATGTTCTGCCTGTATAAATTGACAACTAGAGAAATATAATAGAAACCAAAGGGTAGAAAGGAAAAAAATGTTTCCATGGTTGAAATTGGTTACAGCTGTTGCCCCTAATAAACCAAAGGAGTATTTGCTAGCACACACTATTAATAGCAAATTATTGAAATTCATGAAATTGAGAAGGTTTACTTCCCATTTAACATTATTTCTTTTGGGGAGGATACTTACTCGCATTCTACCGTACTATTTTATTACTTAAAAAATTATAATATTATTTTTCCCTATCCAGAGATGCTAAGGTTAATATTTCAAGTCAAATATAATATCACGTGAATAAATCTCATACATTAATTCAATCAAAACTCATTAAATTCAAGTTAAAATAATTCACATATTATGATTTTCTCAAATTTATTTTCTAAAATTCAAGTTAAAGCCTCTTTTTAAACTTAAGCTCTTAATTTGACCTTGTAATCCTATTTTTTAAACAATCAATCCAAGTATTGATTACTTCAGAATGGGAGAGCTAGCGCCATGCCCACCCCTCCTTTCCCGTTTGCTGGCTCGGCCACTGAATTCAAGTATTCTTATAATTAACAAGGTTTTCACTTCTATTGATCCTGTTTGGATACTATTAAATTTTATTTTTAGGTAGTGTCAAATTTTATTTTTAATTCTAATTAATTATATAAGTATATATAATTATTGAAAAAATAAAATTTCCCCCACTAAATAATTGTAAATTTTATTTTTTTAGATAGCGTCATGATCAACGCAAGTCTCCGTCTTCTGCTTGAATTCCAATATCCAACCTCCTAGGAAGCATCCAGTATTCACTAACACCATGGAGGGAGGTACTAAAACCATATCAAAATGAACTTTTGAATGAATTGCAAATCTCATTTAGCTCACCTTATGATGTGATTTTTTTTGGTATTAATCTATACTTGATGCCAATCAGCAACATTTTTGGTGATCTAATTTCAAAAGAAAATGTTCATTAGATTTTCCTGAACAACATTAATTGTTATCTGATAAACAATACATGTATGCTAACTTCTCTTGATAGTTGAAATTAACAAAATGAAACTGTTCAATAGTGTTTCAATTTTACACATAAGTCCTAACTCGGCAAAAACTTAATGCCATTACTTTCAGAAAATGGAATTTAACAATTCTATCAGTCCCAAATAACCACATAACACAATATTACGACGTATATAAGTAGTAGAAAAGTGTTTCCACTCTCTAAATGGAAACTTAGCTTAGCATTACAAGGTGCTATTATAAATAATGAAAAACAAATGTAGTAAAATTCTACGTCATACCCTCCTAAATTAACAAACATGCCCCTCAAATCCCATTTTATATTGCGAAGGGCTATGATCTAATTAGCATTGATGGTTAATTAGTTTTGCTACAAAATTGAACAAGTGTGAATAGAGGGATGATGAAAGTAATTAGCTACAATCGCATTAACATCTCATACGAGTTTTGAACTCGCATATATGTTAATGAAATATTATGGTATGATACAATGGAGAAATAAGGTAGATCTTAGGATAATGACAAAGGAAAAAGAAAAAGAGGAGAGATCGCGGAAAGAGACAAAATGTCATAGGTTGAAATCCCTCAAACTAATATTTCAAAAAAACTAATTAAAAAAACTAACATTTATAAATAAATAAATAATATGACATGATATGGCTTGTTACTTGTGTTATGTGGGAAGCTTTTTGGTTACTGGTAGTCTGGTAGAGCTTTCTTGTCAATGGGGTTAGGCTGCATTGGGATGTTGCTTGTGGGTAAAGCATCCACACTAACAGCGAAGTTTACGTGAATCAGTGTGGCGTTGGGCAACATGTCTTGTGGGTTGTACAAATGGTTCTAATTAATACGCCTGCTTCTATCAACTTAATTAGCATGGTTGAATATTAGGATAAGGTGGTTCACCGGTTCCGTGGTTCTTTGTTTTTTTTTTTTTTAATTTTTATTAAAGGTCAAATATATGCCTAGCAGGTCCACAACGTAGGGACTCTATATAGGCTAACTCAACAAGGTATTCCACAGATTAAGGAGTGAATAAATATATGGCAAAGAAGTGATTAACCTTTCAATCGAGGCTGACAAAGAAATGAGTGGGTGGCTTATATTATTGTGGTTGGTTTGTTTTGGATAGGATCATGATTGAATGGGCCATTGCGGATCCAATCATCAACATGTTTTTTTAAATCTTGTAAGGTTAAAGAGATAAATAACTCATTACCCATTTTTATTGTTAGGAAGAACCAACCAATTAGGGACAAACAACCCGTCTAGATCTCCTGCACCTAGTGGCAGCACATATCATGTACCAAGCATGAAGAACATACAAAATTTCTGTCTCCTTTTTTTATACAGTAACAAAGACTATTCATTTTAGTGCAATGTAAAGACTTTTTAACCTTTACTTACATTGAATAGAAAATTTTCGTTTTTGACTTCTTGCATAAACGAGTTTAAATTTGTTTATTTTGAGAGAAAAAAACTTTTAATCAAAACGTCAAGATGTTCTTTAATAAATATTTATTGACTGTTTACTATTTTGAATTCAGAACCAAGGCTTAAATAGAAAAGGAATTCAGAATCAGAAATAAAAAACCCCACTATAAAGAACAAAATATTTTTTCTTGTCATAGTTCATAGATAATAGGTGTCGAACTCTACACACACTTGACTTATTGATTTGTTTCATTATTATCTTAAATAAAACCAACTGAAAAATTTGGATGACATAAAAAAAATAAACACTAATTACATGATACAATTTTTATTGATGAGTACGAATTAAACATATTATTAAGGAGTATTCAGTGTTTAACCAATTAAGTTATATTCTTTTGATAAGAATTAATTTTGTGTTTAAAATTAATTTAAAATTAAAGTGATTTCGTGTAGCTTTTATGTTAGATAGTTTGTTTACTATATCTTATTACTAATTTATTTTTAAAATAAAAATATTCCAATATTCGTAATTTAAAATTTTAACTAAAATAAATCTTATAAATTTAAATTTTTCAAAAAGTCTCATCTGGTTTTTGAATAATCACAAAAATGTATCATTATTAATTGAGAAAAAAATGAAAAATTGTCAGGAAGAGACAGACACGTCCCCCTCTCTTCCTTCATCTCCCCTTTCTTTCCATTCCACCGCATCCAAAAGCTTTTACTTCACGCTGAGACACACTACACAAACCCCTAACCTTCCTTCCATTCACTACTACTCCTTCACTTCACTTCAAAATTTCATCCTTCCAAAGCCTCAACTTCTACAATTTACCATCTCTCTTCCTCTTTCTCTTCCTCAATCCAATCCAATCCCCTCTCAATCGAAGCAAGAAAACCATGTATTTATCGGAGAAGCCTCGCCCCATCGATTTCTACAAGGAGGAAGGCGCGCGCGACATGATGATGGAGGTCGTATCCAACGGCGACCTCCCTCCTCCGCCGCCGCCTCCACCGATGATTCTCGGCGAGAGCAGCGGCGAGGACCCCGAGGTCGAGATCAAGGCCCCGAAGAAGCGCGCCGAGACCTGGGTCCAGGACGAGACGCGCTCTCTCATTGGCCTTCGCCGCGAGATGGACGCGCTCTTCAACACCTCCAAGTCCAACAAGCACCTGTGGGAGCAGATATCGGCGAAGATGAGGGAGAAAGGTTTCGATCGTTCTCCAACCATGTGCACCGATAAGTGGCGCAACCTCTTGAAGGAGTTCAAGAAGGCCAAGCACCAGGACCGAGGGAGTGGCTCCGCCAAGATGTCGTATTACAAGGAGATTGAGGAGATCCTCAGGGAGAGGAGCAAGAATGTGCAGTATAAGAGCCCTACTCCTCCGCCCAAGGTTGATTCCTTTATGCAGTTTGCTGATAAAGGTAAATTATTCAATTCTCTAATTCATCACTTTTAATAAGCGTTAGGTTAGGGTTTGGGATTCCTTCGCTTGGATCAATGCTTTGTTGTTTGATTTTATAGTTTTGGCTAGGAATCTGACTTCTGAGGTAATTTAATTAGTGTGAGAGTCAAACTTGTTTTCGCAATGTTTGATTTAATGATCAGTGATAGTCCTGCTGTCCATAATTTTAGGGACTGAGACGGATTAAAAAGTGTATATATATCACTTCTTTTAAGTGTTTAGGGTTTGGGATTCCTTCAACTGGATCAATGCTTTGGTGTTTGATTTTATTGCCTGAGGTACAGTTTAGGTTGGGAATCTGACTTCTGAAGTAATTTAAGTCACAGTGAGAGTCGAACTTGTTTTTGCAATGTGTGATTTAATGATCAGTGATAGTCCTGCTGTACAAAATTGTAGGGGCTGAAACAGATTAAAAAGTAAGTGTAGAGACTAAAACGGGTAGTTTTTAGGTGTAAGGACTAAAAGGTAAAGAACGTTTAGATATAGGGACCAAATGATTAATTAAACCATAAATCTTTTTACACTGGCAGGGAGTTAAACTTAACTGGTTGGTTAGGTAACTGTGCTGGTTGTTGTTACAACCATGGACTGGGTTGGACCTCAAAAAAACTTGAAGTGAGTCTGAAGATTCTTCCGGAAAATTAATTGGACAACCTTTGTTAGCAAATTGCTTGTGAAGCTGCATCTCTGAGTTTGGGAGGAAGTGGGGATGTTTGATATCTGATGTGGATGTGTTGACAGTTTGTTTGAAAGAGACTGTGTAAGTGGCATTAGTTAAAGCTGAACAGTCCGTAATTTCCCAATTTGGAAAAATTTGGTCTGGAAACCTGGGTTATATCAGTATCTCTTTCAATCATTCTTGCTTGGAAATATTGGGTTGTGTTTTTTGTTTTACAAAATGGGTGTAATGTGGCGAAACACAGAACTGGGGAAACCTAAATTCCAGAGTTATAACTGCCAAATTGACTGCAATTTCCAAAATCCATCAAATTGCATTGCATTTTGGTTTAAAATTGCTGATAGGTGGTGATTAATTTTTATGCATTTAGCCTTCATTTCTCTATATTGCTTTGTTAAGAAGTTTTCAGTTGCCCGGTATAACTTTAGGAAGTCTCATGGGAAATCACATTAATGCCTTGGTTGGCTCCCTACCATGGTAGTCTAACTTGAGATTCGACCCCAATTTGGAAAGGGGCCACAGTATCGTAAAACGTGGAATCATAACTTGAAACGGAGATTATACAAGGTTTATAAAATAAATATATGTGCATATAAATTCTTATATATGCATCTAAGGTAGTTTTTTTTCTTCTTTTTCTTGTAGAGTACAAATAATAAATTATTAATTATTATTGTTAATAATAATAATTACCTTTTAATAATTATTATTATTATTATCTTAGTATAGATAAAAAAAAATTACTAGTTGTCATTATCAATCCCAGTTTGGGTGAGGAGCATAAATGAGGAGTTTCTCATATAGGAACACATTAGTGATTTTACTTCTCCACTGTGTTTGTCTATCTGTGATTATATGAGCCAAAAAGGTACAGGCGGAGCAAAAGGTCCATTGTGGTAAAGCAAGGACTTGTTGTGGCGGAAAAGAGAAGATGTGACGGGGAGGTTAAACGAAGGAGTTTCGGGCGTTTGCAAGTTCGAGGGGCATATTATATTATTACTTTATTAGGTGTTTCGGCGGCAACTAAAAGGTTTTTGGTCTTGTGGGCTTAAAGTTTCAGAAGGCCAAAACTAAAAAAACTCTAATTTTAACCCATTTAAAGTGACGTTCAAACATGTATTGAGACACCGTTCCCATGAGCTTGTGATTCAGTGACAATTCCACCAATAGCCAATTCCATGTGTGGACGTGCACGAAGCAGCACCTTAGAATCGTACGTAGACTCGTACAATTCTACGAGTTAGAATGCGATGTTCCCCACCCTTTAGTGGGGAGCATCAGCTTATATCCCCCACCCAATTCCATGTGTTGCTCTATGCATTTGATTTTTTTGACATAGGACCATATAATTCTCAACAATTTAAAAGTGGGATTTAACTCCTATGAAATACTGTTAAACTGTCACTCTCAAGCAAGGTTATCAAAACTGGACCGGACTGGCTGGTTGACCTCCTGTCCAAATAAACCATAAACCGCTTTGCTACAAAACGGATTGAAACCAGTGAAAACCGGTTTTGACCAGTTATTCTGGGTGGAAGCAGTTTGACACTTAGACACAGAAAAAGATGAATATGCAAAGCATGGAAACTCCTGATAATGCACATAGAGAAGGAAGAGAAATGGTGGGTCTCAATGGCTGCCATGGTGCGGGGGTAGGAGGAGGGGAGAATATGGTGACTTCTTTGTTCATTTAGGTGAAAACTGAAATACAAATGTGTCTCTGAAGCATGAGTTGAAGTTATTTCATTTTCTTAAAAAAGTATTATTTTACTTTTAATTAATTTTAGCCACATCTATTTTGAAAAGTGGCTGGCTCTAGTCACGTCGACCTGTAGACTTCATAGACCTCTTTAACCACAAATTTGTAATATCTTAGTATTATAATATTATAAAAGTAGAATGGTGCAGTAAAGAGATCGTAAATTCAGCTTTTTCTTCAGCACCAATTTCAAGCTTACATTGTAATTTTATTTGGCATTTAATAGAAAATTATGAGAACCATTTTTTTTCTATTGAAATAAAGTTTCAGAGTGCATATTTGATAAAAAGAATTACTGAAAACATTTTTTGTTATGGAGTAATTGTATAATTAAATTAAAAGATCAATGGATAACTATTGTCAATATAATTATACCATGTTATCAAAAATGTTATCATACAATGTATAATGAAAACATATTATCATACTATATGTTATTTTTATTTAATATTATTTATAGTTATATTAAAAAATAAAAATAATATTAATACTGGTTCTTCCACAATTTAACTACAGTTGAAGCATTGAACCTTAAACCAGTGTCTTGACCGATCTGGTTTTAAAAACCTTGCTCTCAAGTGAAGCCATGGTAAATTTTGCTGGGTTGTCATTCCTAGGTCATGACATTGGATATATGCGGAAGTTACAATTTCACTCATTTGATCTTTAGGAACAATAATTTGACTGGTTATGTTGCTATGCAGGTATTGACGATACCAGTATCTCTTTTGGGCCTGTTGAAGGTATGTCATTGTAATTCAGCTTTCAACATCCTACTTACGATGTATTGTTGTTCACTTGTGTCCTTAATTATTTAAAGTTCATAGCACATGACTCGTGGGATTTTATTTCGTGTGGTGCTTTGGTTTAGTTCTTGATTCTTCTACTGGTAGGTAACTAATATACACCACATTCAAGTCACTTAAGACATCAACATCAACAGCACCTTTAACCCAAGTTAATTGGGGTAAGTGGTAGATGAACCCAATGATAGATACGAGGAAGTTGAAAAGAAGAAGAAGAAGAAGAAATAAGAGAATAAGAAAAGAAAATAAGACAAAATAAAAGAAGGGAAAAATGAAGAGGGAAAGAACTAAAAAGGGACATAGAGATAATAATGGGTCTAACTCTCCACTAAGCTTATAGTTTTCTTCATTCCGTCCTATGACACACCTTCCGCCAATCTATATCTCATTCGTTAAGTCTTGTTTAATTACCTTTCTTAGGTAAGTTTCGGTCTACCTCTACCTTTCTTTGTAACGAGTTCTTGGTAACAAACTCTTGTTCTTACAGGAGCATCCAAGGGCCGTTTCATTACGTGCCCAAACCACCTCAATCTATGCTCTCTCATCTTTTCACTTACCGGTACTACTGCTACCTTTCGTCGAATATCTTCATTTCTTATCTTATCCATCTTTGTATAACCACACATCCAGCTTAACATTCTCATTTCTGTTATCCCTATTTTATGCTCATGTTGCCTATGTGTTGGCCAACATTCAGTTCCATATAACATCACTTAAGACATAACATTGAAATTTTAAACTACTGTAAGAAAAACTATACTAATGTACATACACAGTCACATGCATAGCATGGAAATTTAACCACCACTACTATAGGCAACTTTTCAGCATTCTGATGTTTTTGTACTCTTTAGGAATGTTCTGGGTATCATTATTTAATAGAACTCATACCATAATTTGTGGCCAGATAGTTATTTCTGCACATGGTGGGAAAAAAATATTCTTGTTGCTATTGGTTATCGATTTTCAGTTTCACTTAATTAAAATGTCGAGCATCCATATAGTGTGAATGAAGTATTCATATAAAAGAGCCGAACTGGTTTTGAACCGAACCAGTTTGGAGTCAAACCAGTTACATTAAAACGGATTGAATTGGCTTTCAAAACAAGTTCGGTTAATCAGACTGTTTTTCTTCTAAATCAGTTTTATTTTTGTTTTTGTTTTAATAGAAAAAGTAGTTTGAAAACTGGTTCGGTTCTTAAACCAGTTTGAAACCGGTTTAGAACCTGTTCTTTAAAACCAGTTTGGTTTCGAACTGGTTCTCTAAAACAGTTTGGACATTTTGATTTAAGAACCAAACCTGTTAAAATGGTTTGGTTTGGGTTCTTTACCAAACCGGTTTTTGATCATATGATGGGAGGAAGTATTCATACTGCTTATTGCTCAGCATTATCAGTTCTTCTATAGTCTAGTGTCTATCTTTTGCAGCATTTTAATTCAAAATTAGTATTTTTAACATTTTAGAAATGAAAATGAAGATTTTAGGGCCAGTTAATTTACTTTGAGAAAATGTTTTTTTGTTTTCACTATTAATTACAAAACTGTCACCTTGTTTTCAAATATTTGTACACTAAACAGTGAAACGACATTTTTTTTCCTTGTTTCCTATACAACTCTTTGAAAAAAGGAAACAAATTGAAAACAAGTTGACAATTTTGTAATTAAAAGTTAAAGTAGGAAATGAAAACTGAAGTCAAAGACCCTTGACATTTCAGGGAGGGAGTCTCTATTGATAAGGATCTAGATATACATTTGATGTCATTTAGATGTTTGCTCATTCATTCTTTCCATAGTAGTTTTGCTACTTCATGTTTACCATAATTCTCGAATACTTGGCATATAGCTACTGGAAGACCAACACTCAATCTTGAGAGAAGTTTGGATCATGATGGACATCCTCTTGCCATTACCACAGCTGATGCTGTTGCAGCAAGTGGAGTCCCTCCTTGGAATTGGAGAGAGACTCCTGGAAACGGTAAGCTATGTAAAGCTTCATAGTTTGATGCATGCTTGCTTGCTTGCTTGCTCACCCATGAAAGAGAAAATGACAGAGAACATAAAGGTCAATCATTTTGTCTTGGTATTTGTGGCAGCAGCTTGGTTAATTTTTTGGAAACAAGTTTTGTAGAACCTGAAAAACATGGTAAAATAAATTTAGTTATTCCATACCTCAAAATATGGAAACGAATGAGTTTAGTCCCATCCCCCCTCTTTAGTTTAATTGCTATCTTATGTCTGCAACTAATTCTTCTTATTTTGGCAGGTGGAGAAAGTCAGTCATGTTGTGGAAGGGTTATATCGGTTAAATGGGGTGATTATACAAGGCGAATAGGTATTGATGGCACCCCAGAAGCCATTAAAGAAGCAATTAGGGCTGCTTTTAGGTTGAGAACTAAACGTACATTTTGGTTGGAGGATGAAGATCAGATTATCAGAAGTATTGACCGTGAAATGCCTTTAGGAAATTACACTCTTCACATTGATGAAGGTTAGATTCACTTTTATTCTTCTAGCTATTTTTGTGATTTATACAAATTTAATTCTCATTTTAATTTTAATGTCTAGGAGCTTTGGTCAATTGGTGTAGTTCTAAGGTTCACATGTTGGTTTCGTCATTAAATTCAGGGGATAAATTATATTTTACTCAAATATTGTGATTAAATATTAAGAAAGCATCCTTCATACCCTTTATTTTGAAGTGTATGATTGCTATAACACTAAATTATAAATTATCATTGCAGGAATGGCCATTAAATTACCTCTCTATGATGAGCCTGACCATATACCTCTGCATACTGAAGATAAGATATTTTACACTGAAGACGATTTCCGTGATTTTCTGACCCGCCGGGGTTGGATATGTCTAAGAGAATTTGACAGCTATAGAAATATTGACAACATGGATGATCTTCGACCTGGTGCCATATATCGTGGTGTGAGTTGAAAGCAGGTACATGGTGTGGTCAATCTTCAGCTACCTACATAAAATGTCTGGAGAACTATGGTGGGTACTGTTCAGATCTTTGATGTATGTGCGGCACTAACCTGGAATTGTATTTGTTAAGTTTTGATAATGCTGTTTATAGTTTTATGATAGGAAAAGGAACTAGTCCCCCTGCACAAATTCCGTTCCAATCACTGGCCTTAACATGTCTGTAAATATGCATTTGCAGTGAGAACATATTGTCTAATTTTATAGTGGATCATTTTCATCACTCTTAACTCTGTAGCTAAGTTGGACAGATGCATATTATGAAGCACGACACCTTTCTTGTTCAACACTTTAGGTATCGAATTAAAAAATATGCTCACCTTTATCCAACTCATACTTGAATCGATACTTCCATGTGGACGGGCACACATTAATACCATTTTAAGTCAGCTTAAAATATAATATAAAAATATTAAAAAAATAATGTCTTGCCTTTTTCTTAGGCTTGTTATTGCAAAAAGTTTAAAAAGGTGAATTTATTAATTTAGAGCATTCACAATGGAACAATCCTCTTTGGATGCTTCCAATGGGATTCACCTGTACACATAATTATTTTTACTCTATCTAATACAAGCACCTCTAAATGATAAAAGAATGTTTGGATTGAAGTTAGAAATGTTGTGTGTGTCTGTGTGTGTTTCAATGTAAATTCGATGAACAAAGGTTCTGATCTTTTAATAATTTTTTTTGCCTCAAGTATTTTTTTCACCTGAAAATTAAATATGTAAATCTCTATAATGAAATAACTCTCTTAAGGTATTTTTAATGAGTCCCATTAAAAAGCTTACATCATTATGTTTTGTTAATAACTTATTAATTTATAATTAATTAAAGTTTTAAAATTAAGAAAGTATTTAGACTGTTATTACGTAAAAAAATTGGCATAATGAAAAAAGAAAAATATTTTAATAAAAATGATAAAAACACCTAAACCTCACAAAAATAACACGACATAAAAGATAATAATTAAAAAATTACATAATTAAAGCAATAATTAGTTTTTGCTGATTTTTTTATTGTCTCCAGAACGTTTCCAGCTGTAAGTATTTCATAGATGGATTTAAAAAAATTCTCTAGCATTCTTAATCCTTTCTTAGAGGTCAAATTTGAAACTCCATCGAAATACTAATAGGTAATGTTCTAAAATTTATCATGCCTCTAATGAAAACCCATCTCTGCAACTAGTCCCACCAACAATCATTTTAGCGTGCAACTAGTCCCACCAACAACCATTATAAGCTAAAATGATGCTATCATTAGCTTCTACCCCACTATATATGGTCTCACTGTCCTTCAAACTTTTGTCAGAGAACATTCATGTTTTGAATCCCAATTCCTAAGCTTGCGAAGTTATATCACAGTTGAATATTTTGATTGCTTCAGTTGAATTGAATCACTACATTTCAAACTCTTCAATCCAACACATGTATCTTGAGTTTCGAACATATTCTCACTAATTTGGATGCAATCCTCATATGTTATTTATGGTCCCACGCTACTTAGATGCTTAGTTTCAACAACCAGAACCAGAAGTGAATATTAATACTCGGAATGAGGCATTTGTTTCATGACACTGAAATGATTGATAAATCCAACCTTCTAAAAACAACAGGGAGATTTCTTGAGATCCCACATGGCAATTCTTACTGCCACAACAAGTCAAACATACAAAAGGGAGGATTAATACTAAATACCCGTTGAATCCCAGAGTAGTACACACATCTAACAATGTGAATAGAAAGTTCACAATTGACAGGTCCTAACACAACAGGAAATTCACTCAAGACCTCAAGAAACAAAATACAAAAGCTGAACAAAAAATACAAGAGACGGACTGCCTCTACTGCTAATCATCCCATTCGTCATTCTTGTATGATACAAGTGTGTCAACCTTGTGAATCTGCATTAGCCAAAACAGAAATACTAGTATTAGCTTAATTAAACAAAGTATGTGAGTCAGATAAATTAACCAAATTGCAAGTCTAAATTCACCTTAGTATCAAAGGAATGCAATTTCACCATTTGTGGATTTGCAATGAGTTTTGGATCACTCTCAACCCATGTGAATGGAACTGCCACATCCTTGTCAGTATACGCTAACACATCAAAAATGCCTGAAACAAGATAGATATGCTTAGCTGGGAGATAAAATAAACTTTAAAGGTATAAGAGATGAAAAGTAGAAAGAGATGAGATGCAAGGGCATGACAACTGTTTCTCATGATCACAGGCAAAACACATGGTTCTTACAAGGTTCATCCAGGCATGGCAAATAAGTGATACTTGAAGCAATCTGCCTCATAATGGCTTGAATCTCTCTCATGATCTCCTTGTCACTCTTTTCCCTCGAGACACTGAAAGATTTAAAAAAGCAAATGAAAAAAATGAAAAGCATAAACCAAGGGAGTTTTAAAGGAAGATAATTTAGTCTGGGATTAGGCACTATTTGAATAAACTTTTCCATGCACTTAGACGAATAAAAAGGTAAAATGAGCTTCTCGGGTAAGTTAAAATCAACTTATGAACCTCAACTTTAGGAGAAATTAGATTAGGGAGTTTATATACAAGTTAAGCGCACGAGTCAATTTTAACTTATGGGAGAAACTCAATTTACCTTATTATCTCCTTCTTTTACAAGTGTTCATAGAGAAATTTATCTAAACAGAGACTTAGTTATGTCAAGATACCCACCCCTTCTCAACAACCTCACTGTCAGTCTCAATGCTGAAGTTCCACCTTTCAAGCACTTCACTGGTGGCCTTACTCATTATAACAAGAACAACCCTCTGCAACTTGCCAGCTTCAAGCCATTCTTTACAAAATTCAAAAGCAAGGATCAACAATGATACACCAACTGAACTAATACTAACTAAAGCATTACAAAAAACAAGGGAATCCAAAAAACGATACAAATTCAAAACAATTTCTTAAAATGAATTTTTATCAACATCAACATCAAGAGCACCTTTAACCCAAGTTAATTGGGGTCAATGGTAGATGAACCCAATCATAGATATGAGAAGTTGGAAAAAGAAGGCTAAGAAAAAGGGAAAACAAGACAAAAGAAAAGAAAATAAGGTAAAAAAAAGAAAAGAAGATAAAAGAAAAGAACCCAAGTAAACAATGAAATTTATTGTCATTTTTCTCTACAGCTTCTAAGAAATGAAAACGAGAACCACAATAGAAGAAACAAATTAGGGGTGTTAGTTACCAGAGAGCTGAGCAGTTAGATTGGCTAAAAAAGTTTTGACACCCTCATCTTCAGTAAGCAACATGGGGAGGCCATATTTCTTAACCTTCACAAAGCTTTCTTCTGGATAAACTCCACGGTTGTAAAGAATGCTGATCAAATTCCCAAATTAAAATACTTATAAATATCACAAAATTTCCAGCCACAGCCATAATTGCAATGAGAAAAATAAGGCCCCAAAATAAATAAATAAATAAAATGCAGGACACAAGGATCAAACCTGTTAGCAGCATATCCTGATTTGAAAAATCACCAGAAAACAAAAATCAGGCAAAAGTTCATAAGAAAATACACAAATATGCGAAAATGAAAGAAATCGGAGAAAAGCGAGAAAGGAAAAAGAGAAGAGGGATGTGAATACCGAAGAACTCGCTAACGATTGCTGCGGAACCGCGAAGAGTGATTATGTCTTTTGCAACTGTTCTTGCGGCCATGCCTTTCTTCTGTTACCAGTCTAGTTTCCAACAAAGAACGTTCACAGTTTTCGACTTTGGAATCTATTGAACTTGAACTTGTTAGCACGATGGGAACGGTTTTATTTCGGTTTTCGGAGGAGCACTGGTGAGCGAAATGAACTGAACAACTGGATTGGAAAGGGGGAAATGATGGCAATAAATTAGGGATTAGAAGTGGAAAGAATGAAACTTGATGGGGGAAGCGTCATAACGGCTAGTTTGATTTTTTTTTTTGTGGCTTCTATTGGGCCTTTGTTGGCCCATGATAGCAACGACAATATTATTTTAAATTTGCCTATTTAACGGTCAAGCGAAAGGAATTTGCCTTTTGAGATTCCCACTAATTTTGACAAGTCTACGTGTATATAGTGGGTACTTTAGCATACTAGTGCTTTATTTTATACTACGGTGGTGTATAGAATTTTAGGATTTTAAAAGATTATTTTAATTTTTTTTTTCTGAATTTAAAATTTATATAAAAATATTATAATTTATCATATTTTTTATAAGATTTTTATGATAATTTAAATTTTAAAAAATTTATATTATAAGAAAATAAAAAATATAAAAGAATTTTATAAATTTATAAGATTTGAAATGATTCATCAAATTTTTAAAATATATTAAAAATTATCAGAGTCAGTAAAAAAATGACGAAGTTTGGATAAAAAAATTAAAATTAATATAATTTTTAATTTTTTAATAATTATATTGATTATAATTTTATGTTCTTATATGCTAACATTTTTTGCAAAAACATTTTCTTATTCTTATTTTTGGATTTGAACAATAATTTAAAATTATATGTTGGTTTTCTGATTTTTTTTTAATTGCTACAATTATTTCATGATAAATTTAATGACATATTTAAATGGGTGCAATAATAAACATGTACTAGAAGGGAGTAATGATGGTAGAAAATAAAGGTAATTTACATAGTCAAAATAAGAAAATCATAATTAGTCTTAACACATAAGACAAAATATTAATTTAATTTAGAAAATAAATGAAAAAGTGCATAAAGTAAAAATATATTTGATATTTTTTTATTCCAAAAGAATAGAAGAAATATATATGACACAAACATATGGAAGAATATTAAAAAAATAAGAGGGTATATGTGATGAAAGAAAATAAAATCCGATAACCAATAGAAAAAAAAAGATAAAAAGTCTACTAAAATCTAAAAGGTTTATGTGAAATTATTTGATAAATTTTTTATACTAAAAATTTTGATAAAATCCATCAAAATATTTCTTAAAAAATAAATTTATCAAAATTTGTATATTTTTAATACAAAAGACTTTTTATAAGTTATAAAAAAATTTTAATTGAATAATATTGGATTTTTTTTTCTTCCTTAAAAAATTTTAAAAGTCTTGATTGAATATAAGATGATTTATTTTCATTATTTAAAAATTTTGATTAAATATCATATGATTTTTTATAAAAAAATAAAATTTTAAATTTTTTTGAAATCCTACTCCAATACACCCCTACACCAGTAAGATTATCCATGGATTACTCTCGTTTTCATGCATGTTTAAAATATATTTATTTTTAAAAAATATTTTTTATATTAACATAAAAATAATTAGTAGTTTATACTCTCTAAAAAATAAATATATAAAGAGAGTATTCAAGCAGATAAAATAATTCATCAGATCCTGATTTTTAAGCAAGTTAAATAAGTGACTAATATTTTGTAATAAATATATTACCTAACAATATAAGCATTAAAATAAAATATTATATAATATATATGATACATAAATAGATGGAATAAATGTTCTCTTGTTATCTTTAATTAAAAAAGTTTCATCAGATAAGAAATTTTAGATGTTACGGATAACTACTAAATAATCAAAATAATTGTAATTAGAGTTGTCCTTATCATTCCAACGATTCAGTTTTTTATCTATATTGATTGATACTCAACCCTGTGTCCATTAAAAGAATTGAGTAATATTTGTACTTGCATTCATATGCAATTAAAACAGGTATTTTCAATCAAAGTCAGGAGAGGTCTGATTTGATCCATGTGGGTTGGATTCTTTGTCATGCCTTATGGAAGAGTATTATGCAATAAAAAGAATAACATAAAATAATTATTAAATTTTGATTAATCTTTTTTCTTGCAAATATATATTTAATAAAGTTTATTTCAATACATATATAATGTATTAATTTGTGAAAAAAATTAACAGTTTAAATATTAACCAATGTAAAAAAGTAATAGGACAAGGACATGTACCGGAAAAATAAATATATATCCATCCCTGTTTTAAAAAAAGTAAGTAATATTCGTACGCAGTCAAACAAATATTTCCTAAGTTAGGATCGAATCGGTAGGTACCCAAAGGCTCAAAGTTCAAAATAATAACAATTTTACAATCCATTTATTTATTAAGAGTACGTTTAAAAAATCGATTTTACATCAAAATACATTATTAAATTAATCACCAAAACTATAATTTTAATTATGTTAGTCTTTAAATAATCATGTCATGTTGAAATTCCTCTAGTATATTTCATTATTTAAATTAATATTTATATTAGTTTTTTAAAAAAATATAATTAACCAAATATATATTTTATAAATTAATTTCGCCCTATGATATCAACCAAATTAATAACAATTTATTTTTCCAATTAAAAATATTAAATAGAAAAGCATTTATTTTTGTTATAATATTTAAAAAAAACACGTGGTTAGGAAATGCATTTATTTTTTTATTTTTTAAAATGATTTTTTTTTCATTTTTTCCCCTTATTCATTCTTGTTGTCATTTTTTTTCATTCTAATTATGTTAGTCTTTAAATAATAAAGCTATGTTAAAATTAGTTTAGTATATTTCACCATTTAAATTAATCATTATATTAAAAAATTTCAAAAAAATTAATTAACCAAATATATATTTATAAATAAATTTGGCCCTAGGATATTAACCAAATTAATAGCCATTTATTTTCCATTTAAAAAAATTAAATAGGTAAGCATTTATTTTTGTTCAAATATTTATAAAGAAGATGTGGTTAGGAAATTCATTTATTTTTTATTTTATCAAAATTATTTATTATTTTTTGGTCATTTTTGTCATTCACTGTTAGTTATTTAGTTTTGTTTCGCATCTAGTTAACAATAGGGCTTTGTAGCTTAGTTGTTAGTACTTATTCAATTGGTAATCAAGTCGTTCACTGGATCGAACAAATTCATTTTTTTTTTACTTTATTAATTTTTTTTGTATTTTTGTTTCCCTTATTCATTTTTTTTGTCATTCACTATAACTTATTTAGATAGGTTAATGATGTAATTTTGGTAGTATACTCCTTTATTTATTTAGATAACGGAATAGAATATATTTAAGAATTTATAATTATAACGAGAAAATAAATCCTTTCTAATTACTGTATATGTTATTTGAGCAATGCTAGTTTATGACTCTTTTAAATATGAAGTAAACAAAATTCTTTTAAACATATTCTTCATTTTTATTAAAATTTACTATAAATCATAAATTCTTGTGAGTTTCACTTCTCATATGAGTCTTTTAATAAAATTTATAATTTTCAATAATTTTCAATCAATTATAAAATGCTTTCATGTTATTAACGTAAGTTCTTTTCTATGTTTGTAAATTCTTTCAAGTTCAATGAGTTTAATTTTTAGAATAAATAGTGTATGTAAACTAGTATTCAATCACAATTCACAAATTAATGTAATGGCAAAATTTTCAACTTATACAATAATTATTTACATTTTATTCTAATAATATTTTTCTGATTAGTTTAGATGACAAAATTATAATAATAGTGCATAAAAGTTAAATATTGTATTAACTATTAAAAATTCAAATTAGAGCAATTTTTATTTTGTATATAATTTATTTTTTTAGCCTTCTAGTGTATAAAAATTTAATAAACATTTACTCTGAATTTGAAATTTTAATAATTAATACAAATTTTATTTTTTATTATATGTAATTTATTATTAAATAATAATACAAATAATAAATGATTTTATACATTTCAGTTATGTTTAACTTTTTTCTGTGCATAAAAGTAACTTCGAAATTAAATTAAGCTCAAATAAGAGCATTAAAAATAATGTAGAAAATGTTTAGTAATTTATATATTTTGTTAGTTTTAAAATCCGATAAGAAAATTAAAATTAATTTTTTTTAAAACTAAGTACCTCACTCAATGAAAGAATGTATTGATAAAAATAAAAATATTTAAATTTTTTAATCAATATAATTTTGTTTTATTGATAACAAAAATATATAAAAGTATTAAAATATATAAATTTAGATTTTACAGATTTAAAAACTTATGTTAATTAATAGATATTAAATTTCAAATTAATTAAAAGTATATTATTATATAATATTAATTAAATAAATTTATGTGTTAATTAAAAATAAAATATTTAAAAACTTCTACTTTAATGTTCAATAATATTCTAGGAAATTAAAAAATAATTTATTTAAACACTATTTAATAATGTCAATATCTAAAAAGTTTTAAATTAATATATTGCTGTAATTAATGATTCAAAAAGTAAGCTACAATTAATATTTTGGCAAAATCCCAAATCTGAATTAAATTTAAAGAATAAAATTTATAAATATTTTTTTATTTAAATATGTTATTTTGTCATATTAAGAGTCGGCATTTACGACTTTGTTGTTGAACTTTAATTATGTTATTTTTAAATATGTCTGCTACTTTCCCAATAAGCCAACCAAGCTCTTCTTGTGCTCATTACTTTCTGTCAAATTTTCAGAGCCGATTAGATGGAAAAATGATTCGACAGCGGTTTTTAGCCTTGAATATTTGAATCCACTGAGCGTGAAACAAATGAACTAACAATGGAACAAAAGTAAAATTTATTTTGTACAAGTTTCAACTTTTAGGGGACATTTTTTTTATAATTTAACAAATGGGGCAGATTTTGAATTATTTACCAATGGGTAAGTAGTATGGATGATTACTACTTTCAGTACACAAGTCATATGCTTTGTGGGATTTCTGTTTTTGTTTTTTTATCTTTTAATGAAATTGTAAAATAGTTTATCATTATATATATATATATATATATATATATATATATATATATATATATTTATTTATTTATTTAATTGAATGCATTAAAGTCGTATAGGCTTACACGATTTTAAAGTAGCCAATATAATTATCTTACGAAAATAATAAAAATACTTGTTAAAATAATTTAAATTAAATTAAACTAAGGAAATAATTTACTAGTAAAAAAATTTTAAAAAAAAACATAATACATTAATATAAAATAAACAATATAAATTAATCACAAACATAAAATTAAAAAATACACACAATATTAGGCCTCAACTTGCTTAAATGAAAAAGACTATAATGTGTATTTAAAAGAACTCCTTAAACATTATTCTATTATTAATATTTTAAAAAACTTAAGTGTATTACATTTAAAAAAATTAAGTATTTTGTTTATATTTTTTTAATTCCCTTTGCAAACAAATAACTTTCAAATAATAATTTATAACATAAAAAAAATAAGTTACAAAAACAGAAAATAAAAATGCGCGACTTTAAAGTCACACCACACGACTTTAAAGTCATAAGATTACACACAGCTTCAAAATCATAAGCAATTTTTTAAAAAAATATAATAAAAGTCATGATGATTTATACAACTTCTTTAAAAAAATAAAAAAAATTAAAATTCCCAAAAAGTATATGACTTCAATATTTGAAGTCCTAACAATTCATACGACTTACTCTTAGTAACTCTTTTTAAAAAGTTACTCTTTAATTAGGAGTGAAAATAAGTCAAGTCAAACAAGATTTGGGCATGTCTAAGTCTGACCCGCATCATTATCATTAAGTTTAAGTCTGACTTGTTACACATTAAAAATAATTTATTAAGGTCTAAGTCTCACTTGTATAAAGGTCTGATCTAACCTAAAAATCTGTATCCATAATCTGATTAAATAAAAAAGAATAATTAAAATTAAAAATAGCATAATAGATATATTTCTCATATAAATTATAAATTATCAAATATGATCTTATAAGTTATAGTTTAGATAGATCTACTATTCAAGCTTAATGAGTTTTTTTTAACATATAGTCCGACCTTTTTAATTAAAAAGACTTTTTAAAAAATTTAATTTAACCTTTTTAATAAATATATTAAATAAGTCAGCCTAATAGATCTAACAGATTTTTGTTAAGCTTGAACTTGAACTTTTTATTTAAACAAACTTTTAAAAAAATCTGAACTTTATGATCAAAAGCTGTGTGAAATACTTAGTCGTATGCAGGAAGCTCTGATTGATGGATACTTATTGATCACATAAATATTTGCAAAATTACTTTGCTGGATTTAAGATCTAAGTTTGGCATGTGAGGACAACTTGGTTCCTCTAAAACAGTATAAAATTTATGTATTTTAATAAACAAACAACATTCAGATCAAGAAATTTGGGAGGTTCGTATTATAATTTATCTAGTGAAGAAATTATTGGTGTATATTGAAACAATATTGTCAATAGGCATGCAACTTCATATGTTTAGTAGTTAGTACTGAGGATAGAGTAAAAGAGATGTAGAACTTAATTTATGTATTCTAACATAAACGATGGCATATTCATTTGATTCACTAAGAACTACTGCTTATGAGTTATGAGTCATAACCCAATGTTTAGGTTTCATTAGTAAGTTCTTATTTGTATTATCTAAATTAAATTATCAATTGAAATTTTAAGAAGAAATAACACTGTGTGAAAATTTCTATTAACAGCATCGTAGAAAACTGATGAAGATCATTTATAAATGTGAAAGTATAGAATTTTATTATTAGACAGATTGAATGTCATCCATCAACAAATTACAGAATCATAGTACATCTTTATCTGAAAAATCAAATCCCGTTGTCGTACTTCTCAATTCCCAATACTGGAAAGCCAAAAATTAATCCCAGAAATCAAATCTCAAGAACAAGAAGTTTGGCATTTGCTTTAGTTTGATGGATCAGAGAAGAAGTTGTTGACGGATGGCATAATCTGAGGCTGCTTGCCGCGAACATACTTCCTCAGGCTATGTTCTGAATATTTCTCTCCCTCTGCAAAATTCTCAAGGATTCCTGCAGTTCTGTTCTGTTTGGTCACCCTGAGAACATAATCAAATTCAATAAACACAGATAAGACTAGTTCCAAAATAAGCAAATATTTTTACACATGTACCTAGCTTCAATCTCAATCTTCATTCCCTCATACATTTTTTCTTGCATTAACACAAATAGTTCTATTGTTGATGATGAAAAAATAACATTAAGTAGACTAGATATCATTAAATTTCAATAATATGGGGAATAGATCCAAAGAAAAGAATTATGCATGTTTTAAAAAATTATTGTGCAATTATACATAGCTACATACATGTCTGACAATAATTTACATGTGGAATTGTATTTTGATAGGGGAAAACATTGGATCTGGACAATGAAAAATCAAAAGAAGTCCAAACAAACAACTTGTTGTATACAAATATGAAAGATCCATATATACCTGACTTCAGGATTGGTGGTTATATTCCTAACAAGTTGCATGCCGCAGATTCCAACAGCCACACCAACTGAAGCGAAGAGTGGGTATACCTATTCACGTAACAAAACCCATTTAGGATATCATTACATTCACATCAAATTTTAAATGCTTCACAGTTCACATATTAAACAAAATTTACTATGCTATTTGGGCGAAAACACAAGTATTGTTTGTATGTCAGCATTTCTGTTATGTTAATTTGATGTATTTTCTCTAGTCTTATTTACAAGAAAAAGTAAAATATACTATAACTTGTTATTTATAAATGAGATTGAAACCGAAGATGGTATATTATAGTAACAAATTCTCTTATTATAGGTTGACGTGGATATTAATATGCATACAAATACAAGGAACAAGAAATTAAGTACCTCAGGTTTCAACCATCTGTTGGCGGCCATGTTAAGAAGAGAGGCAGGAATGAGAAAATAGAACAAAGAGAGAGAGAGGGTAATACGCTCCGCTTCCAAGGAAACTTGTGAAACAAGAAGGACGCAGAGCAATAAAGTGATGTGCAAATGAGGAATGTGGGGGCATGTTTATAAGTGTGAATTTGATACGAAAATCATGGGTTTAATGTAATAACCCGAGAAATTCGGTAACCATGTGGGTACCAAATTCAAAGAATTGGTCAGCAATGTGTCACCGCCGCCTATTGTAATTACTACTTGTTTTTGTTGAATTGTGAATCAATGAAATGAATGGTCGGGTTCCTACTTTCTTGGTTCATTTTGGGCCCTTCCTTTTTGCAATATTATTTTCTTTGATTTTTAGATCTTGATTATTAGTAGTAGTATTTTAGTATGTGCCTAATTACTGCTATTTTATTGGCCAAAGTGACACTTCCTTTTGAATAATACGTTTTGTTAACTTTTTTTCTAAAAGCGTCAAAGTGCAGCATTCTAAATATGCGTGAGGAGAGGACCAAAGTGGTGGAAGAACCCAACTTGAACAGCCTGTCTCTGCGTATGACCATCAAACAACTGGTATAAAATGTCGGGCAATGTATTTTTAAATGTTTCTATAAATGCCATGATCATAGATCTTTAATGCATATTTTATTAAAAGTTTATGACTTATTTTTTTTTATTCTTTCTGTCTCTCAAATTTAAATTTATTTTTTAATCTCTTAATTTAAAAAATATTCTTTTGAACCATTTCTATAAAATTTTCCATCTATATAAAAAAATAAAACTCAAATTGATTTTGGATAACTGAGATGTTTATTTTTTTATGGAGATGAAATAAAAAAGAATATTTTTGAAATTTGGAGACTAAAAAAATAAATTTAAACTTGAAAGATAAACACAAAAGCAACTCAAATTTAAAAGTAAAAAAATATAATCTAACAAAGTAAATTTTAACTTGAAATATCAACACAAAAATGACTCAAATTTAAGAATAGAAAATATATTTAAGTCAAATATTTAAATGATTATTTTTTTAATAAAAATAGTCTATGATTGTCTAAAGATATATTATATTATTGATTAATAACAAATTATTTTATATGGTACATTTATTATTGTCATAAAAGTTATATTTACTATAATTTTTTTAATTCTAAAAATTATATATACTATAATTTTTAATTCGAACAGGTGTGTTTGGGACAATTATAAAAGTTAAAAATATTTAAATCATCAATATATAATTAGTAATGTTATTTTTTTTTTGTCTTTGGTAAAGATCACAAATGTTTTTAATTCATTGGATTAGAAATGAATCTCGCTTATGAGTTACGATGTGTGAATATCATTCATCCAACACATGAAAAAAATGAAAAACATATATAGTTTTATGAAATATATCATTTTTACATATAAACACAACAACATTATCAGTTATATCACTCAATCTTATAACGTATAATTAATTAGTGTTATATGCTTACTATAACCATACGGGACCTTAAACTCATGTTAGTTAAAGTATCTAACTCATATACCGTATTCAATTCCCAATTCCTAAAAAAACAAAAACTTAAACTCATGTTTCTAAATTAATGAAACTTTTTGTTAAAAAAGATGAAGTGAATTCCAAAGTAGGGATGTATTAGCGGAAAGTAGAGAACGCTTTCGCTGGTGGCATTCAGAAAAATAAAATGGCCTAATTATATTATAAGGGAACATACAAATATTTTTCAGAAAACTCATTAAATGGTGTCGTGGTGTAGTTGGTTATCACGTCAGTCTAACACACTGAAGGTCTCCGGTTCGAACCCGGGCGACGCCATTACTTTTTAAATTGTTTTCTAGTTTCATGTTTTTAACCCAAATAGACATTTTCAATGAAAATGCAGAGAAACATTTCTGTGACAGCGATACCCCTGTAATATTTTGGTACTCTATCGGTAATGAGTCTTTTTTTAATTACTGGGTTAATGAGCTTCTTTTCTTCTTCTTTTTCGATCAAAGTTAATGAGTTTCATTAGTTCTTTTCCAAGTTGAAAATCAAATCATCCTTGGAGTTCAACCTTCTCGATGTTTCTTTCCCTTTTTTTTTTTCCAGGACCTTCTGGATGTTTTGAATTTTGTACTAACCTTTGTTGATTCGTTTGAATACAAAACAACCCATCACATAATTCACGCGATGTAATTTTAGTCACAACACAATTGTCAAATATTGGGCGATCTAAAATGTGTACATCAGGGGATGGAAAATCGATATAAAGCAGTTCCTTGCTTGACTTTGCTTCTATTTTATCATAGATCTAGAAAAATTGTAGTTGTTGACCGATGTTCAATATTTGAATTGTTTATGATCCCAGCACAATATATTTAAATAAAGTTGGGAGTTTCACTGGGGAGTCCATGCCTCGCATGCATCATAGCCTTGGTATTCCTATCTTGGTATATAAATACTGAACTACCATATAAAATAATTAGTAATGCACTGAACCTTGCAGCATATGATTATTGATTAACAGAACATGAAGACTGATGTCAAGGATCACGCTCAAGCCTGGCCTCACCATATTTCAATATATACACGATGATATAAAGTAGGTGAAAATAATGGAATACAAAGGAGTCAACGAAACAAGTGATTACAAATTGAAACAAACAAACAATGTAATTAAGCGCTTTAGTAGTTAGATATTATAAATTTAAGCACGGAGTAGTTTAAAGTCTTTGTAAGACCTTGATATATGAATGATACATTAGACATAACCGTCCGGATGTGAGTTGAAAATAATTGTTGTGAATAGTAAAAATATTTTCAATAAGTTTTAAGGAAAATGAATTCCCAAACATTCAAATTGGAAATAACAAGTTAAATTATAACAATATGATGTCATGTGATTCACAAACCAATATAAGTCTTTTAAACATGTTTTTCCCTCACTAACATATAGGGATATTTGTGGAATGGGTTAACTTAGGTCCCACACGATCCAAAATATTAATAGGCTAATTATATGAATGTAAATTTGTCTCAATCAACCCGATAACATTTTGAATAAAACTAAAAAAACCCAACTTATTGGCACAATATATTAAATTTAACATTATGTATAACTAAATCATAAAATAAAACATACCAAAACAAACATAATCATAATATAATTTTAGAGAAGTCGCTGTTTATTAAGTTAAGGACTTGCATATTAATACAAATTTTAAAAAATTATACTTTTTAAAAGGACATATAACATTAGATTGATTTAGGATGACCTAAAATATAACTAAGATACGTCTTCAAAATATATCGAGTACAATATTTTTTAATTTTGAATTCATCAAAATTCCTTTTAGATTGGAATAAGATAGATTATGATCATCATTCTCGCATGCTAACATGAAACTTTCTAAGAGGTCATGTATTCCAAAATTACCCCAATAAAACATGTTTAACCTTGGAGACATTGAGACATGAGCTCCCGGAAAAAAAAAAATTTCTTGTTGATATATGTAATAATAATCAATTTCATGTATTTCATTGGTACATGCAATAGCAATTAATTTCATTAACTTTTTATTATTTTTCTTCTTGTGTTAAGTTTCTTTTTTAATTTAATTTTTATACATTGTTGATGTAAACTTTTTTTTACATTGTCAATCAAATAAAAATATTAAAAAATCTTAAATATAATAGTTTTTTTCTTGACCTAACTTACTTTTTGTATGATAAATTCCATTAAAACTATGATTGTTATGATAAATAATTTAGAGATTCATTAACATAGGAATTTGATTTGCTTAAGTTTTGTCCTACTAAATCATATCATATTCTATATATAGTAAAAAGTGTATGAAAGATTATAATTATATCCAGTAACACATTTCAACTAATTTTTAATTTTTTTTACTGATTGACATGTAAACATAAATATCTTTGATATAAGATACGTGTAAAAACTAGATTAAATGAGAAATTGTGTCATAAGTTATATTCTATACAAGTAAAAGATATTTTGTCATAAGTAAACACTAGATTAAACTAGATTATAATTAATTTGTTTTGCTTAAATTTTCATTTGATTGTTCAGAAATAAACTTTTCTAAGTAATTTCTCAATAACTTTTAGCATTTTCTAACATATTACTTTAATTAATGTTTTTTAAAATACTAGCTTCTAACTTTTAGTTTTTATATTTTCTTCCTTTTTTATTCTTAGGTTATATTTGACAAAACTAGTTCAAAAGTTAGTTCGAAGTTTAAAAGTTAGCTTATTAAATTATAAGTGTTTCATAAAATTAGTTGTTGAAATAATTGAAAAGTGTAAAATGACGGAAAACAATAAAATCATGATTTATTTAAAAAATGTAAGAAGAAAATTTGATAAATATACTAAGGATAAAAAATAATAAAATATAAAAGGTTAAAAGCTATGGTTTTAAAAAATATTACTTCAAGTGGTGTTTAAAAAAATACTAAAAATATATTATTTACCTTTCAGCTAGTAAAAAAAGTTAGAAACTAGTTGAAATATCTTGTCGAATATAGTTTAATATATTTATCAAATCCATGCTTACCTTTTTTAGTTAAATAATGATTTTATTGTTTTTGAATCATTTTATATTTTTCAACCACTTCAACCGTTAATTTTATAGAACACTTATAATTTAATAAGTTAATTTTTCAACTTTTAGTTGATTTTCCAGCTAGTTTTATCGAACATAACATAAGATAATATTTTTTTATTTGTATTGCTTTTTTTTACAAGTAATATATTCAATTTACATTTAATACACAAAATCACATTGAATTTGAAAGAAATTAAAAAATATAAACATAAATATCTTTGATATATGATAATTGTAAAAACTAGATTAAATGAGAATTTGTGTCATAAGTTCTATTCTATACAATTTTAGTAAAAATAATTTTATAGTATTATAAAAAGCAACTTGATGGTAATAAAATTAACTGAAATTTTAATTGAATTTTATTTAATAATGTTAATTATGATTTGAATTATAAAATTTGCTTTATAATTTATAAAATATAAAATCTAAACATATTGCTTTATCACACTTGAAGTTGAAGGTAGTATGGACTATGGATGATCCTTGTAAGGATGTAAGGCTTCATTTGTTGAGATATCCCCCAAATACATTGATTATGTCAATATTTTGGATTTTTCTTTAATTTTTCCAAATAAAACAATATTTCTTCTTTGTACATGTCATTGCCATATAGAACCACCTAGAAGCTATGCTGTCAAACCGAATAGAAATTGATAGTGATAAAATTAACTGCAATTTTAATTGAATTTATTCATAAAGCTACAAAAAAACCTTACTTTACTATCAACTTCCTATTAGAAAACCACAATAGCTAAATGTCAATAAAAAAACCATTAGAAACTTGACAAGTCTCAGCATAGAAACAGCTCAACACCCGAATATTCTCGGATTCCAATTTACAATTCCGGCAGCCATTGCCCAATGCTTTTAGAAGTTTTATTAAAAGATTATTATTAAAAAGATGTTAAATAACAAATAAAATATTTTAAACAGTAAAAAAATATAAATTTTAACATGTTAAATAGGTGATTGAGTATATTTTTTTAAGGAAGTAGTAAATTCTTATTAAATGAAAGCAATCATTATTATTAATTAGGAAGGTCCAAAATGATGCTAATGTAACGCATCAGCTCATCCAACGTTTAACCCTTTTGACGAACCATGGGCAAGCCTTGGTTTTCATTTTTCATTTTTCAATGCCAGTAAATCAGCGGCTCGAAGCTACTTTTTTCTTTTTCCCCAAGCAAAAATCGGTCATGACCCTCACGTGATCTTCAGACACAACCCCTTTAAATACCCTTTCCTTAACCCTTCTTTTCCTCACCAAATCACGCTCTGATCTCATTTTCAATCTCATTTTCAATCTCATTTTCGTTCGGTTCAAACACTCTCATGGGTACTGTAGTCTAGTCTATTATTCATTCCCAGCTTCATTTTTTGTTTTTATTTTAATATTTCTTAACCTCTTAATCCATCGTTTTCTAATGTTCTTTTTATTTACTTACTTATTGAGCAGCATCAGACAAGAAAATTAGGATCGGCATCAACGGTAATGAATTGGTTTTGTTTCATGTGACTTTTTCAGTGTTTGTTTGTTTGTTTTTGTATTAAGAAGAAGAATATTGTGTATGCAGGATTTGGAAGGATTGGCCGTTTGGTAGCCAGGGTTGCTCTTCAGAGGAATGACGTTGAACTTGTCGCTGTCAACGATCCTTTCATCACCACTGATTACATGGTAAAAACAAGGGTTACAATATTGCATATTAGAGTAGTAGCCTTTTCTAATAATGTGCGTTGTTTAATGTTTTAAACGTTGTTACGTTGATTGTTCTGGCAGACATACATGTTCAAGTACGACACCGTTCATGGCCAGTGGAAGCATTTTGATGTGAAGGTGAAGGACTCTAAGACCCTTCTCTTCGGTGAGAAGCCCGTCACCGTTTTTGGATTCAGGTAAAACATGCCTCTTTCTTGTGTTTTAATTAAGTCTATGATTCATGTTTTTTTTAATCTAATTCGTTGATCTAATTTGTTGCCGCAGGAACCCTGAGGAAATTCCATGGGGTGAGGTTGGTGCTGATTATGTTGTTGAGTCAACTGGCGTATTCACTGACAAGGACAAGGCTGCTGCTCACTTGAAGGTTTGTTGTGATCTCTCATTTTTCTGTCTTTTGGTTTTTGGATCTTTTGATTTTTTGAATACTAATTACCTGTCTAGGAATATTAATTAGTGATATGAAATGAGTATAATTTTGGATTAATGGGTTATAATCAGGGTGGTGCTAAGAAGGTTATCATCTCTGCCCCAAGTAAAGATGCACCCATGTTTGTTGTTGGTGTTAACGAGAAGGAGTACAAGCCAGAGCTTGACATTGTTTCCAATGCTAGCTGCACTACCAATTGCCTTGCTCCCCTCGCCAAGGTTTATTTTGTTTTATACCCCTTGTAGTTGTGATATGTTTATTTATTTCTGCTTCCATTTTTTTAATAAAATTATCCATCTTAATTTTGCACAGGTTATCAACGACCGATTTGGAATTGTGGAGGGTCTTATGACCACTGTTCACGCCATCACAGGTTTACCATTTGGCTATATTATCAACTTCTTGAATTAATCTCTGATCTTTTTTCAATTTAAGATGAAATTGGTATTCATTATCTACTTTTTTTGTGTGATGAATCAGCTACTCAGAAGACTGTTGATGGTCCATCAAGCAAGGACTGGAGAGGTGGAAGAGCTGCTTCTTTCAACATAATTCCCAGCAGCACTGGAGCTGCTAAGGTACTACCCAATTGTTATATTTAAAATTGTACATACATTACTCCTTTAGTTGGATGGTGTAAATTTTATTCTAAAGCTTTTTGTTCTTTATTGAATGTTGAATTTGGGATAAACAGGCTGTAGGGAAAGTTCTTCCAGCTCTGAATGGTAAATTGACTGGAATGTCCTTCCGAGTCCCCACTGTTGATGTTTCAGTTGTTGACCTAACTGTCAGGCTAGAGAAGGCAGCAACCTATGAGCAAATCAAAGCTGCTATCAAGTAAGTTTTTGAACCTTTTGAAAATCTTTGCATTTGGCAAATCGAATCATGTTTTTTCCCCGTTGACCCAACAACTCTTGTGTTCAAATTTCAGGGAGGAATCAGAGGGCAAACTGAAGGGTATTTTGGGATACACCGAAGATGATGTTGTGTCTACTGATTTTGTTGGTGATAACAGGTGATGTTGTGTTTTGAAGCAAACATTGGAAGATAAACTATCATGATCAGTTTTTGGTGTTCTTTTAGTCTATAATGACTTACCATGTTGAATGTTACTTTCATCTGCAGGTCTAGCATATTTGACGCCAAGGCCGGAATTTCTTTGAATGAAAACTTTGTAAAACTTGTTTCCTGGTATGACAACGAATGGGGTTACAGGTAACTACTCCATACCTTGTTCTCATAAATCTCTCCTTGATTACAAGGACGAGGAAACGTGTTCTTTTTTATTCTTCTTTGTTACTCAGTAATGACTAATGACGACAATTTTGTTTCTTTTTTTTGCAGTTCCCGTGTGATTGATTTAATTGCCCACATTGCATCCGTGGCTTAAACAGTTGAGGCTGATCTTGGATATCATCGCTAAACCGTTCCAAATTTTATCTTAATCGAGTTTATTTTAGTGTGAATTCGGAATAAACACGTGTTGCTGTGTGTGTATCATTGGAAAACGCAGTGCAATATTTGTATTTATATTTTTGAGTTTGGTAGACGGCCTTAGGTTTTTCCTCCTCTTGTAAGGGACGGTTGACTATTCTGTTTCGTCATCACAATCATTAATATAAGCAACATTTTGTTTTCCATGTCTCTTCTATCACTCTTCCCTCTTTTGTTATCATATAAGATAATAATAATGTTGATATTAGGAATATTTTGATACTTATTATGCTTTAATAACCAAATACTCAAAGAATTCTTAAATGCAGTACAATAATACTGTTTTTTCTTATGTAATTTGCTAAAATTTGTAGTTTAGCCCCTTTTATTATGGGTGATTGGGATTTAGGAAGGAGTAAAGAGAAGGGGGGGGGGGGGGGGTGAATACATTTCATTTTACTGAGTATCCCTTGCATTTATCCCCTAGCATTCTTCTTTAATGCAATATACTTTGCTTTATTTTATTTGACAGTACAATATTGACTCATTCTGTTCATATCCTTCCTTTTTTATTGTAAAAAATTATCTTTGAGTTATAGGACAATTTTTAGAAAATTTTAGATGCCATGAACTTAATTCTAAAATGTATTTAGTTTAGTACCTTCTAAAAATCAACTTCTGGAAAATATATATAGGAATTTGTAGATATCTCGAAAATTAGTGTTCATAATGCAATTAGTATATTTGGAAAAATTCTAGAAGCTTATTTCTAGAATGTATTATATTTCCTAAAATAAAAAAGAGAATACATTATGGCAATTTTAATATTTTTTCGGTCTTTTTACATGAAAAAAAAACAAATGAGTCCATTTTGTTGGTCTTAATTCACATTAAATATTGCAGTATTATTGTTACTACATAAATCATTTAATTCTGAGTATTTTTAAATAAAATTTTTAATTTCTGACATTATTAAAATCAAGTAACTCGCCTATTTTTAAAGGACGTGAAGGAATATCATTATAAATAAATCGAAGAATTAAAGACATAATATATATATATATATATATATATTATTAACAATATATAATTTAATTTTTTAAGGATATTGGACTGTATTGAGATGACCCGAAGTATAATCCAAAACCTACCTAAAAATATACTATGTCTAATTTCTCAAACATAAACCCGTCAAAAGTTTATTTGAAGCATATCGAATCAATGAGATGGATTGGGGGTCATAAACACCACTAGTTGATATAGAAAGGAAGGGGGTGCAAAGCCACCAGAAAAGGGCGAGAGAGAGGCAGTTATTTTAAAAATATTAAGAACCAAAAGAAGAAAAAAAATTATAGGGACTGTAAAGAGAAAAGAGAGGTACAATTGTACAAACACCCTTCCTTCAATATTTGGTTATTTTGTTTCCGCGAAGGGATGAAATGGGTAGTTCGGTCACGCGGGTGCGGAATGGGAGAGGTTCCGTACGTGATGGCCCATTGTCATTTTACAAAACACAAGAAGAGCAAAAACTAAGCCCCAAACGAAGGTTCACACACAAAGGTACATCACAAAAGGAGAATAACACAACATAAATACTTGACTTGATAATTTTTTGTCTTGATAGACAATCAACAACACAGATAAAATAATATAAAATTTACTAAAATGTTCTCATTGAACAAAATTACAAAAATGAAAAATAGAAAAGAGCAATATACTCTCGTTGGGCTCGTTTAATTTCCACAGCAGACCAGCTTTGTCTCTTCTGATTGGATTTTGTTCCAATTTCCTACTTGATATTTAAACGAATGAGCGTTTTTTTATGTGGATGAGAAAACAACTAGAAACTAGAAAAGTAAAGTTTTTAAACATCTATTAAGAGATACCCTCCCATAAAAAAAGAAGGTATTATTGGGAAGTAATATTAAACCATGTTCTTTCTTTTAACAAATTAAAAGGTAGCTTTCAATTAAAAGAGACAAAACTTCATACACAATGTAAAGATTTCTAAAAAAAATTCACTGTCATTTTATCAGAAATTAACATATATAATAAATTTATTGACAGCAAAATCTATTTTAAAAATGTATGCTATGATTTATACCTGGTTAATAATATAAAATAATATTACACTTATGGATACGATTATTAAACTCTTGAAAGAAATTAGTAAAGCTGATCTATCTCTCATTAATATATTTATCGAGTTGGAATCTATGAAACAAATAATGTTAATTTGATCCATTTTTTTTGTAATTGCCAAGCCAGATTTTGTCTTACGCAATTGTTTTAAGACTTGTTGCACTATTGATATTATGAGTATATGGCGGTGGCACATGGATGATGCCCGTCTCATTTGATTTAATTAAAGAAGAGGTAGACAGATATATAAATCAAATATCGTGATCCCATGATGTAGATCTATCAGTTGAATTGAAATGCAGAAACAGAAACATATAGATGAGTGAGTGAAGAAGCCCCACATTGCTCCTCGATTCTTTCGCCAGAGTCACCTTCCACGTGAAAATAGTTGAATTGCGATGCCCCGCAGTTGTAATATGCGATCCAAATTGGATGATTTATAACTTTTTAATGTACAATAAATTTTATTTTTTTCCCATACTTCAGAGTTTTTTTTTAAGTAGAGTTCAGGTGAGTTTAGTCTTATATTAGTAAAGAGAATCTTCTAAAAATATTTATAGATTATTTAATAAAAATATTTTTATATTAATAATGAAAATTAAACTCACGTCAATATAATTCTTATTAATTAGATAAACATTTTTCCATTCTTATTTTAGATTTCACATAATCTAATTCAAAAAGAGGCAAAGCTGGGTGATTTTTCAAACAGTTAAAAAAATGCATTATCAAGATTATAATTTCTTAGTTTTCATTATTATTTTTCTTTCTACATCTGCTTTCAAAAACTTTTTGAAGAACCCTTTTCTTTTCTTTTTTTTTCTCCTTTTTGACGAAGGAGAGCCATTTTCTATTTACTGCGTAATTTGATGAATCACATTTCTTTTTAATTTCATGTTGTCATTTTCCTCATCTAATGTAACGTGTGTCTGATTACATAAACACTTTATTTGGTTGAGGACTGAAATATTGTTGATGGAAATAAAAGAGAGATAATTAGAGAAGAAAGAAATATGTAAGAAATAAAAAAAAACACACTAATTAAGTTTAATTTTTAAAATTTAACTCATCGTAATTAATTTGGGATCAACACATAGACATAAAGAGGCCGGTATCACTGTATCAGTTTTTTAATACAGCTCTTTTCAGTTCACTCATCTCCTTCAAAAAGCTAAGGACAAGATTTCAAAGAGTCAGCTACTGCAAGACATCCTTGAATATACAATATACTGATGGTGATGGAAGAGAGAAATAATAAAGGTTTGCGTTCACGTGCATGTGTATAGTTGTATACCGAACATACGTAGCATATAATTAATTTCCATTTTCTTCATACTTATTTAAACCATGTATGATGTAGCTAGTTTTTCTTGCATTTAATTGTCAGTGGCCGTTTGAAGAAGCTGCATTTTACAGCAATTTATAATCCTTGAAAATCTAGATACATTGAATTTGAAGGCCTAACGAATGCCTAATCATAATCATGTTAACAGAGATACTCTAAGCAGCTTGAGTGAATAACAGGATAAGATTTACGCATGTAAAAACTGAGTTACACTCGTTATGACATCTTTAAATTTGGTTTCACAAATCATAAGTATGATTTTTTCTGTTGAAACATAATGAAAGTCCCCCTTGATTATAGCGTATACATTTTTAATGTTGTAAAAAAGTTAAATAAAGACTTTAATGTTAATTTCAACATATGACACTTCTGTTCTTAAATAATATTATAAAAAAAATACTTTACATTTTTTTTATGAAAGTTAAAAATACTTTACATTACGTATAGGAAAAATCTCCTCCTTATGGAGAGATGAATCCATGTGTTTGAATTCATCTATTTCCATCTATCTAGAATAGCAAATGAAGGGAAAAATCGTACGCCACTTTCTCTTGTCTCATATGTTGTGCTCTTTCATTTTCATTAAAATAATCAATCTCTCCATCATGATATGTTTCCCTTAAAATAAGTAAATAAACTAGGCAATTAATTTTATGGATCTATCCCAATGGTTAGGCCACTACCAAACTCCATAGAGATGGCAAGAAGTATTTTCAAGAAAAAGGGCTTACTTACCAATTTGATTACTAATTATTTAAAATGTGTTAGTATGGTTTTCAAATTTTGAAACATTCTAAGTACATCTTTTAATTGTTAAAATTGCAGCAATTAAGTCATTTCCATCCAATTGAGATCGACAATAATATTAAATTATACAACGATTTTAAGTTATGAATAATGATGATTTTTATGGTTAAAAATTGTTACTATATTTATTTACTATTATTTTAAAGTAATTCTCTTAAGTGAGATGTAAAATTTTTAAAAGTTTAAACATCCCAAAAAGAGAAACAGAAGTGAGAATTTAAGCAAGTTGGCACTTTTCTCAATCAACAAAAGTCTAACAATGATATGGAAACCTCATTCTTCATTTGTTTTTTCTTTTCTTTTCCAAGTCATAGTTTTCAGCATTTCTGACATCTCTATTCCTACCAAGCAAATGTTTATGCTCACAGAAGTTTATAGCTTTTTGCTTTATGGCTTTCAGCACTGCAATAATCTTTATTCTTTGCAGAGCAAATAATGCAAATGAAAATCATGTATGAAAAATTTGTTTTGCTTCAATAGTCTGTGCCCACAACCTCTCTGTCTCTCGGTACCCAATTAAATGTTTTACCAAATCTAGGGTTTCAGGTGTGACAAATTCCTTAAAAATTTCCTAAAGTGAATGAATGAAACAACTTTTCAGAGCAATCCTTCCTTCACCAAATATCTATAACTAATCAAAAGTCCTTTTTTTTTATATGATGAAAAGTGACAGAGCATAGAGACACTCTTAAATATTATGGGACAGGATGCGAGCGCTATGTTGAAATTGACAGCACAGACTCACTTAAGATATCATTACATAAGCTTAAATCACAATAAATTTTAACTTTGCAAATCAAAAGTGTAAGATACATTAAATAATACTTTCGTATTTTGACGTTAATCCATGATAAAATTACTTCAATATAATTGAATTTTTTTAATTAACTATGCTTACACAGAGTCTGCACTCTGCACGCAAGATTTTAATTTTGGGTAGACACAGCGCAAGATTGTTAAATGTTACCAGTTGGTTACTGGGGTCAGATAATCATAATTAAATAAATGCCCTTTGGCCATATGTTCACGGACCAGAGAATCTTAATCTTTCTATGCTCTCTTTTCAACTTTTCTTCTGCAGCATTGATACACAAGTCTCCGTCACTCAGAGACAAACCCCTGGTCATCTTAACATCAGACACCGTGTGTGACGTGTTTTCACTCTGTTTTCTTTTTTTAACATTTTGCCATCAAATTCCACAGAGAACGGTAGTTAGGTTGATGTTCACCATTAATTATGCCATCCCCACCGACCTTTACACACACTTGACTCTATCAATCTCAATTCTCACACCAACAATTTTCACACAATCACACCATTAGCTAAACAACAACCTCCAGTTCCGACTTCAAATTTTCACACAATTGCACAAGTTTATTTATTTTATTTCTTAAAAGGTGTTTTAGAGCGCGAGAAGGGCGGAATTGTAAATGTGCAATGCCTCCTTATTTGCCTCTTCGGTGGGAGAGTACGGGAGAACAATGGTGGTATGCATCTCCCATTGATTGCGCCGCCGCGAATGGCCACTATGATCTGGTGGTGGAGCTTCTCCATCTGGACACCAACCTCCTCATCAAGCTCACTTCCCTCCGCAGAATCCGGCGCCTGGAAACCGTGTGGGACGACGAGAAACACTTCGAGGACGTCGCGAAATGCCGCTCACAGGTTGCCAGGAATCTGATGCTGGAATGCGAGACAGGAAGAGCACACAATTCTCTCATTCGCGCCGGCTACGGCGGGTGGCTTCTCTACACTGCTGCCTCGGCCGGTGACGTGGATTTCGTTAAGGAGCTGTTGGGGAAGTACCCTGCTCTCGTGTTTGGTGAAGGAGAGTATGGAGTCACTGATATACTGTATGCTGCTGCGAGGAGCAATTGTTGTGAGGTTTTTGAGCTTCTGCTTCGTTCTGCTCTCTCGCCGCCGCATATGGAGGATGTTTTTGAGAGGGACATGATGAATAGAGCGGTTCATGCTGCTGCCAGAGGAGGGAACTGGGAGATGCTGAAACGGCTTGTGAGGAACGGTTCCGGCGTTTTGGGGTTTAGAGATACTCAAGGATGCACTGTTCTTCATACTGCAGCTGGTAGAGGACAGGTTGAGGTGAGACAGTTACTTTACTCTGAATCTTGACCAGCTTGTTTCATACAATTTAATACTTTCAGTCTATGATTTGAATTAATATAATTAGGACATTATATCTGATTCCTCGTGGATGATGAGTATATAATATAAGATATCAAGTATACAGTTCAAATTATACTATCCATATTTGGGTGAATTCATCCTACATTTTACCCTTTTTGCTTTAAGCTGATTTGCATTCGGATTGGACATTTACACAAAATGTAGTTTTACGGATGCTTTTTGTTACTGTTCTCTAACAAGAATTAGAGTTTCATCTAAGTAGTCTGCTTGATAAAAGTTTTCATTAAATGTTAATCATGACTACTGAAGTGAAATTCTAATTCTGATTGGAGAATAGTATCAAATCACTTATAGAACTGCTTCTAAATTTTGTCCTACCAGACTACAAGCGCAGAAATAAACAGTGTTAATTGTTAATCCTCTGTGAAGTACCAATGCTTTTTATTTACTTTACCTATTCGTAATCCAGTATGTATATGTATCAAAACTGGTATTTTTTTTATATTTCAATGTGAAGTATTAAAGTCTTTAAAAAAATTAAAATTTAATATAGTTGGATATAAGACACGATAACAATGATTTATAATTTTGTTTTTAGTAATGTAAGAAATTTATTCTTAATTTGGATTCAATGATATATTTATTACATTTTATAAGTTTTTATTTGCTTCTATACATGTATCATACACGTATCATATGTTATATATTTTTAGAATAATCGTATTATATTTGTATCAGGTAGGTATCGTATATGTGCATCATAGTTAATTCTACAGAAGTTCAATATGTCCAAACTGGTGTACGTCCTGCATTTTCAGTTTTCACTGTCCCTTATCTTGATCATTTCAATGATGCAGGTGGTGAGAAATCTACTTGCATCATTTGATGTTGTAAACTTAACAGATGATCAAGGGAACACAGCATTACATATAGCTTCTTACGGGGGTCACTTACCAGTAGTTGAGATTCTGATTCTTGCATCTCCCTCGCTTGCATTGTTAACGAATCACTACGGAGATACTTTTCTTCATATGGCGGTGGCTGGTTTCAGAAGTCCCGGTTTCCGTAGACTGGACAAGCATACTGAGCTCATGAAGCAATTGGTAAGTGGAAAGATTGTGAACTTACAGGACATTATCAATGTTAAGAACAACGATGGAAGAACGGCTCTTCATGTATCCGTGATTGATAATATTCAATGTGAACCAGTGCAATTGTTGATGTCTGTGTCATCAATTGATTTGAACATTTGTGATGCTGATGGGATGACCCCTTTGGATCTTTTAAAACAAAGGGCGCGATCAGCATCATCTGATGTTCTAATCAAGCAAATGATTTCCTCTGGAGGGATCTCTAAATGTCAGGATGTGGTGGCAGGAAATGCCCTTTGCACTCATCAAAAAGCTCTTGTCATTGGAGGCAGTCCTGGGACTTCATTTAGAATACCAGATGCAGAGATATTCTTGTACACTGGCATTGAGAATTCATCAGATACCACCAATTATGATAAAGCAAGTGTGGAATCATATTCCTGCTCAAACGAACTAAACAATTCTGACTCAGCCAATTCCCCACAAAACAAGAAGTCTAATTCTGTCAATGTAAGGCGCTCAAAGTTTCGTCTTCACTGGCCTAGGAGAAGAGAGACAAAAGCAGCTGCCTCAGAATTGGAAGATGATGATGATTCTCATGATCCTTTCAGTTCAAGTAGAAACTTGGAAGAGTTTCCAATCCCATTGCGGCAAAGATACTCACAACCATGCTCCCTTCCAAACAACAAAAGAACACAACCTATGAGGACTTCTCTTCCAAGTCCATCCTCCAATGTGAAATTCAGTGCAGGCCTGATGCAAGGTGTAATTCAGCTAATGCCACATTCTGCTCATTCAACTCCTAGTCCTTTCCAAGAATTATCTGTGTCTTCTCTTTCATACATCAAGAAACAAAAGGGTGTTGAAATAATGGGACCCTCTTGCTCTAATCGATCAATAGATGACGGCACACTTCTATTGAACTACAAACAGTGTTCCTTCAATAAGAAATTCATGAATGGGTACTTTTCTTTTGGAGCACAGGGCCTTGCTGTTGAAGATTCCAATAGCTGCGCAAAGTCAAACAGCAGTTACAAACGTTTAAGTTCCATAGTTGCCTAACGGTTGTGATCAATTTGGTGAGAACATGAAAACGATAGATTACATACTACTTAGCTTGTAATGACAAGTTTGTAAAAGTTACTGCATAAATATGCACACAGGTGTAACATGTTTGTGTTGCTTTCTTGTTAGACATATGTTATTTACTCTGGATCTTCTTGCTACAATTTGTTTTTGCAATCTACGTTATACTCTTTTCAAGGTTTAACATGCTCAGATTACACCATTGACAATGAAATGAAAGTATGAAACTACAAATCAAATTCCTCGCATAATCTGCTAAAGTGCTACTCCCTCTTATCTAAATATTATAAATATACATCTACTTATTTATTTATTTGGTTTTGATTTTTTCTTTTTTCTTTTTCTTTTCCTTTTTCAACCCATCACTTATTATTTTTTATTTTCTCTCACAACCTTTTTCTTTTTTCTCCTTATTTCTCTCATCTTTTCACTTTAATTCAGTCTGTAGAAATTATTAAGTGGTATTGGTTTACCCCTAATTTTTACATAACACATCATCAAAATCAAGTGATATTATTTTTTATCGTAAATTATAAGTATTTCGTAGACATTGATTGAAATCATGGAGACCACCACTTGATAAATTCTCTCCAAAAAGGGTGAATGATTATTAAAACTCCTAAAACAAATAGACTTCCACTTATAATTTTTTTTTTTACTTCTATGTATTATCGTAATTGGTGCAAGAGTATGTTGCATCTTCAAATTTTTTGGTTAGTTCTTTAGAATGTATAGTCAAATTGATTTAATAATTCTTATGTAAACTTCCATACTTTGTAACAAAAAAAAAAAACTTCTGATTGTACAAAACCTTTTCAAGAATATACCATTATTTGTCAAGCCACCACAAGGAGAATGTATTGTTCTTCTCTATTTCTGTCTACGTCAATTCAAACCAGACTTCCCCCAAAAAGAATATGACATTCTTAGTAAAAAAAAACCAACTTTAACTTTTCTAATTATAGTTGCTTCACATTTGTCCCTTCAGTTTCTATAAAACCGTCTTCGTAGTTCAGATTTCGTTGCGTAACCCCCACCCTCCCCCAAAAAACACGCAGACACATTACTCTTTGCTATACAAATTCAAGTGAATTGCAAAGAAATTAATCAAGTACTGCGTGTGGGGGTGGGAAAATGGGCCACTCTTAGGAAAACAGTGAACTTGCTGCCAAGCAGAAGGCAATTGATGATTGGCTTCCAGTCACTGGTTCCCGAACTGCCAAATGGTGGTCTTCAGCTTTCCACAATCTCACAGCAATGGTTGGTGCAGGTGTCCTCAGCCTTCCCTTTGCCATGTCAAATATGGGATATGCATTCTTTAATATCACTTATCTTTTTGAGAAATTATTATATAGTTCGAATCCATATAGTAGTAGGTCCCAACCAATTTCTAACAGGACGTTTGATAAAGAACAAATCTTTTCATGGAATCATGTTAAGAAAATAAAATTTGATTTACATTAAAAATCTTTAAATAAATTTCTTAGGAATAAGAAATTTATGCATATTTTTATTAAATATTTTAATTATTTATCACATTATATAATTTAATAAAAAATAACATTATATTTTTTATTGTAATAAATAAAAAATTAAATTAAAAAAAATAAGATTCTCACCCGTGAGACTATTTTGGAGTAAATCTGGTTAAAAACATTTTTGGGAAACATCATATTCTAGGAATGTTATTTTTTTACATATTAAACATGAAAACTAAGTTTCCCAACAACTTATGATTATGGAAAACCAAAAACTCCAAGTGGAGAAATTATTAGGTCCAGAATTACGGCATCATTCATAGTCTCAATCAATAATCATTTGATAAGTGGACAATTAAAGATATATTCATTAAATTAAAGATACACTCAATAATTATCTAACAATAATTAATTGTATTATCCTTAATTAAAGAAGAAATTTTATTCAATTTAAAATACTATGTTATTTGTGTCTCACATAACAATAATATGTGCTAGTGCTTGATCACATAATAATTTCATTTCTCCCTCAAGTGAAAATTTTTAAAACTAGGAGTCATATGCTCCAATCAATCTCTAAGTGACTTTTTTTTCATTAATTGAAAAAAAAAATTACAATTATATGTCACATAAAGATTTATCGGAATCACATGATTCGGATCATGAATTACTTTTTCTTTAATCATCTTCCATTTGATTTTAATTGAACATACTTGTGTTTCTAATCATTAATATCATCATTTAAAAATAATAGGGGTGCCGGTTCTACCGTGCTTATCTTGGCAAATGGTTGAGATGCACGAAATGGTGCCCGGGAAAAGATTTGATAGGTACCATGAGTTGGGACAACATGCCTTCGGAGAAAAACTAGGTCTCTGGATTGTGGTTTCCCAACAAGTTGTTGTTGAAGTTGGCACGTACGTGCATTGTCTATATGGTTACTGGGGGCAAGTCATTAAAGAAAGATCATGATACCCTTTGTCCCGATTGCAAAGATATTAAGACCTTATATTGGATTGTTATCTTCGCTTCTGTGAACTTCGCTCTTGCGCAATGCCCCAACTTAAACTCCATCTCTGCTATCTCTTTTGCTGCAGCTGCCATGTCTTTGATGTAACCAAACTCCTCTTCTACCTATGTTGTTCTCCAATCATAATTAGGGCATCATCTTAATGATTTGCATAATAAGGATTTGCATTAATGATCAATGTAGGTTATTGAGGTATAGGTTACTCTAATTTTCACACGGGAATCCAATGAAAAATATCAGTTAGGTCTTACTCATATGGGTTTTCCATAATAATTATGACTTATTAGCTTAGGCATTTTAGCTCCTAGTATAAGATCATTCAAGTAAGATTTTATAATTAGAATAAGGACATTCTTATAAATTCATCATTCAAGAGTATCGAATATGATAATTTTCCATGTCCATGTATCGTAATAAAGATTTATATATATTAAAAATCATCATAGGCTACTAAGGTGATACTCTCATTATGATAGGAGAACAACACTTAAATTATATTCAAATTTTGTCCTTAATCTAATCTTACAATTATTAGTAAATGATTAATGCTGAGGGTGAATTGTTTAATTTAAACAGATACTCAATCATCCCTTGGTGTGCTTCTATAAACAAGGGGATTGACACAAATGTGGATTATGGCTCCCGAGCCACTAGCTCTGCTGATGCTGTATTCAACTTCTTTTCTGCCTTGGATGATGTAGCATTTGCCTACGCAGGCCACAATGTGGTTTTGGAAATTCAAGCAACCATGCCTTCATCCAAAGAAATACCTTCCATGAAACCCATGTGGATAGGAGTTATTTTAGCATACATAGGAGTTGCATTCTGCTACTTACCTGTTGCCTTCATTGGATACTATATGTTTGGAAACTCAGTTGATGATAACATCCTCATCACACTAGAACGCCCCGCTTGGCTCATTGCCGCTGCTAACCTGTTTGTCTTTGTCCACGTTGTTGGAGGCTACCAGGAAAGTTTCAACTTTCAATTTTAGTGATTATTGTTGTTGTTTTTTAGCTAGCCAATGTTCTCATGGTGTTTTCTTTGTAAACATAGGTGTTTGCCATGCCAGTGTTTGATATGATCGAAACCTGCATGGTTACAAAATTAAATTTTCCACCTTCTACTGCACTCCGAGTAACAACTCGCACTATATATGTTGGTATGTGATTATTATTAGTGATTGCTTATGGACACTTTCTTTTGAGTGGCTAGATTGTTGGCTTGGACAATTGGTCAATACTTAAAACTTTTTAAAATGTTGTTTTTTCAGCGGTGACAATGTTAATTGGCATATGTATTCCGTTCTTTGGCTCTCTTCTTGGATTTCTTGGAGGCTTTGCTTTTGCCCCGACATCTTATTTAGAAAACATATTTATTTTTTTATTTCTTAACTTTTAAAATATATTATTGAATAAAGTAAATTATACTCACACCCTTGTATTTTGCTCAAATTTCACAATACTCCTCCCTTTTTGCATATTACTTTTATCCAATTAACTAACATCAATTGAAACATGTGAGCAGACAAAATTGTCCTTACATTTTAATTGTAAAATCAAAATTATTCATTCCCAATTAGTTTCAGAATTTAGAATTCACGTTCCATTCTTTCACTATTCGTGTGAGTACTGTTCATCTTCCTCTTGTTAGCGAGTTCTTCAGCGTCCAGAGTTCATAAGTGCCTTCATTTGTCTTCCTCTTCGACATTCACAAGCGTTCTGATTCTCTTCCTATTCCACAAGTTTTGTTCACGTTAGGGTTATGCTTGTAAGTGATCACTGGACCTTATATATAAGTTACTTTTTAAATATTATTTATTTAATTTTGATTGTTTGTTGTTGCCTACTTCTAAATGGGGAGGACCAGTTTGAGACCACTTATGATTTTTAAAATCATTTGTTGATTAAAATAGTGTTGACGTTTGAGACAATAGGAAACAAAATGAATGAACCATAAATCATTTGTTTATTATTGCTGATTAAAGTAGTGTTCATGTTTGGGACAACAGAAAACATAATGGATGAACTAGAAATCATTTGTTTATTATTGTTGATTAAAATAGTGTTAATGTTTGAGACCACAGGAACACAATGGATGAACTGGAATACATAGAATACATGACTATATGAACAACATTGCTAATGATTTAGACTTGTCACTATATCACCCTTTTATTTTATAATTTTTTTATACTGCTAGTGATAAAAATTTTCTCCTTAAGACGGATCATGATGTGCTGAAAATGTTTGTTGAAAATCAAAAGTTAATTCATATGTATGTTAGTAAAACAAATGATAAGAGGAAGAGTGTTAACACTACGTACCAACAAAGTGGATTCATGTCCAACAAAATGAAATATTTTCAAATATTTTGAGGTTGAGAGAAAAATGAGGGTATTTTAGACATAAATTTTCATTAAAAATCATGTGACCAACATGTGTCTAATTTCTATTAGATTATTAAACAGTGTTTAGGAATGAAGGGGTCTAGGTGTAATGTAAACTAAACAATTAATGAATTTTTTGTATGGTATAAAAAAGGAGGAGTATCAAGTGAAATTTGAGAAAATACATAAGGTGTAAGTGTAACTTACTCTATTGAATATAGATCATTCAGAATATGTATTATTAGTGAAATTAATGCACGTGCTTAATGTAGTGTTATTTTTATCCTACTTGCAATTGCCCTGTATCATGAGTGCTTCTTCATACACAATTTTAATTTCTTATACACCATTAGCCAAATAGTGCATTTCCCATTGTGCCCTTTGCCATTTAAACTTATAACTTGTCATTTTTACTATTCTTCTTCTCTCCTCCGTTCCTTCGTCTCCCCGAGCTGCCCAAGCGTTTGGTTTCTTCCTCCGTTCGTTCTCGCTGTGGTGGTGGCATTGGCTGGTGGCGTGTTCTGTGGGTGGTGGCGACGCTGGTGAGGTAAGTTTGGCCTGGTTCCCCCATTGTTTTCTGCAATTGGTTCGTGAATGGGAGGAGTGTGGGTATACGGATTCGGTAATCCGTATAACCCATACGGATTAACTAATCCGTGTAGGTTATACGGATGAACTGGAATACATAGAATATATGACTATATGAATAACATTGCTAATGATTTAGACTTGTCATCATATCACCATTTTATTTTATAATTTTTTTATACTGCTAGTGATAAAATTCTTCCCCTTAAGACGAATCATGATGTGCTGAAAAATGTTTGTTGAAAATCAAAAGTTAGTTCATATGTATATTAGTAAAAAAAAAAAAGGATGAGAGGAAGGGTGTTAACACTACGTACCAACAAAGTGGGTTCATGTCTAACAAAATAAAATATTTTCAAATATTTTGAGGTTGAGAGGAAAATGAGGGTATTTTTGACATAAATTTTCATTAAAAATAATGTGACCAACATGTATCTAATTTCTATTAGATTATTACACGGTGTTTAGGAATGAAGGGGTCTAGGTGTAATGTGAATTAAACAATTAAGAAATTTTTTGTATGATATAAAAAGGGAGAGATATCAAATGAAATTTGAGAAAATACAGAAGGTGCAAGTATAATTTACTCTATTGAATATAGATCTTTAAGAATATGTATTATCAGTGCAATTAATGCACGTGCTTAATGTAGTGTTATTTTTATCCTACTTGCAATTGCCCTGTATCATATGGCTTAAGCTTAAAAAGCCCAATAAATTTGGCTTGTCTTGGACAATTAACTGGGTATGTTAATTGTCATATTAGTAGACACCTATTCAATTTATCAAATTGTTTAAGCTTTAACTAATTTTTTTCTCCATCCTTTAAATTTCAGATCTGCATTATTCTTGGGGTAGTGTTGGTGATATTATCTCCAATTGGTGCTCTAAGGAATATCATACTATCGGCCAAACACTACGAGTTCTTCTCGTAAACTATTGATGCAATCATTGATTCCCCGACTGTTTTAAAAGTTAGATGGGTGAAACTAAATAACAGGAAAGCATTTACATACTTGCGTTATGCATAGAATATAGATAGCTTCATAGGATTTATAGAAGTGATAGACACACAACTAGCCTTGCACAAAATTGTACATTCTTTTGTAGCAACTATCTTGTTCACTATGTAGATCATTATTGGAGACACGGGTGAACGAGTATACCGGTTGTAACCGTAATGAAGTAATGAATATAGTATTGCTTCTATGATTTTGTAGTATAATAACCAATGTAATCGATTAATTACTTTTTAGATCGAGAATCAAGTAACAAATAATTTTTATTTTATTTTCAGATTTAATTAAGACTAAAATTCTTAATGTGATGAATAAAGTAATGAATAATTAACTTTTGGTTCTTGGATAATAAATCAATTATCCCTTAATGTAATATTTTTCAAACCTAAATTTTCTTCTAATCATGTAATTGACCTTCAATTTTACAAAATTACTTTACCCTTAAATCCTTGGTAGGTAAAGCTTTTTTTTTAAAGGCAAAAATTTCATTAAACATAAGAAATTTGAAATGGCCACAATAAGTGACCACTCGACAACAGTATATACAAGAACCGATACTACTATAGAAGGAGCAATACAACCCCGAAAACAACTTTCAAACTGGACCCTGCCTTCACGAATTAAAACAACCACTAAATAGTGGGCCAAAAACAAGCATTCCTAAAGTAAGCTTAATTAGAAGAAAAAAAATATACAAGATCAAAATTCATACAAAGTATTCATAATTATGTGTTTTATATAAAGTATTCATAATTATGCGTTTTTCAAAGATATCTTAGAACATGTACTAAAAATATATTTACGTAGAAAATGAATTAAACTTTTTTTCTTTCTAAACACACAAAATTACAAATTATAATATATCACCAATTTCACATGTGATCAAGAACCTTTGTGAATTTATAATAATAAAAATGACATCTATGTTAAACATATCTTTACGAAAAACTATTAATTATGTTTTAAAATTAACTAAATTAGAATAAATCATGTTATTCACTGAATCATTTTTTATGATAATAATAGTCAACACCATTGAAGAATCATATCATTTATTTTCAAATACTTGAAAAATAGAAGAATGTTGTGTCATGACAAAGACTATAACTTTCTAAACAAATTATGACTAACTACAACTCTACGAAAATTCACACAATTGGATTATATTTTCACAGTATTTCACCAAGTCCATGCATCAAAATATGTTATAAAACTCTATAAATTTACACACGCTGCATTTCTATCCATCACGTCAATAGTTTATGATATCATAAATTAATGGTTCAATTATCCATTTCGTCTTTATACTTATTCACATTTTGCGTTTTAGTTTCTGTACCTATAAATTCCACGTTTTAGTCTATAAACAAGCATTTTATTTTTTTGTTGCAGTCCCTATCATTAATTATCAAGTATCATTGTTAGATCTAGGACCATTTGTAATCCCACGTTTATTTATCTGAAAAGTGAAAAGTAATTTAACACTAATTTCCTAAAATAAAAACTCAAGTCTCTCACAATTATTTAATTCCGCAAAATATTAAACCTTTACATAAAACTCTTAATTAAGACAATTAAACGAAAAGACCTAATTGAAAAAAAATAAAAGTTTAAAGACTCAATTAAAAGAAAAAATAATAGAGATCTAATCAAAATTTTGATAAAAATATGGGACATGTGGATCAATTTAACCAATAATTTAGAAGAGTGATTTGATTTTAAATGATGTAAAATCATTTATATGTAAGTGTATTTATTTATTTAATTAATTAGTGTTAACGGTATCAACAAATGATTGATTTAAATTATATACAATTGATTTCTTAAATGAAATTTCAAAATTTTCTACTATAAAGAACTTTCGTTCACAAAATTAATCTCTTTTGGAAGTATATATATTTTAAAAAAATTAACCTATGAAGAGAAAAAAAAAATGGAAATGGTGATAAGGCGGTACTATTCCGTGGGTCTGTTGATATGGCGCGGTGGAGAGGGCATAATCGTAATAAAACCAAGCCAATGTTCTTTATAAACCCAAAACCGGCAAAATTCCCGCCATTTTTTATTTGCTCTTCAACTCGAGTGAGAGAAACCCTAGAGAGAGAAACAGAGAGAGCAATGGAAGAGGAAATCAAGTCCGAATTCAAAAGAAGCGGTTTCGGCCTCGAAGAAGAACAAGAAATTCTCAGCAAATGTAAGCGATTCTTCCTTTTCTCTTCGATTCACGCACGATATAGCTTATCTGTTGATGTTTTGAGAATGTGTAGGTGTCACTTTCTGCATCAACTACAGTCTCACTCCTTCCGATCTCGTTTCAAGCTGGGAAGTTTATTACCTCAATAGGTTTGCGTCTTCTGCTGCTGTTTTCCTTTAGCATTTTCACTAAGTGTTGCCCTCGCCGTTTGTGATTCTGTAGTTTAGAAGAATATATACTCTGTGATCCGTGTTACGTTGCTAATGAGTTTCCGGAGACAATAATGCGTCGTTTATTTAACATGAAATCAAATGAACATCTAAAAAAACTGTGTTAAAAGAAGAATTGTTGATTTAACGATTCTCTTCTATATTCTCCAAAAAAAAAAATGATTCGGTTCGGAGATAGGTGTTTCGCTTTGCTAGATAATCTGTATTTTCAAATAATCATTTCAAAGAACTGTGTTATGTCATGCGCACTAACTCCAATACTTTACTTTTTCAATATGAATTTCTCTATTTCTTTTATAAGAGGAAGTGTTGATTTAATGATTCGGTTCTGTGATAGGTGTTTTGGTTTGCTAGATAATCTGTAGTTTGAAATAAACGTTTCAAAGAACTGTGTTATGTCATGCGCACTAACTCCAATATATACATTTTTTTTTAATTGGAAGTGTTCATTTAACAATTTGGCTCGGAGATAGGTGTTTTGGTTTTCTAGATAATTTATAGTTTGAATTTGGATGATTATTTTTTACAGACAGCTGAATGAACCAGTAGTACAAAATGCTGAAATTGATGGCTTTCTGTTGCATCTACAAAATGAAAAGAAAGAGGATGTTATAAAGGAGAAGGAGGAAGCTGGCATGCATATTTACTCTATCAGAGATGTAGAAATGTAAGCATATTGTCCTTGGTTTTTGTATTTATTTCCATGGTTCTTTCACACTCAGTGCTTGAATTGCATCTATTTGGCTGCACTAACAATTAAATTAGGAGGATATTATTTTTTAATCCATTTGCAGAACAGGAAATTCCCAGCTCTATGAACAAATTCTTCTGCATATAATAAAGAAAAGTGCACAGAAATAAGGAAGATAATAATTTAACTCCACTAATCTGTGTTTGGAAGGGCGGTTGCAAACTTTATTTTTTGTCACTTTGATATTTTAAAATTGATTTTGGTTATTGAATTTGAAGTAAAGTGATTTATGCTTGAAAACTTTTATCTCAAGCAAATTTGTGGTAAAATTTAGTGTAATTTTTCAACTAAATGCAAAAGCTGCATTCATTTACTTATTGTCATATGTATCTTTTAAGGCATAATCTGGAAACTTGATGTTTTGAACAAATTCACATCAATGATTGATGCTTGTTGAATGTGCTTTTGGTTCTTCCCAACTTATTCCCAAGCATAACGTAAATGGTGTTTGCATATGCCACCTTATAGATCACATCATAATGTAATTGTGGAAGTAAATGATTTTGTCATTGCATCTTTATCAACTTCAATTTGTTGTCAACCTCCTTTCCTTTTTTCCTTGGAATTGTCTTTGCTCTTTTTTGTCTACCCCTTTTCTTTGATATAAAAGCACATGCATGATGGTATATTAAGCCAAGTACTCTGGTTCTCGTGGTATTTGTTTTTCACTGTGTCCTGTATGGTTATGTAGTTGATAAGGCAGACAACTGTTTTTTGTTAGTTTAGAATAAGTGTTATTGCTATTAACCACAATTTATTATAATTAAAATTCCTTTTATGCAGGATCTTAAATAATGATGATGATACAGAGGACAATACTCCCGGAACTCCAATAAATCATTGTCAAGATTCTTTATCTCCTGCACCTGATACAACATCTTCAATGTATGAGAATGTTTTATCTTCTGGAAAACCATCAAAATCAAAACTAGTAACACCCTTTTCAAAAAGAACAGATAGATTTGCAGTGAAATTTAGCATCAACACTGTCCCTAATTTAGAGAATGCTGAAAATGATGAAGATGATGTTGTTATAAGAGTTCCACTCCTTGAAAGGTGTTCATTGTCCATTCATGGATCAGGACCCAAACCAGGTTGCAGATTCTTGTATGATAGACCAGAGGATAGGGTATGTGATATATAGCATGACTCTTAGTCACTAACCTTTTACATTAGTTTGTCAAGATCTGATTCTTGTTATTTTAGCTTAATGCAATAGAAAACCGACTTAGGAAACATACAAGGGCATTTGTAGCTTCTGGGCTCCATGAAGAACCAACAGACCCCACAACTGCTTCACAGGTAAATATAATGCATCTCTCTCTCTCTCTCTCTCCTATTCATACACAGAAACTTAATTATTGACTCTTGGTTAACAAAATTATTATGCTGTTTTATTTTTAACTCGGGCATCATTTCTGGTTATCTGGTCTGTGATTGCATCGAATAATCTTTGCATAAGCGTAAATTGTCTAATAATTTAAAGTCATATAATTTGTCAGAGAAGCATTTTTGCTGTTGGCATGATTTGTTGTGATGGAGAAGGCCGTTTAAATGAGAAGTCTGTCATGCTGCAGAGCAGGTAATAGCCACTAGATCTGCAAATATCATTAATATGCATGTATTCTATTATCTTATCAGACTGATGTGTCCGTGCCTGTGTGCTGGATGTATTAATCAACACGGAACACATATTTGTATAAAACAAAGTCAGTCTATTCAACTTGACCAGAACTTGTCAATGAGAGGGGTGTTATGTACAATTCTTAATATTTTGTGATCCATTATTTATTTTGGGTATTAATGTTGATATTGTTCCATTAAATCATTTAGGCATTGACTATGTTTAAGGGTGACATCATATATTTGATTCATTTTATCTATCATACATGAGTCTGTTTTCTAACAACTTGACAGTATTGAGCATTCTGGAGGAGAATGTGTTCGCCTAGACTTGCAACGGTTAAGCCATTATTCAATTTTTCCTGGCCAGGTGAGTAATGCAAAAGATGGGTTAAAATTTTGGTTTTAATGTGTGGAAGGTATCGGATTTACAAGTTATAAAAGGTAGTTTTCATCTTGACAGATAGTTGGTATTGGAGGGCATAATCCCAGTGGGCATTGCTTTGTTGCATCTAAATTAGTGGATTCTATACCTACCTCCTTTGCTGATGAGGATTCAAATCCTGCAAAGAAGCAAGCTGTTGATAAGGAGAATCAGCCAACTGATCTGCTTTGTAAACAAAGAAAGTTATCAATGGTATGCACAATGCATCTCCTTTTTTTATGAGTTCGGAAAACTATATTGCACTAGATTTCATTTTGGTGAATTGTCAGGACATTTAGAAATTTTGCTCTTACAGTTTTACTACCAAAGGTTCATTTCTTAACAATGACCAAATGCCTAACATCTTAGTTAGCTAGCTAAGGAATTGTCTTAAGGCATACAAGCAATGCATGCAATCTTGTCTTCATTATGTTACAGTTGACACTTGAGATATTTCAGATTTTAAAAGATCACCAGCTCTTTCTCAAATATTTTTGGTATAATTTTATACAAATTGCATGTCTGTTAGTATTTTATATTTTACATGAGCTCTTGGTGCTTCACAGATTATTGCTGCTGGCCCCTTTACTACAACAGACAATTTGTTGTTTGAGCCTCTTATAGAACTGCTGAAACATGCAAAACTAAGACCACCACAGTTGCTTGTATTGGTAAATACCACCTATAATGCAAATGCACCTGTCATTATTATTTTATTATGCCTTAGACACTATGTGCTAGATAATGTAAGAGTGCAAAGTTGATATTGACAACTGGTTTTGTCTCAGCTTGGACCATTTGTTGACTCTGAGCACCCAGACGTTAAGAAAGGAACTGTAGACACTAGTTTTGATGAAATATTTGAGGAAATCCTGAAGAAGGTAATAACTTAAATGATTGGATTTGTTTTTGGAATTTTCTCTTTTCTCTTCTCTAACTTCAACCGGGGTGCACTTTGCCAATTCCAGTTGGAAGAATATGTAGATTCAGCTACGCATGTCCTTCTTGTTCCATCTATACGTGATGCTAACCATGATTTTGTTTTTCCTCAGGTAATTGCTAATTGAATCAATATGGATATCATGATTTTTGTTCTAGTTAGTGTATCAGTTTAATCATACATCTAAATTTTGATTTCAATTGTTTTTGTAGCCTGCATTCGACATCAAATCTCAGGTAGAATTCATCTTCAGAACTGTTATTTGAACTAGAAGAATATTATTCAGTGTTGGCATAGTTTGGATCTGATGCTTATTACATAATTTTGTTTTATTATTCAGATAGTCAGTCTCAGTAATCCTGGAGTCTTTGAGGCAAATAAGGTATAGCATTGGCAGTCACATTTTGCTTTCTTGAGTTCTGCATTATACGTTTGGGTTTTGTATAAATAAAAAATCTGGATGACACAAGAAATACATTTTGTAACAAAACTTTAATCTTAGATTGAAGGACTTCTCGTTCTAACCTTGTCCATGTCACTACTCTTACATCTGTTGTACACAGTATGTTGTTCGAGGAACTGAAGGAAGTTCTTGTAGGTTTTATTTGCCACTTGCTGATTTTCTTTCAAACAAAAGAACAATAAGTCAAGTCATAGAGTTTAGTTGGATGCTGTGTCTGGAGAGGAGCAAGTGAGAAATAAATCATTATTGATTGATTTTCAGGTTAAGGTTGGCTGCTGCACCGTGGATATTCTCAAGCAAATCAGTGGGGAGGAGATATCACGAACTACTGCAGATGGAAAACCCATTGATCGCTTGAGTAGACTTGCAAACCATATTCTTAACCAACAAAGGTAATATTGTTATCTTGTGATCTTTGTGCTTTGTGTTGGGTTCAGAAATGATCGGAAACAACTGATGTCTTTCAATTTTTGAGCCAGTTTCTATCCACTTTACCCACCCGCAGAAAGTGTTCCCTTGGACTTTTCGCTTGCTCCAGAAGCCCTTCAACTCTCGTTTGTTCCAGACATACTTATCCTACCTTCAGACATCAAGTACTTTGTCAAGGTAAAATGATTTTATTCACCTATTATACACAGCATTTTCTTTTAAAAACTATCAAATAAGCTGGTGATCAGGGCTGCCAGAAAAGAGTGTTGGATTCTATTTTATGATGGAACATGTAGAAATTAATTCACCATTGCACAGGTGCTTAGTAGCGAAAATGAAGGGATAAACCACACGAAATGCATAGCTATCAATCCGGGAAGACTAGCCAAGGGAGAAGGAGGGGGAACTTTTGTTGAGCTTGATTACTGTGGGGGTTCCGACCAAATTAACGCTTCTATTGTTGGCATATGAATATTGGAGATGCGTTTTTGTCAAGGTAACCACTTAATTTAGCTATAGTCGCTGAGGCACAGAAACTGCTTATGACTCGTGCACCTTTGTATTATATAGTTTGTAATCTGCATAATTTTTAAGTTTGTTAAACGAAAACTGAGTTTATTCCTTCAAAAAACCACACAGGCCGGACCAGCCATTTAATTGACGAAGACATTAGTTACAGTTTATTACTAGGGAGATTTTTGCTGATTTTTCTTGAGCTTAATCAAATTAGTTATAATTTTGCATATTTTTACCAAGGGATATAGCTCGGTTGGTTAAAAATTTATAATACTTGTCTTTAATTCTTAATGATTAAACAACATTTTGCATCTCTCATTTCGACAGCCATATAAATAGGTATGAATAGGTGAAGTCGATACAATTTTGATCACTTCCAATACAAAGAGTTAAGAACAATTCACTTTTATACTGTAAATTTAGTCTTTATTATGACTTTTCAGGAAGTCATGCCTTGTTTATTTGCATGTATAGTATAGTTTTTGTTTTATTTGCACATTGTTTAAATGTGGTTAATGTCAATTTGTATTTAAGGTTAACACATTAAAATTGATTGGAAACTATAAAATCACGAGGGGGTCATTAAATAAAATGTGAGACTTTTTTTAAAATTTTCATAAAATTTCAAAACAATAAAAGAGTGTGTTGCTAATTAAATCTATATTTTAAATTATTTTTTTCCCGTGTATCAAATTGAAAAAATGGAGATGAAGTAAAATGTATTTTTAGTTGAAGTTCAGTTTTACTCCTACAATTTTTTTGTAGGATTTTCTTTAATTTGTCCTTTTAAGTTTTTTTTAGAATTTTGGTCTCTAATTTTGAAATCCACCACTATTGGTCTTTCATGTAGTTTAGATGACTCTTTATAGAGGGATCAAAAGTGATTTAAATAGCACTTGAAAGATTAAAAAAAAATTGTGCATCTAAAAATCAGAGGAATCAATATTGGACAACTTTTTAGAGACTAAAAGTGAACATAAATTTTCTTAAGAGAAATAAAAAAAGGAGGATAACTTAATATAATTTATTCAGTAAGTTTTAAATATAAAATGATCATTTATTCAGTAAAATGTTAATAATCACAATAAGTAAATTTCATACAATAATAGTCCAAATATTGACTGATTTTATCACTTAAAGTTTTATTTATTTTTATTGAATATTTTATAGATTACCAAAAGTAACGGGTTCAAATAAAATCAGTAAATATTTGGACCTGTTAATGGATTTTTGTAGATTTTAAAATTTTTTTAGGTCTGAAATTATTCAACTGAGAACAAATAGATTGGAGCCAACCCATTCATTAGCTTTCCGATTGAACCGAACTGACTGGTAGAATGTGATTTTAACAATCTAAAAATGCTTCGTCTCCTGATAGCTTTCACATGAATAATTTTGCACTAAATCACAAGATATTGTCAAAATTTCCAAGCTTGCAAACCACGCAACCGAATGAACATTATTGCAAATCCAAGCTTGAGTGAGGAAAAATCACGGGTACAATTATGCACGAATGCAAATATATGTCGAGTAAATAGCAAATAGTAATTCGGCAATAGGAAATGGCTTAAGAGCATATCCCTTATCGGGGAACCAGAAAATAAACATAATGCTTGCTTAAATGTGACTGAATTGCTTATAAGAATTATGCCTATTCTGCTAACATGACCATAAATACCAAAATGCTACAAGATGCGGGACACCTTGCATTTCATTAGTAAGCTCAACTGAGATTCTACGATAAATCACAAGGTAAAACTAGCTTTAAGCAAAACTCAGCAAAGAACAAACTATCATAGTACAAGAGTAGTTTAAAAGTGCAAAAGTTCATGTTGCCAGGTAAATAGCTTGCTGATTTACATCACCATACCCCCATCAATGGTGAAAACCTGCAACAAGCAATTCTACGATAAATAAACACTTTAAGTGATAACTTGAAAATACAGGTAACAACAGAACCCTGAGATGAGAGGACAGGACAGGTTATTAGGCCCAACTAATAAACTTTAGAATGATCTTGTTTGGATAAAGTTCTTAACAAGCAGTTATAGGAGGAAGTAAAATAAAAATATAAAATTGAATCAAACTTAAGTTAAAATCAACTTATGCACCTTAGTTATTTAAAAACTCTCTTTTAACTTTTCTAAAAATTGAAGTGCATGACTTAATTTTAACTTGTAAAAAAAGTTTTACTCCTTTTACCTCTTTATTTCTCAAGTGCTAATGAAGAAATTTATCCAAATAGGTCATAATGTCTATAATTTCATGGATTAGAACTAGTAGTTAGCTAGTTTAACCAGGTGATTCTTTTTTTATTTTATTTTATAGCGGAATAAATAAACAACCTGCCCAGTGATGTAACTGGCAGCTTGATTAAGAGCCAAGAATTCAACCAGTCCAGCAACTTCTTCTGGTTGGCCATATCTTCCTGAATCCAAGTTGAAAATAGCAAGTTAACAACATATTCAACAAATTAAAACTTCCATTAAAGTATTTCTAATGTTCACCTAATGGGATCGTCTCCAAAATCTTTTTCTCGATGTCTTGTCCTAGCTTGGCAGTCATGTCGGATGCAATAAACCCTGGAGCAACTGCATTAACCTGGCAAGGAAAACAAGGTTTAAGTTAATTCCATCAACTGATATTGCAAACCTTTGATGCTAGAAAGAAATGCATAGATTTTTAGAAAAGTACAGTGATGTTTCTGCTAGCATATTCCTTTGCAACAGTTTTTGTCAGGCCAATTACTCCTGCTTTTGCAGCACTATAATTGGCTTGTCCAACATTGCCAACCAAACCAACAACTGATGCAATATTGACAATTCTTCCCTGCAAAAACACAAGTATCATAAAAGTATAGATCTTAGGGACCACTAGCTGTCATCTTGTAAATCGTGAAACAAGTTAGCAGTAGAATGAATGCTAAAGACACTAAAATTTACAAAAAAAGGAATTGTTGGTAAAAATATTTTCACTATGGGAATAATTAATCATTTCACAGATTAATGATATTACAATGGTTAATGGGTAACCAGTCATTGAATTAACCACTTGAGCTGTCAATTAAACTTTTTTACCAAGAATTTCTCCAAAAAAAAATAATATAAAAGAACAATGAAGTGGTATGTTACCTTTCTTTTCTTCATCATAATCTTAGCAGCAGCCTGCAAAAATAAACTATCTCAGATCCAATTGAAAAGAAAAACCTATGCTTGTTTGGTTTGAGAAAACATTTTTCTGATTTTATTTGTTTTCACAAATAATTAGAAAAATGCCTCCTTATTTTAATTTTGCTTATTGTTTCCAAAGATTTGTGTGGTAAATATTGTAGACAGGACTTTTTGTTCACTATTTCAATTTTCCTGTACAAATCTTTGTAAACAATAAATTAAGTGAAAAAAAGATGTCATTTTTGTAACTTTATATGAGAAAACAGAAAATGTTTTCTTAAACTAAACAAGAATTTCACATAAACTCAGGTTGTAGACATATTTACCTGGGTGCAAAGAAAAAACACCAGTGAGATTTAGATCAATAACATCCTGCCATTGAGATTTCTTCATTCTCATTAATAAACCATCTCTAGTTATTCCTGAAATCATAATATGATTACTTGAGAATGATTAGAGAAAAAGAGAGGGGGAAGGAGGGGGGTTAGCTCAAGCACAGGAGCTTTCCAACTTACCTGCATTGTTTATTAATACATCAACTGTTCCCCAAGCATCAACTGCCTGCAGATGTGAAAGTCATGAAGCAGCAAGGGTAGAACAAGGTCAATCTAATGATTCAAGATTAGCTGCTCACAGTTTTAATCATAGACTCCACGTCATCCTCATTAGAAACATCTCCACCAAATGTAAGAGCTTGCCCACCAAACTCCTCAATCTACAAGGAAATAGTCAAACAAATTCATGCACAAGTAAAATAATGTATAAATAATGATAACTACACAAACTAACGCAGTTCAGGGCTTCAGGCAACCATCCTTTGTCCTTGGTAAAAGAAAAAGATGAGTATCAAAGTGTAAAATTTATAGAGGCAAGCATCTAGAATGGTACTGCCAACTTATAAACGTAACAAGCATTTGAGACACAACAAAATTGCTAACAGTTATACTAACAGATAAGTTGATGTCATAGGATATCCCAGTCTCAAGTATATTGCTAATGAAGAAAATGTACAAAAATTTGAAAGTAATCACATAAGTTCACTTCAGACATTAAGTCTACATTATGGCCCCAAGATGAGATCTGCCTCAAAACTACGACATAAAAAGCAACAATGCACAAGTTTGTTTTTTTAAATAATCACATAAATTTCAGGAGGCAAATTTTACCTCCTTGGAAACCTCCTCAGCTTCCTTGGATGACCTTGCATAGTTGACCAGAACCTGTAATACAAGGCCAGTGAAACTACAAATCAGAATCCCAAAGTAAATCACGACGGTATTACAGCAATGAAGACAACTTTAACTTTTAAGAAAAAGTTCCATGGAATGCTCCATATCGTGACAGAAACTGACAAAAAGAGAATCACATAATAACTTGATCTTCAGCATTGCATCACTATCGCCAGAAACATATTTCTTATGTGTTTAATTTTAGAATTTAATTTCAATGCACAGTGTAAAGGTTTTTTTTACACTATCCTTCAATATCAAATCATCATGACAAGTTTGTTAACTTCTATAACAACTACCTTAAAAGTCATTTCAACATGATTCCTAGTTAGTTGATATTGTAAAAAAAAAATTACACAGATAGTGTATGACAGTTAGCCTCTAAATTTTAAATATAAATAAGTTTAAGTAACTTAAATTGCAAACCATTACTTTTTGCTAACCAAAAGTAATATATAGCAACTTAAATCGCTACGTTGAAAACAACAATTTGCAAACGAGATACGTATATTGAGAAATTTGAGATATACTACGTGAAATTCACCAAAAACAATCGTCAACCGTTTATTTTATCTTATTTTATTTTACTGCAACAGTGAATCGTTCACTATCAGATTATGCTCAAGGATTTACGAAGACAAACCTTGCAACCTGCTTTACCTAACGACAGTGCAATCGCTTTTCCAATGCCTCTGGAAGCTCCGGTCACCACTACAACCGGCGATTCCACTTTTTGAGTTGCTCCGGTTCCTGCTTCCTCCAGAGTAGCAACCTGTGCTCTCACACCTACACTTACACGAATAAAATCAACCAAAAGCTTAACATAATGATCGAAAAGCAAAAAAAAAAAAATAGAAAAGAAATCGGTACCGGAGGAGCTAAACGGAGTATTTGATCGGTGGCGAAGACCGGAAACGGGACGGAGATTCGTGAGAATTGGAGACCATTGCCGGATCTGACCGATTTTCCGGTTACCGGAGGAGCCGAAGTTGACGGTTCGGAGAGCGACGCAGTTGGATCCGGCAATGGAAGCCATGAGTGTTCCGAAAATGCTACGAGAAGCGAAAATGGAAGAAGAAAAAGCCAGAGAATAAGTGTGTGAACGAAAGAGAGAAAGTTTGTTGCGGTTTTTAAATTGCGTTTGTTAGATTAGTGCTTGCTTTGGGAGCTCCGCAGAGTGTGAATGTTGCTAGTAAGAGGCGATGCTAACGAAGAAGGGAGTGTGGTCTGTGAGTGGGTACTGGGGTGGGAAGGATGTGCAATTACCGTGTGGGCCCTAATATTGTGCGAGACTATTTGAGTATGTCGAGGGTAAAAGTGTAAATGGAGACTTCTTTCCACTTGGGAGAATCGCTTTCATTCATAGTGAATGAAAAATGTAGATTAAAATTGAAGAATTGATACACTGTTCACCTAAATTAAAGCTAACCTAAACCCATCTCACCCACCAATAATATACACTTGCTTGTTATTTTCAATAATAAAAAAAATCCTTCTGACAGAGTCTTTAATTAATTAATTCATTAATATATTTAGTTCAAAATAATAATTACATATTTTCACTGTATATTTTTTATTATTGATTAAAATTTATAAAATTATGAGTGAAACGTATTAAAAAGAGACATACAAATTTTGTAATTTTAAAAAAATTCCGGTCAATAATAAAAAAAGTGTTTTAGTCTTTGCATTACAAAAGATAAATATTTACTTTATATTAAATATAACTTATAATAAATAAATATTTTTATATTTACATTTTACTTTATAATTAAAAATAATAAATAAATATTTCCAAAAATACCGCAAATTATATACTTCCCTTATAATTTGTTGAATAAATATTCAAATTTATATTATAAAAATATTAGCATATTATTTTTTATTTATTTTAGAAACATTATATAATAATTATTTTTTAAAATAAAAACGTCCTTTCTTTTTCTTCAAAATTCCACTTCCAAATACACTCTTTTATATGAACTGAAAGCATCCTAGTCATTCTCTAAAACAAGATAGATGTTAACGATCACGACATAAAAAATGTCTATCTTCAATATAATTTCTGAAATATGACAGCAACGGTCGTGGTTCTCTGGATTTTGCCCTGGACATTCAGCTAAAGAATATGACAGCAACGGTAATGTTTAATACGCGTATACATTTTTTTACTGGTAAGACGTATACATCTATCTCTATCTATTTTTTAATAAAAAAAAGGAATTATAGAGTCATTTTCAATTTTCTGTCTGCCACCAAAAGCTTATTTTATTCACGTATTATGAATATAAAGAAAGTCCAAGCAAAGCTCCAGTTTTCCGTCGTATATTAGCTCGCAATTATCTCAGTTTTCTGTTGTTTTTTGCAGAAATTTTTTTATGACCAATCCAGTGAAACGATAGTAGGATAACATGAAAACTTCAGTTTTACCTCTTTTCTAACTTTGAAATTGCAGCAAGATAACCTGTCAAAATTTGTAATTCAGAACACGTAAAACTACATCTAATGCAGTGTCAGAAACCATAGTTTTAAATGGTTATTTTCAGGCCTCTTGCATAGAAACACCAATTCAGCATTCTTTTGTGCAGGTCTCTTTAGCCCCTCTAGGCTCTAGCATAGAAACACCAATTCAGCATTCTTTTGTGCAGGTCTCTTTAGCCCCTCTAGGCTCTAGCATAGAAACACCAATT
>CM023951.1:32301446-32316389 GCA_013407115.1 Glycine latifolia
AAGCATTCTTTTGTGCAGGCTTCTTTGAATTGTTTTTCCGACGAACCTTCACCAAAGCTTTTTGTAAATCCTAAAAGAAACATAGAAAGAAGAATGTAAATCATTCGAATCAGTCATGCTACAAAATTTATCTCAAGAATACACCATCATCATAACAACAATAATAAAGAACTATATGTGTAATTTCTCAATGCCCAATTCATCCAAGACGTCCACTATAAGCCATTAAGCCTGATTAGATGACTCAAAATCTAGCCCCAGTTGCCTAAGAAGTCAAATGCCTGCCCTAAGACCTCCACCAAGCAGAACTTCCAGTTGGCAGCCACTTTCACATCATTTTGAACCACTATTACGTCAACTGGCTCAAGAATTGGGCACAATCACAATTCACAAGGCATAAACTTGAATGCTTGCCCAGTAATCGGCACCATCATCTAATCTAACCCCAAATCATCCATTGGAAGATTTGGTATAGGGATATCATAATATAAATCCAAGTAGTGAATGAAAGTTAAGATTTGGTATAGAGATATCATAATATAAATCCCAACTCATCTAATATATTTCTTTATTCAATTTTTTCATAAATTAAACTGATTAAACCCTTTTTGCTCAAAATCACCAATCAAAATATCATATTTTACCCAAAATATAAATTTATGAATTCCCCTCTCCCTCTTTATAACCCAAATCTCACATCTTACAAAATATCACAATAATTTGGTCATAGTAGAAGGATCAAAAATTTAATAAAGCCTAAATTTATGAATGCAGTTTTCAAGATTTATAATAATTTCCTATTGATAATGTAATAGAGCAGAACTTACTAAATTCAAGTAGCTTCAAAATTATTCAGCAAACTTATATACCATAACTAAATCGAACTTACAAGTGAGACCAATATAAGCTAGCCTCCTACTTACCTCTTCACGTTCATTTTGAATAGTCCCTGGGGTCCAAAGACCCTCCAAATTGTAGTAAGCTCTAGCCTTTTCATCAAGTGCATGAACTATCACTTTACCTAAACATAAAGAAATGAATCAATAAGGAAAATGTTAGAACTATAAATCAATCAATTTGACATTTTCATAACAGAATATAAGAAATGATCACTAATCTAGGATATCATACAACATCAACATCAACAGCACCTTTAACCCAAGTTAATGGGGTCGGTGGTAGATAAACTCAATGATAAATCGGAAATGAGACAAAGAAAGAGAAAGGGAGAGGGGAAGAATAAGGTAATAAGACAAAAAAGAGAAAAAATAAGCTAAAAATAAAAGAAGGTTAAAAGGAAAAAATAACAGATTGATAGAAAAACTACTCTTTAGCTGGAAAATGACAGGGAAAAGAACTACTAAAACCTAAAATCAAATAATAAAAAGATTCTTTTCCCCGGACCCACGAGATGCTCTGAGCAATGGAATATTGGAAGTAATGAACATGTAAGTGATCCATGAAAGATTTGTTATATTTCAACACCCCCATGGTGGGTACATAGGGTTAAACAACAATGTTGGAGTAGTTGTAACAGACAAACTTCAGTTAACTCTTCAATAAGAGTCATGACTCCCTTGTATGACACATGCACCTAAGAATGGTAATTTGCTCCATTCAACAGTGAAGAAATGTGAATGAGGGCAACATTTGTGTTTAGCTGGAGGAAGTAAGGATTCTGAAGCTCAAGAACAGGGTTCGAAGCCATGGATTCCATGCAAGAACCAGATAGAAAACGATAAAAAAAAAAGCAATAGAGTGGGAAAGAAAATACGAGGTTGCAAAAGGTGGAAAGTAACACCATTTCGAGAATAAACTCAGTATCTTATTGATTGAATGAATATCTTATATCAAAAAGTAGCATGTGCTTAAATACAAGTATACACAATGTTATGCTCGAGTAATGTTATAGAGTCGGTATGTTACTACTTAAGTGCATGTTTGGTTTGCAGTTGAAATTCTTGTGGCACACGTTTCAACGCAGATCCAACAGATAAAAGCAAAAGTGAGGGTCTTGATCCTTTTGCAAAAGTACTTTGGCCTCAAGTAATTTTTCACCTGATTTCCAAACATGCTCGAACTAGTAACACGTAGCATGAGTAATTAATTTGGAAAGAATATGAGCCTTCACTTAAACTTCATGAGTAGCACTTGGTGTGAGGTATTATTGATAACATCATACAACATTTCAAGATGCTAAGGAATGATATTGTATCAATTACAGGCAATTCTCCTTATTATCATTTTGATTCCTTAGAGTTTCACTTAGTGGAATTTCTAAATTCAACAAAACAAAACAAAAAAATAAAGTTAAAAAGCATGAGATAGCAACCAGAGTCAATGACGATCCATTTTCCTCCTGCTTGACCTTCCACACTTGGTAGCATCATTCGTTCAACTCCTCTCTGTTTCTGCTTAGCCTGGTTACGTACACAAAAAATACAATTAAAAAAGTTAGGGGATAAAAAAAATGAAACGAAAAGTAATTTTCAGTTTGAAAGTAAAGGAACGAAGGAAGGTGCATTGCCTTGTAAACTAGGGCTTGGGCGATGTTCTTGACGTGCCAGGTGGACCTGCCAGTAGCGAGTACCATGAAATCAGCCCAATCGCAGTGCTTGGGAACTGGTATCACCTTAACGTTGTCAGCTTTAACGTCCGTTAGAACCGTCTCGATCTCCTGCAGATCCAGAAGATGGTGTTTCCGGCCGTCGACAGCGGACAAAGAGGAGAACCCTACCTTCCATGGTTGAAGAAGGGCCTCTGAATATCGCAACCGCATTCGAGCTCCGATAACTCCCAACATTAGCGTGCGCATCAACGCCCACACTCAAATCAATCAGAGCAGAGTCAGTTCGTGTAAATTAGAGTTAACCTTAAGACATCTTTGGCAATACGACGACCCTGTTTTCATTTTTTAGTTTTTTTTTTTTTACTTATTTTCGATTTATTATTGAGTTCATCTACCACCAACCTTAATTAACTTGGGTTGAAGGTGTTGTTGATTGATGATTCCTAGGGTGTCCACCATTCAAATTATATCTTGATATTTGTTTTTCAAATTACTATTTTAGTCCACATATTGATCCTTTATTCCTGAAATCAAAACGGTGAATAAACGTCAATTATAATTTCTGACCTTCCAAGCTCATGATGCGGGTTCGATTATTTTCTATTTATTTATTCTATTTGAATCTGTCTTTTTTCTTATAGAATGAATCTATAATTTTTAATTAATTTGTCAATTATTTATTTTAATTTCTTAATTTAGTTTTAGGTATTTATAAAAAATTAGATTTTATTTATTTTTTATATAAACCCGATACAAATCTTGAAAAAAAAAAACATTTATGTCATAAATCGAACTTATCTATATCTAAAACGTGTAATTCCCAAACTGGGTCTTAAACGGATTGGATTGATTCGCATATCCACCTCTAGTCGCTATCATATATGTCAAGAAAATTAAAATATGAAAAAGTAACAATTGTTATGTATGTGTTTTTTCATAGGCAATGGTAAAATTAGTTGGAAATTAGAATTCCTTTGTGTTCATCCTATACATTTCAACTTAGTTGAATGCAATTCAAACATGTATCGAAAGTTCAGATTTCAATATAATAGATTGCACCAAATTTCTTGGCATAAAATTGTTGGATTTAAAGGAAGCTGCAAGAAGATTGAAGCAATGATGACTTGAAGTTTTTGCTTTTTACACGCCCAATCAAGTTTGAAGACATTTGTAATTTGTCTAAGTGGCTCAAGTGCATAACCTTGTGATCTTTCATTGCATTTGCATTCTCATTCTCATGCATACATGTTTTTGCTTAATGAACTAAAGCTGCTCAAATGATTTTATATGAATTCAAGTTCTCATGGCTAAGTTTTTAGAAAAATGGAAACTTACTGCTTTAATCGATTACATAGTATTTTAATCGATTAAATGTCTTTGTTTTAAACCTGAAAAAGCCTTGAAGAACAGTTTAATCGATTACAGGCTTCTTGTAATCGATTACATAGTGCTATATGAAAATCATGCTTGACTGGTATAATCGATTACCATTCTTTGTAATCGATTACACAGGCTATCTCATATTTTAAGCTTCACTGGTTTAATCAATTACCAGTATTACGTAATCGATTATTATGCATTGTTTCAAATACACATAGATTGCCTTAATCGATTACACTGCGTATTAATCAATTATTCTCTTCATAAACATTTTCCAAAAAGTTGAGAAACAATTTAATCGATTATTTAGTTATTATAATCGATTACATATGGCAAAATAATCGATTACACCAACGGATTAATTGATTATTGTCAGTTAAATCAGTTTTTTATAAAGCTTTGTGAGTCTATTTTCTATAAATAGAGATTGAACGAATCATTTTATATACATGAGTGACTTACCCAAAAGAGACAAAGCTTTTTAAGAGTTCAAGAAACTGATTTTTGAGTGACAAACACATCTTGTTAAGATCAAGATTTTTGAGTTTTTTGTGAAGATGTGTTAAAGAAAGAAAGTTTTTCAAGATAGTGATTCTAAGCATTTGATGTCTTACAACTTAGATTGTGTGGTAATCTCAATTCATTTCATTCATTCATACATGAAGGATCACAGGTTGTGTTTATCTTGAAACTCTCTTTTTAGATGTTATAATATTTTGGTTGTGTTGTGATAAGTCAATTTGATTCTGTCAAGCTTTCTATAGTAGGGTTCTCTTGGTGAAAGATATGAGTAGGGTTCTCAAAATCTTTGTGATTTGTTTTCTAATTGGGTTTTAGAATTCAGATTCTTTATCTAGTGTTGATAAAGATAATCACTTGTAAATTGCTTGTAAAGAATATTTTAATTTAGTGAAAACTCTAACCTAGTGTTGGTTGAAAGACACTGGATATAGTCTCGAAGTTTGTGAGGTGAACCAAATTGTTGTGTCTCTTATTCAAATTCTGTTTATCTCTTATTGCTTGTGTTTGGGTAATCAAGATATAACCAACAAGACAGTTTTTGTCATTACATGCATAACAAGGTTGATTTTGGTTGAAAGAAAAGTTCTTATTTGAAAAGGGTTTATGTGATATGATCCAAACTTCAAATTCTGCAAATTGTTTTAAATTTTTTTTTAAAAACCTATTTTAAACCAATTCACCCCCTTTTGGCTTATTTAAAGAGTGTTCATTGTGTTTTCAAAAATTTCCTTAATCGTATGTATCTCCATGTGCCCACTTCCTTGAATTGAATGACAGAGTTCGAATACTCAAGTTGGATTCCACTCAAACAACTATAAATTTTGGATCTCAATGTTTGAGTTGGTTCAAATCATTAATTATTCCAACCCATAAACACCCTTATAAACAAAATTGGAATTAAAATATTTTTTGAGCTTTTTTTTTAAGGAATAAGTATTTATTATTTGAAAATTTAAAAAATAAATTAATTCTGAAAAAAAATTTAATATGATCGGTGTGTCTGATACTTTATGTTTTTTTAGTTTTCACTTTTCAAATACTATTATGTGTGAATATAATAAAATTAAAGTCATATAAGGAACCAAAAAAAAAAAAGAGGTTAAGGGAAACTTTATCAGTGGAGTTGCTTAATAAGTATGTAAGTGAATTTTAATGAGTCCGGTCAGACTTAGGTGAAGACTTTTGAATGGTTCAGATTCACTGGTGTTAATTAAAAAATAAAAAATAATAATACGTATTATACATATGTAAGCAGGATGTATAGTCACTTTATACTGTCTTTATGCCGTCTTTGTGTATACTTTATACCTTTTTTTTAACTTTGAGCAAAGGAAGTCAGATACAAGTTCCTCTCTCCTATTTATCCCATCTATGGTGTGTCACCGAAGTCGAGTGCAAATACCCCATTTCCACCTTCTACGGTTTGAGTTATGCGTGTGTGTATGTGATGTTTTAATCAATTTTTTTTTGTGATTAACACTTAACAGTTGTGGCTACCGGAAAAAAAGGATGTCCTTTTGGTGAGTGGTGACAAGTTCAGTGACGGGGAGTAGAAAATAGATGTATGGGTATTATGTTTCAAATGTTTTTAATCAAAAATAAAATAAGAAATCAATAAGAAATTTGTAGTTTTGGTGATCTGAAATGTTTTGTCCGTTGTTGACAATGGTAGAAAACCGTTCGATTTTCATTTTATGTGTAACAGATTTGAAACCACCCGCCTTTCATTATAGTGTAGCAGTAAATCTGGTTTTTGTTATGGCTGGGTTTCCGTTCGTTTCCTCTCCGCCATGATTTTAGGTTTTTTTTTTAAGTTCATCTATTTATTTCGGAAAGAAAGTAAAGAAGAGAACTACCTGGGAATTGGGATTCGAATCCTACTACCTAGGTATATTTACTAATGAATTCCCCACTAAGCAATTATGAGTTTTGTACACAACTAAAACAATTATATATATATATGTGCGCACGCGCGCACTTAATGTCATTTTAAATACCTTTTTTTAATTTATTTCTGTTTTTAATTTTTTGATAAATTACTATATCCATTTTTATCCGTTATTACATCAATATTGCACTTAAATACAATTATAAATTATTTGGTATTTTTGTTAATTTCTAAAACCTTAGAATTTTTTTGTCACTTCTCTGCACTTAAGAAATATGTCAATAATGGGTAAGAATATACAAGTAACTAGTAGACATGAGGGTGAAATTATAATTGCGACTTACAAGTATAGGTATAATAATTTTATTGGTTTGTTATTGACAATGGAAGATGTGAAGATTCTTCAATTTAGGTAGACTTATGTCAAAGTTAATATATTTTATTTGAGGCATAATTATTTTAGTTGAGGTCGAGTTAAAATATTTTATTTAAGGTTAGTGTTAAGGTAAATATATTTTTATTGAGGTAGAGATAGAGTTGGACATTCAGGCAAGTCAACCCATTAATTGAGGTAGAGATAGAGTTGGATATTTGTGGGTTGACTTGCTCAAAATGAAAACATAATTTGCATCTAAGCTATCTAAATAATATATTTTCTACACCATGTTTACTTAATCTATATTTCTATACTAAATCAAAATATTATATAACTATTCACCAATCATTGAACCATATTAAAAGTACTCTAATTCTATGCTTTTTTTAAAAAATGCTCATTTTACACCCCTTATTTATCACTATTATATTTAATATTAAATTATAAAAATTCCATAGAGACTCATAAATAAAATATGTTTAACTTGTGGATTAAGTGGATCCAACTAAAATCCTACAATTTAAATGACTCGACCCATGAGTCCAAACCCAAATGTCAAATTCTAGATAGAGTTAAATATATTTCAACTTGAGATGAGGTAAACTTATTGTGCTTGAGTCAAAGTTCAAATTAAGTTGTCTTAAGTTAAGTTAAAGATACTTCAATTAAAACTATAAACTAATTAAAGATGTTTTGTGTAAGACAAATATAAAGATACTTCGACTTAGATCAAGATCAAATTACTCTAGCCTAAGTAAAAGGAAATATGCCTCAGACAAGGTAATGATAAATATATTTTGATTGATGCCATAATATTATCCAAATACTTGACTTTTTATTAAGAATTTATTAATGATAATTACACTTATATAATTTTAATAAATTAGATATACTTTGTAGCATAAAACTACATGATAGTAAATTGGTTACAAACTGTTTTTTATGTATTAATGGATAAAAAATGGATATAGTAATTTATCAAAAAATTAAAAGCAGAAATAGATAATAATAAAAAGTACTTAAAATGACGTTAAGCACATAATAATATATATAATTGTTTAAGTTGTGTACAAAACTAAAAATGTCTTAGTGGGGAACTCACCCGTAAATATACCCAGGTAGCAGAGTCTTGGTATAAAGTGACTATACATCCTGCTTCAATATGTATAATATATGTATTACAATTTCCTATTTTTTAATTAACAGCAGATTACATTATCTGTTATTACAGGTAAAACTAAGTAGTCCACCAGTGGACCATTAAAAAAGTCTTCACCTTAACCTGACCTGTCCCATATGTGTCATCACACCAGTTAATAACTAAAGTTAAATTTTCCTCCAATGGGTTAGTTATTAGAGGGGTTTATTCTATTTTATAATAAAATTATTCATAAAAAAGTCTTTTCATTATTTCTTTCTCTCTCACTCTCTCAAATAATATTCTACAAGAAATTATTTATTGTGCAAGCAATGGAACCAAAAATAGATATAAAAAACGGCTGCTTATATTTAACAAATACATAAGAAACTTTCGTTAAAGATGCTCAGGAGGTGTGGATTGTGTGACGTCAGATTTTTTTATTTTACACTGTAAAGAAATTATTCAATAGATCAGAAGCTTCCTATATGTTTAAATGCATTTTCTTTCTTTATTTTTTATGAAAAAAGCTATATGCATTACACAATACGAATAAATGAAGAATACATGAGAGAGAGAACGGAATTTTGTTTTTCCAAGTCAAATGGCGTCGTTTACTCAGTAAAGCGTCAACTTCAAGTCTTTACCAAAAAATAAAGCTTTAACAATTGTCCATTTTTTTAATATGAGAAACACATTGTTAAATAATGTATTTTTTTTTTTTTACTGATGTTACAAATGCATGAAGAGAGAGAATGACGACAAATTGACAAATACAATTTTTTTTTGAAGATCTATGAATATGATGCAACCCAGCGATAAAAGTCAATTTTACATCCATTAGCATTCGTGCATAAGCTAGCGAGCATATGTTATGTCAACACCGATGAGCGTTTATCTCTCAAAATTCTTCTGACGTCGTTCTTTTTGGTACTAAATATTTTCCACATACAACCACGAAGGTGCATGTATTAATTAGGTTGAATTTTGAACTCTTCAGTTTTTTAAATCTGTAATTTTGATTTTTATTTATTTTTAACTATAATATTTGATTCTTTTATTTTACATTTTATAATTTTGGTTCCCTAATAAATTATTAGCTAATAATTATAATTATTAAAAATATTAAACTTATTATAGATTGAAAAATAATTATTAATTATTAATTTTTTTTAATAAAAGACTATTAACTTTAATGTGATGTTATTGTTGATAAAGTCATATACTATAATGGGTATAGAAGAGATGTTTGAGAAGAAGAGAAGGAGCACAATGGATTGATAATTTTTTTATTCAATTTTTAATAATTAATGATTTTGATTAATTTATAATTAATTTCATAAATTAATTAATCAGAATTATTTATTAATAATCTATCAAAAGGACTAAAATCACCCATTTATAAAATTATGGAGATCAAATGTTATAATTAAAATTTAGGAGAATCAAAATCATAAATTTGATTATTTAGGGACTAAAATTGTAATTTATCATATTAGTTAAAAGATTTAATAGTATTGAACTTGATCAACTGGTCTTAGCGTCTTAGCCAGGAATCACCGCGCAAGATAGTATCACGAAGGTTGAGAGTTACATCTAAAACATAGTTATGCATCTCAAAAGTGAGCTTACATATTTTTATTAATGTTAAATTTGAGAGGTGGGAAGAAAATAAGGGAGAGTATAAAAAATTGAAATTCAAATTAAAGAAAGAATACAAATATAGAATAAAAGAATTTTTTATTTTAAAAAGTATTTTTTTTCCTTTTTTATTCAATAAAAGCAAAGAAAACATATCAGATCTAAACAAATACCATTAATTCATTATGTCATGAGTATTTAGTTTTGCCATTGTATTGTCTCTAATGAGATTTTAATCCTAAAATTATTGTTAAGAGGAGGTAATTTTAAAGTAACTTTTGAAATAAGGTGATAATTTTACACTACTATTTATTACAAACTTACTTTTTAAATGAAAGTTCATAAATTTTAATCACTTCATCTTATAAAAATAATTTTTTAAGTAAAAGTAATAATTTTACAAAATTGAGATAATTTACAATTAAATGTGTAAATATTCACTAAAAACATGCTAAAATAGTTAACCACCGCTCAGAATGATTTTCAAGTTACTGGTATAGCTAAGAGTGTAAGTCTAAATCATTAATGGTTAATCAATGCATATTGCATTTTCTCATGATAAAAAGAATATTTACAAATTGCATTTTGATGGTTTCCCTCTCGATTTTAAACTTGTTTTTTTTGTCTACGTACACCCTAATCTGTACCCATTTATATATAGTTTAGCTGGGTTAGATGTACCCTAATTTGTACTCATTTTTATATTTATTTTCCAAGTAAAAGCATCAAATCTTTACTATTCCTATGTAATACAAAATTATTATCATACCTTTTAAATGATGAATTATTAAAATAAATTGAAATGTTATAAGTATTAAACATGTTATTTGACCAACTAATTTATTAGTTAATCTTATTAAATACTTTCAATTAAAACAATATTCATTAAGACATTTCAATCATCTTTTATTTTTTTTACTAGTTGAAAAATTTATTTAACTGTTTGATAAATAAACTTATTTTAGTAGTTTCTAATATTTTTAAAATATTAGATTCTATTTTTTTATATTTTTTATCCTTAATATATTTATCAAATTTTATGATTATCATTTATAAATAAATTATGATTTGATTGCTTTTATGTCATTTTTATAATTTTCAAATACTTCAACGGTTAATTTTATTAAGCACTTACAATTAAATAAATTAACTTTCAACTAATTTTGTCAAATATAATTTATAAATTTTAAAATTTTCAACTTTTAACTTATAAACTTTAAACTAGCAAATTAATTTAATACCTAAAAGGAAATTAAATTAGTTAACTTTTAAATTTCAGTTTTTAACCTAAAAGGGAATTAACTTAATTAACTTTGTAATAATTTGATGACTAATTTGGTCAATTGGCTCAAAGACTTGAAAAAAAATAAGAGTTAACTTGAATATTCATTTGTACTTTAAGAAAAATTGATTATTCATTTGTCTTTGCGAATGACCAAATTTTAAATTATTTTGGATAACGTGCTTAGAATTAGAACCAAACATAGTATCATATTGATGAGAGAGCACTTGAATCATTAGCATGTAGCCTTTTAAATTTCCTACATCATACCTACCAATTAAAGTGACATAATTCGATAATCTTCGCCTCAGAGAGCTAGAGTGCATGACTAGCTATATATATTGGTTAATGATAACTCTTTTGTTATCTTAACTTTATCCTACGTTGTCCCACAAAATTATATCCACTCCTTGTTCCTTTCCTCTCCAAGTTTGTTATTTGTTGGCTTTCTGGTTTGGCACCTATTTAGGCACTATATAAAAATATTAGTATTTTGTTAGAAAGAATCTTTATCTCAAATTAAACTAATTAGGACATATCACTTTGTTTCTTTGAAAACTCACCAACATGATGCCACTGACCGTCATTGTTCAATGTTTGTTTGGAGGAGTTTTTTTTGTTTAGATTGGCGAATAAAAAACATTTGGCTCATTTATTAATTATTGTATTACATGTTTTACTAGTTGGATCACTTCTTTCCGTGGCTGAATATGGTTTTAGTTAAAAGTGAAAATTACTATTTTTTTACAGCAAGTGAAATTACTATTATTAGTATATTTTCACTACAATTTTTAATAGATTTTCGTATAAATTTTAATATTATTTATTTATTTATTAATTCGTTAACGTTAACAACGCAATATTTTCCCTTTTTCAGATGGGGGTTTTGAACGTGCCAAAATCTGTCAATGTAACATTTATTGAATTTGGTGTGAAATTCAATAATTTGTCCCAGAACTTCATCGCAATCAATTCCAAAATCTTATTGCTTGTGTGCTGCCACTATACAATGGGAGGGTCCAAATTTTGTTTACAAGTTGGAACACGCCGCAGGCATTAATGCAACATTTGACAACCATCACATACCATCTATGATTTCTACCCAAAAAAAATATACCAGTCTATGAAACTACTTTTTACAAAAAAATTCCAATTTACTCTGGCAATAAAAAATGAAGAAAACGAAAAGACATCTACCTCGATAATCAGTGGCAATACTGTAAAATTTAATAAAAAAGTACTTTATAAAAACTAATTATAGAAGAAAAGGAAGAGATATACTCAATGATGGTTTTGAAAATTGCTTGATAGTCCTATCCGGCCAACTTTACATGAACTTTATCCAATTATTCACTTTCAGACACTACTCTTAACCATACTTGTAACAAAAAAATTGTTACCCATTGTCAGCTAAGAATTAATGAAAGATCACGTAGTGCACCAATAAGTGTATGAAGAATACCTTTCATCCACTGTACTTAATGGCTAATAATTTATCTACAAACGGAAATGAGATTCTTTCTGCACGTCACTGTAGAGTATTCACGGCAGAGCACAAAGCAACAAACAAAAGATGAAGATATTTTCGAAACAAACAATTAATACATTTCTTACTTTAATTTAATTTCATAAAATTCAGTAAAATTACCTTTTGTTCTGTTAATTTTTTAGTGTTCTAATTTACAATTTATTTAATTTAGATACATTGTTTGGATAAAAAATATAAGCTTTCAAGTTTCATCGAAGTATTATTTCCATATAACATACATACATACATATAAGTGCCGAATTTTTAATTGGAAAAAGAGTATATAAGTGTAGTAGATATAGCGTTAACTATATGGCGGCATTTGTTTCACAGATTGTTTTTATATATATTCCTGAAAATATGAGATTATAAAATTTATTTCTATGTTTATTGTAAGATAATGTAAAATAATTATTATTAGATATATCACATTTTTTTTAAAAATAAATCCAAAAATAACATTCTCACATTATATTATATATCATGAATAATATTTCTAAGAATAAACAAATAAACTGTGAAATAATATACTTCTCGACTTCCGAGTTTAGTTTGTTTTAGCTTCCATTTCATATAATACGGTTCAAAATAAAATATAGAAAACATTTTTTTGTGTCATAAATATTATATTTTCATTGGCTATTATTCTATTTTGAGTCAAAACATAGTATGATAAATTCAATAATATTATATTGCTACATTTTGTCTTCATATTATTATTATAGTCTCTATTTTTTTGTTTTACGTGTCCTCTCTTATAGTTGTAATATTGTTTAATTGTTATTACAACTAAGCTAATGAATGTTGGCTAAATAAAACTGGACTGAGTTGATATTCGATCCTTAATGTTGTAGTTGTTGTTTACAATAATGTATCTGTTACAGTTGTCAAATAATGTTTGGAATCTGTTACATATAATTAACAACCATGAAATAAACTTTCATGTATGAATATTTTTGTCCTAAGTTTTGCCACGGAAGATAGCATCAAACGATGATATAATATTGACAATCCTTTAAAATTAGAGATTAACTTTGTATCGTGAGCATAACAAATTTTATATTGTTAATTAATAAAAAATATTATGTATAGATAATTGTTTAAAACCATATCTCATAATAATCTCATCAAATATATTAGCGATAATAAGATTTCATTGATAAACGTTTCATCCTTCTTAACATATGTTATATCTCATCATTTTTGCGCCTCAATAAGATTCACATGATCCATCCTCACCACGTTAATCATGTGATTCCAATTTATCTAATGAACTCTCAAAGTTAAAATCAAGATATTTAAATAAATTTGATGGACGAAAAACTATCAATCTCCATCTTTCTCTCTTTTTCTATTAATTAACTTGATCATGAGAGTATTTATATGTGTTTACGTTAGAGTTATTGTATGTCATCATTGTAATTGTGTATCATCAAATGTCAATCCACTTTGTAATATTTTGTCAAAATTATAACTATTATAAAAGTTAATAAAAATTGACAATTGTTTTTAGTTTTTCACATATGTCCTTACTAAGGATTTAGTTCCTATTGTTATATAAACTTAAGATATGATAATTTGTTATTAGAAAAAAAGTGTAAAAATAATATATTTTTATCAAAATTTTGAAACTATCTGACTTAATATGGGAAGTATCTTTGTTATGTTAAAAAGATTAAAGAAAACTAAAAATAAAAGGAAAAAGGGGTAGAGAAAGAACTTGGATGTTTGCTGTTGAGGGAAGCAGCAAAATCCAAGGACAACAAAGGTTTTGGGTATTATTCTTTCCACTCTATAATTGTGAGTGTTGTTTAATAGGTAGAGGAAAAGAATGTGAGAGGAGAGAGAGAGTAATAGAACAGAATTTATTTGTTTTTATTTATTTTTATATTTTTACTTGATTGCGTTTGTTGTAACCGTTGGATCACTCTAGTTTTCGATCTGTACTTTGGTCGCTCGGACATAGCCATGAATGCTATAGATCCGAGTGTCTGATACAACATTCGTCGCATTGTAATTGGCATTTAAGCTCTGTTTTTATCTTCGAACTTGGGATCTTAAGCGAACTCTTCCACATTCCGCACTCTCTTTGAAGCAATTTTGACTTGGGAATTTGGTAAGTCAAGCCCAACTGCTTCTACTCCTCCTACTTTTTTTCCAGTGCTCAATTTTACTACTATCTTGCTTTCAATTTCAATGGCGACTTGGTGGGTCCCATACTTGAATTTCGGGTTTCAATTAGGTTCCCTTTTAACTCTCAACCCCACAATTGGGATCTGTAACTGGCAAATGTTTTAGGGTTTCGGGGTCAATTTGGTCTTGGATATTTGCTGCACATATGAATTGAATGATGCTGAGGAGGCATTGCATTTTTAATGGTACAGTTGTTGCCAAGAGTCACTGTTTTTTAGTATGCCGAATTTGCATTTCATTCGTATTGACTCTGTGATGGCAATGTGTATTGGGTATTTGGGGAAGCTATTAAACAAATCTAATGAACCAAGAGAAGATAGCAAATGGGTAATAGAAGCTTTTTTTTTTTTTGGCTGAAATTGATGGTTGGTGCTTAAACTTGTTGTAGTGTTGAGCTTAATTATGGGTTGCTCGTTGGGGTGTAGA
>CM023951.1:32336835-32366880 GCA_013407115.1 Glycine latifolia
ATTTTTTGTCACTGTTTTCCCAGGCTTCCAACTCTGGGTGGTTCTGGCTGGCTATCTGGCCTCTCTTGGTTACTTCTTCATAACTTTTTCTAGTTTATATTAATTACCAGAATGCTCCTTTCAGGTATAATCTCCTGCGTAAAAAATTTCCTGCAACATCATTCACTGGATCACCAGTTCTTTCTGATTCTGGATTTGATTTGTTGAACAAGCTTCTAACTTATGACCCTGAAAAGGTATAGAATACATACCACTTGACTTAATTTAGTAAATAGTAATTTGTTTCAGTGTTTATTAAGAATATGACCTGTTATCATTAATATACACAGCGGATCACAACTGAAGAAGCTCTAAACCATGAGTGGTTTCGTGAAGTTCCCCTTCCGAAGTCTAAAGAATTTATGCCTACATTCCCTGCTCAACATGCTCAAGACAGGTGACCAAATAAGATTTTGCCTATGGTAAATTGTTTTTTAATTTTACTTGTTCATTTGACTCATATATATGCTCTATAATTATGTAAATAGGCGGATGAGGAGAATATTAAAGAGTCCAGATCCATTAGCTGAGCAGCACCGGAAGGAGATGCAGCAGGGTGAATCAGGGACTGGTGGTATTTTTGGTTAAGAATGGTGCAATTTAATTTTTCGTTCACAGTAATCATTTTAACATGCTCTGCTGAATGGTTGCACACTTGAGGTGAGAGTAAGCGCTGAATGGATGTTGGTAATTTTGATTGTTAGACAATCACTTTTGCGGTTATTTTATCAGGCACTTCTTGTTGGTTTGTGTCAAGATATGTATTCTTTACTTCCTTGGAGCCAGATCTATTTCAGGTTAACCTCTTTATGCTTTATCATTATATTGAAATGCACATGGGGCACAGCTTGCGCATAAAGTGTGGCATATTTGCCTTCATAAAATAGGAATAGTCAGTATCTGCTGAAAGTTGTATATGTAACATTTTCATTTTGACTGTGTTATCAATTTAAACTGGTTTTGAGTATTAAAGCAACATGGATTTTCTCATAGCTACAAGTTCTTTTGATTTTTTAATGTTCATATTGTGTTTGCAAGAGACAGTTGTCGTGTGAAGTGGAAGAGTGCATTCTGTCCATTTAGTTGAAGAAAATGACAGTAACTTTTAATTCCAAGGTAATGCATTCCTTTGATATCTTAGATATTAAGGAATGATGGTTATGTTTGTCAGTCTGAGAGATGATGTCTATAAGCCAGTGTCAGTCTGTAGCATGATCTGATGTTTAACATGTATGTGCTTGCCCTTTGGCCAAATTCTTGGTGTGTGAAGTACAGTTGATTATTGCTTCAAGGAACCTCTTTTTTTGGATGCAAAATTAATTGTTTAACTGGAATTTATTTATTTGCAGTAATTAGTGTATGTTGAAGTTTATTACATTTAAATCTAACTGGAATTAATGATTTTGGAAGAATGCCACGGATTCTGTGGTTAAAAATTAGTACCATTTGAGGGTTAGTACTTGAGTGCAGGTTTCTTTGTTCGTAAGTGGCCTTTTGATTGGAGCTTTAAATTGTGACCAGTGAAGCATCAGTACATATGAGAATGGAATTTTTTTTTCTTTATACCTAATGTTTTGAAATTTGTTCAATCTTTCGTAGATTTTTGTATTTGAAACAATTTTTGCACCTTTATTTTGTTATTCCTTTCTCATGAAAAGAAATGTGCAATTTCAGCATGTTAATCTCTAAGTGTATTGTAGTACTGAAGAGTATTAACTAATACCGAAATGCAAATTAAATTATAAAAAAAAAACTAAACTTATTATCATATCTATGCATCATGTAAGGGTTAAAGTTTTTCACAAGTCCAAGAATTCTTTTATGACATTGATGTGCAAATGTCACTGCAGTATCAAAGCTAGCAGGTTGAGGATGTTACCTGTATACCGGGAAATGGAATATATGGAAGAGGTACCATGCAAACCTTGGTTTGTTATAACTTATAATTATATTATATTATATTATACTATACGTATTATACATTCTGACGTTCTTTTTAGGATCATAAGCATTTTTTTTTCTGTGCATGTTCTAGTAATCCCTTGCATAGTTTATTCATATTTTCTAGAATAATATTGAAGTGATATTGATGGATTTGCAGTTTAGTGCTGGCTTAAATGTGTAGTTAAATTAATGTTCAATTGTAAGATTCAGTGGTAACTCTTAGAAAAAGCATCTTCATTTAAAGGGATTATCCAGGATGTTGATCCTGAAGTTTTGCCTGAGCTAATTGGGAGAGAATTGATCTCGGTCTGGATTTTAAATGTAATAGTTTGGTAGCTTGAGCAATGTACATGTTGATTGATTATTAAATTTTGAGTAAATAATAAAGATAAAAATATTAAAAAAAATTATGATTTATATGTTAGTATTTACATACAAAGTTTTTATTTTCAGTGATCAAATTAATCACACACGGGAAGCTATGTTAATTATTTCACCTTTTAATAACTTTTTTATTGGATTATGTTATCTCAAATACAGTTAGATTAAAAGGTTTCATCATATAAATTATATTTATAAAAATTATATTAATCTAAAGTTGTTTGCTATTTCAATTGTAATTAAATTTGACATAAACAACCAAAATAATTATATAATTTTAATTTAACAGTTGAATTGATGTAATAGTTAATAAATTTATAATGGTGTAATTTGGTCCCGTCCTGTTTGATTTTGTATACATAATTGTTTTACTGTTGTTAAAAATATTTATCTTTACTATTTAAAACTAATATACTTAGCTATGTGAATGTGATTTATATATAAATAATTGAGCCGTGTAAAATTTGATTTCATGTTTTAAACATAAATCTTAAAATTCGATTGGGTTCCTCTAAAATGCAGCTTGCACTTTAGAGGATAAAATGTGGCCCATGTTATTGTAACCCTCCCCAACTTTTTGTTTTGTTTTTGTTTTTACAAAAATACTATGTTTCGCATTATAGATTGACGCTTTCCCGTGTAAATGAACTACACAAAGTAAATAACTTTCCGTTATTTTTGTTTTTGAAATACTAGTTTTTTTTAGTATTAAAAATTAGTTATGATATAAATTATTACTATTTAATTAAGTTTAAATTAATTATGATGTAATTTATCTTTTTTCCGTTGGGGGCAAAAAACCGGTTTCTTTCTGTAGGTTCAGTTTTTTTTTTTCCTTTTCTGAATCGGTTTTTGCACACTCAATTGCTTTCCGTTGTGTAGTTCATTGACATGGGGCGGGGTGTCGATCTATATGTATAATACATAGGCTTAATTATATTTTTTATTACCTAACTTTTTAATTTTTATGAATTTTATCCTAACAAATTAATTTAGCACATTTTATTTTTAACTTTAAGAAACTTGTGAATTTTACTCTTTCTTGTTTTATTTTTAACACAGTTGTATTTTTTATTTCAATTTTTATTTTTTTGACAAACTTTACATCCAATTTTTTATTTTTTGATAAATTTTATCCCAATTCTTGTGCTTATTAATGGATAAATTATTGGAATAAAACTTACAAATTTCTAACTCAAATTGGAAAGTTGAAGATAGAATTTGTTGAAAATTAAAAAGTCAAGTAAAATATGCAATTAAGCTTAATATATAGTGGATTCAGAACATGTTGCAACTCCAGTGGGATGTTAAGCTTGCTCCAGGGCGGCAAACAGAGTCCGATAACTTGGCCTCTCATGGTCATGGGTGCCTTTAGGAGTGTTGTGGTTCCATACGACCTAATTTTACTAAACACCTCTTTTGGTAGATTTTGTGGGTGTAGTTACCCCACACAAGACCAGATTGTAAGGCTTTTAGCCCCCTTTACAGCTAATATACATATAATGGATTCCGTTGTGTTAATTTTGTGTGCGCAAATCATATTCTTTAACTAACAATATTTTTTGAGGTAGAGATTATCGAAATTTGATTTATGGGGTTTTTGTCAACAAGCTTAAGAAAGCTATAAGTCAGTGCAACAACTTCGAAAAAAAATCTGTTATTTTGTAGGTTTACAAACTTGTTGAAGAGTCAAATGCTGCGAATTTTTTTTATTAGATTGGATTAGTGCTATACTGCCATAAGTAGGATTTCAGCCATAATTTTGCTAGGGAACAGTGTGGATGAAATGACGAAGTATATTAAGATTTTTGTGTGACTGTAAAATTTCCTTTTAAGCTAAAAAGAAAATTCTATAGAATAGCTGTAAGACCGGCAATGCTATATGGAACAGAATGCTGGATAAGATAAGAAATGAGAATATGAACAATAGTTTGTTACCAAACGTTTGACACAAAGAGAGATAGGGGTTAATCGAAATTTATCTGGAGAAAGATAGTAAAAAAAGATCTAATGAAATGATATATAAATTGGTATGTTTCAGTCGTTTCCTTATTTTAGTTCTTTTTTTCTTCTTTTCTTCATTTTTTCTTTCACCCTTATTTTATTTTAATTTTTTTTTTCTCTTTTGTTTTATTTTTAATTTATTACTGGATTTATTTAATATCGATTTCAACACCGATTTCAATTAAGTTGAGTTAAAGACATTTATGATGTTGATGTTTTTTACGTTACTTGTAAACAAAGGTGGCGGTGGATGGTTCAATTAACCAGTTGGCATAACAGAAAATATAAATACGAGTATCGGCGTATCGCAATGCTTACCAAATACTACTACGGCGTCATATTAACTTGATACTGGTTTGTCCTTTGCTTCGGTACCATACAATCACATTTATCCGTGTGTAGATCCTCCACAGTAACACCACAAATTTTTTACAGCAAAATCACCGCAAATAAGCCGCAAGATGAACTTATTGAGTGATTGATAAACAAAATCACGAGTTTCATGCTAGTAAAATGTAAATCCATTTTTTTATGCTTAATTTCACTTATGATCCATTAAGTTTTAGTTTAGTTTCATTTTGGTAAATTAAATTTAAAAAATTTTATTTTGATTCTTTATGGTTTTAAAATATATTATTTTGGTCATTTTTAAAATTTTTCATTTGAAATATTAGTCTTTTGTTAACATTTAAATTTAAAATAATTACTTTAACATTTAAATTTCAAAATGTTTTGCAGTTAAAAATTATTACTATATTTATTTTATTTTTAAAATTAAAAAACACTGTAATCCATAACCTTTCTACTTCCCCAAAACAGCAACAGCCGCCAATACACGTGGAATGTTGGGGGCATTCTTTTTAAGCGTGCTACTACCCACCTTTTAATGGCTGCAATAATGAGGTAGCACCATAACTTTGATCTGCTATCTGTCTTCGATCACTGCTAATAAATAGTGTTAAATTTAGGGGTTGGAAAACATCAAATCCTGCACCTGTGAAGGTGGTGAGGTGATCATCGTAAAACTTTAAAATCCCCTGCTATGAAGTGAGGGCGTTCAGTATATCTATTCTGATCTTTTATCTTTAAAATAAAATGAGATATATTAGCTTGGTTTATTGCAAGTTGCAACATTAATTTTTTTTATTCTTCATATCATAACTTTATCTCATAACCGCAGGTATGATTACGATGCCATAATGGAATTGGAATTGAAAATTTTGCTACAGCCTAAGGGACATGCAATTGGTGGTGTAATAGATGGGACAAGTGCTGATTGTGGTGCACCGTGGAGGTCCGGTAATGCAGAATGAAGAGATTTGCAAATGGGTAATGAACCAAAATGTACAATCCTACAAGAGAAATCGCAACTTGAACTACAATGATGTAAACAAGATAAACGAGAATCTTTATAATTTGGACAGTGATGATGAGTCTTAAATATAGTTGTCACAAGTATAGTGTGCTCTAGTGTTAAGACTAGAGGCCGTTCTCTTCCATGATGCATCTTCATATACTTATTGTTCATGACTTTTGTGTCTTAAGAAACTGCCATGGCTTGTACCCAATTTGGTTGTAACTTGGTAACCAAGAAGAATTGTAGAATTCGTGGACCCTTTAAATTAATTTATCGGTTGAAACTTCCTTCACTCCTGCTATTGCTTTCTAGACTTTCCATTGCATTATGGAAAGTGTAAGAAACAATAGTGGAAATGCAGAAGCAACAGCCCAATTTATCGTAGTAACCTGGAAGGCCCAAAGGCCAGTTTATTGGTGTTGGCGTGCAAATTTTAGCAATAAAGTATGGTCTTACTAAGAACAAAGGTAACCAGAGTCAATTCAAAGAAAAATATTGTGTTTACTAGAGACCGATCAACTGTCCATCCAAATATAGATTCCTCTAGCATTTGTCTGCAGATACATCACTGCACATTCAAAGGCTTCTATAAGAAGGGGATTCATGTTTATCTAAAACATGCTTATAGCCTATATTCAATAGTTTCAATCAGGATAAAAAGAAAAGGTTTAATCATTATGCATTGACATTATAAAATACATAGGCATTAAACTCTAAAAATAATAGTTGTCTGTCCCATAAAATTGGCAAGCTGATAATTTAGCAAGTAACATAAAAGTAGTTTTCAATCATGCCAAAAAAAAAACATTTATCATTGTAAATCTCTGCATGGTCAATGAATAAAAAAAAGAGAATAAAATTAAAGTATGATCTGCAATTAAAAAAATAAATGAATCAATGCTTCTTCTAACATGTCTTCCCATCACTAATTAATAATCACAAGAGCTTGACATGAAAATTTCAACAGCATAAAGACTGAAGGTTGTAATACGTACCAAAGGCTTGTCTCTCGTGATGTGAGAGCATACAAGAAGCTAACTGGGTATTTGAAGGCACACCAATGTAATCTGATGAGTCTAGATCACTTTCTGAGTAATCCAAAAATACTGAGTTTAAATGTTTTGCAGCCTCCAAGCTCCCTGTACTAGCACAATATCTCAGTTTAGATGAATCAGAAGTGCATGTTACAAGCGCGTGCCACCTGCTTGCAAGGGAAACAATGCCTTGTGCTCTATGTGAAATCTTTGTTGCTGCATGCAGAACAATAATAATCCCAACCACCTGAACAAGAGTGGAAAACTGAAAGAATGGAGAACAAAGATACATAAGTTGATACTTGAAAAAAGTAGAAAACAACAATGAAAAGCTCACCATGGACTGAAACATTTTGATTTCTGAATGCAAGATAACTCGACCAAAAGAAAAGTAATTAAGACCTTCAATTTAAAAACATAAAGTCGTATACTGTATTGAACAGAGAACTGAACTGACAGCAAAGTCTCCACCACTTATGAAAGTCAGTGCTCCACCAAATCCAGTGACCTGTAATAGAGTCACAAATTGGCTAGCAGTGACCACCAAGAACTGTTGGAGAAGGTAAATTCTGAACCTATGGCTTATCTTGGACAGATCGAATCGTAACCAAATGTGCTCCTCCATAAAAACCACATAATTTTCCCTTTGCAAGAGTTTCCCATAATCATCAAGTGAATGAGTTGCAAACTGCAGACCAAGTGAAATAGAACACAGGCTGATAAAAAGATTGCACTCACATAAGTCCATGATACAGTCAGAGCCAACAAAACAGCAATAGAGAGCCAAAGGGACCCGTGTTCTACCAAGGCAAGGTGAGTGATTTCTCGGGCTATCTTCAAAAGGGAACATGACAAAACCCACAGAATGATCAAGCGTAAAGACCCCGAAGAACAAAACAAGAATTTTAGCAGTCTTCCAATGATGCTGAATCCCCCAACAAAACTATAAATTAGAACCCTCAACAACCTTAAACAAGATTACATTACCAAAATAAGCACGTGTTCACACCACCAAAACCCAAATAATCCAGAAATTATTACATGGTCCAAGACCAACAACACGTGTATATGATTCTGATTAATTTCTATGCAACTCAATCAAATTTTCTTAATGTATCATGTGGAGATTTTTTAGGACCATGATAGTCTCAGATCATGTAATAATTTCTCTGCATGATCAAAGTTCATCAAACTCAAATTTGAAAGCAAACAATATCAAAATTTGATTATAAATTATCACGGCCCTCACTGAAATCTGTTTAACGTAATCATGGTGAAAGCATGGAATGTGAGCAGCGTGATGGTCAATGAAGAGGAACCTGGTGAGGCAATATTTTCGAAGATTGTGAGAGGCAAATCAAGGACACGGCAGCTAGACAAGTCTGAAATGCAACAATGCCAATTTCAAAACCTTTTATCTGATTCTTGTCCGTGTCATACACCTGAAGGGCCAGGAGTGGCGCCACCACACCAACCACAGCGAAAGTTGTGCAAGACACAGTGAAGCTCAAGAATGAAGACTGGTTGAAGCCAAGTAGCGTGAGAAGCGCTTCTAAACTTGCAAGGACATCATCAAGAGGTGTTTGTGTTTCTTTATAGTTGTTGTTTTCTTGTGGTTGGTGTTGGTGGCTTTGGTTTGAGTTTGAAGTTAGGAAGGGAGTGTGAGCAGGAAGAGGTTGCTCTGTTTGTATGGACATGGTTTTCTTTATGAAATCTAAGGACCCAAAAATGGCATCCTGTGAAGATTTTCAATTTTCAGAGGAAAGTGGAAAACCATCAAACTGTTTCGACTTTTGGCATGGAAGAAAGTGGAACAGTGAAGCAAAGCATTTTGCATTTGGCCGCAACCAGGCATGCCCTTTAACATTGAAGTTCGGGAGATTTAAGGAATAAGGAACAATTTTCTTCGCAAGTGAGGAACTAATAAATAACATGCTTTGGTTTGAGTCAAGTTAGACGTAAAATCATTTACTAAAATCATGCCATTGGCCGGCCAACATGTCTATAATAGAAGGTTTTATGAGTTTGTAGGGACACAACAATTTGTCGTGAAGTCAGATACAAATTATAAAAAATATTAAAGTCCTTTTCGCCCGACATAAAATAAAACTAAAAATAGTAATCTGATCTTATCTGATATAACCTGACAAGTAAACTTGCCCAGTGCAAATGGCTAATGGGTATCCACAAACCTTGAACATAAATTATTTATAAAATAGTAAAATATAGTCTAGTCGTAGGATGCAATCATGCAACGAAATATGGGAGCAGGAAAGAAATTATTAATTTTAGCTATCCAAAAATGTGATGACAATGTGCATGCTTGCTTATTGTTTTTTGCCAATAATAAAATTGTGTATTGGACACATGGAGCTTAAAAGAGGAAGTAATTTCGAGAAAGAGGAACAGTCTTGGCTGCGGTGCAGGTGAGAACCTCTCCATCTGCTGTAACTGTGTATGTTTCTGGGTCAACAGTGATTTGTGGAAGAGTGTCATTCAGTTTCATGTCTCGTTTGGTGAGCTTCCTCACATTCTTCACAGCTTCCACCCTCTTGTTAAGTCCATATGAAGCTTTCACCCCTTCGTCCAAAGCTGCCTGCTTGTGACAGACCAACAATGTGATGTAAATATATGCAAATTTTAAAGAGAAACAAACATGAATAGTAGGAGAAATGATTAGATGGTTTGGGATCATCACATGTTTATGGTCCTGGTCAATCTCTATATGACATGTAGCCAAGTTTTTCAATCTACAAGAAAAAATTAACAAAACTCGACTATGTGTCATGTTGAGGTTAGGCAGGACCATAGTAATCTTGGACCATGTAATACTTCTCCACAAGCAGGCTATTTAAGTGCGTGTCTGTGAAAGAGATGGATTGGAGTCATGCCTTGCTCATAAAAGCAATGGAGTGTGCACTACCAGCCTTGCCAAATGCTCCGAACATAGGCCTCATAATCACCTACAAGATTGAGTTTCCTAGTTTAGTTGAAGCCTTTCTATGTAGATGGATAAAAGTTATTGAAAGTGTAATTTAAAAAAGTTTGGCACCAGTTGGCAATGGATCATATCCCAATGCATGTGAAAACATTACCGGTTCAGGTGTTGGGATGCTTGCATTTGGGTCACCCATGTTAGCATATGCAACCTCACCACCTTTGATCACCATTTCTGGTTTTGCTCCAAAAAATGACGGCTTCCATAATACAAGATCAGCCAACTTACCCACCTGCAAAACTAGGTCTAAATGAGGGGGTCGAGATGATACTAATATTAGAAGGATCAGCTGCCAATTTGATATGTAAATTGAGGTTAATAATGATTTGGGGGGGGGGGGGTGGAGTTGAAGTTCACTAGTATTTGGATGACCTAGTGTGTGCTTTTAAAGCATTTTTCTTTGTATCTTTAATCATAGGTAACTGAGTAATGATGGCATTTTTTCACAAGAAATATGAACTCATGTATCTGTTTTTTGCCTTGGACAATTCATATTTAAACTGTTAAAACCCTAGACATTCAAACATTATACCTCAACTGAACCAACATATTGTGACAAACCATTCGCTATAGCTGGATTTATGGTATACTTTGCAACATAACGCTTGATCCGAAAGTTGTCATTGTCTTCACCAGGCTGCAGTGGTCCTCTTTGTGACTTCATCTTATCGGCAGTTTGCCAGGTTCTGCTTATCACCTAATGAAAAAATTATTCAACAATATAATCCCAAGGATTCTGAAAATAATCTCGATTTTCATGGATATACTACAAAAAAAAAAAAAAATGAACGTGAAAAGACAACTATGAAAATTCTGTGTCTAATACAGAGCACAATTAAGTCTAATACAGATGGGCTGGCTTGAGTTAAGGAAGGACCTCTCCAATTCGACCCATAGCCTGTGAATCAGATGATATAATGCTAATTGCCCCCATGTCATGTAAAATATCTTCAGCAGCAATTGTTTCAGCTCTTATTCTTGATTCAGCAAAAGCTACATCTTCTGGAATATTCTTATTAAGATGATGGCAGACCATCTGTATATCATACGAGCGTAAATTAAGAGCCAAATAGCACAAGCTGTACACTATAACTTTTGTGATTTGTTGCATACCAACATGTCAAGATGCTCATCTATGGTATTATGTGTATAAGGGCGTGTGGGATTTGTTGATGAGGGTAGGACATTCTTCTCACCACATACTTTTATGATATCTGGAGCATGGCCACCACCAGCTCCTTCACTGCCCAAGAAAATAATAAAGTTTAGTCAAGAATAAGACAACTTAGACTGGAAAACAGATATTATAGTTCAAAGAAAGAATGGTAGAGTTTTCAGGGGAAGAGAAAGATCATAGTCTATTTGAATCGATATCTTTCAAATGTTTGCATAAATATAATAAACCATGCCCTCCTTGAACCCCCTATAGGGCCAGAAAGAAGAGCTGAGGATTAAAAAAAGGACAGAGAACAATATGCAAAAGAATAAGGCATGTATAGAGGTGAGCGAATTATTATGAGAAAACCATAGGTTTAACCTGTCGCCTATTTCACATTACAGAAAAGACCAGAGTCAATAAAGGATGGAAACCAATATCCTACCAAGTAATTTTATATTAACTCCTTTTCTCTGTGATAAATGATAATACCTATATAGAATGAATTTTACAAATAAAATTAAAATGGACATTTTTCCTCAACAACTGTTACAACAGTAATTAACAAATAACAACCATGCTATGCAGGTGTTTTATACAAAATTTCAAAGTTAAACAATACCTGTGATAAGTATGAATAGTTCTTCCTTTAAATGCAGCAATTGTATGTTCAACAAATCCAGATTCGTTTAAGGTGTCAGTATGTATGTTAACCTGTTATAATACAAGTTCACAACAAAAATTAACAAAAATAACAAACAGGTAAATAAGTGGAAATATGGAAGAAAGTTGTGCCTGGATATCATATTGGTCTGCGACTGTCAAACAACTGTCTATTGCAGCCGGTGTAGTTCCCCAGTCCTCATGCAGCTTCAGTCCCATAGCTCCAGCCCTGATTATTTCATGCAGTTCATCAGGTTTGGCACTATTCCCCTGAAGCAATAAATGGAGGATTTAATTGACTTTAAACCTACGTCGAGGTTTTCTAGAGGTCCGGCACTTAACACGAGGCAAACAAACTGGAAAAGAAAAAAAGAAAAACTACACAAAACAAGCATTATATATGAACTAAACAAAAGAAAGAAAACAGACTTTTCCAGTGAAACCAAAGTTTAAAGGCATGTCATCTGTTGATTGTAGCATCAATTTCATCTGATTTGGTGCTGGTGTACAAGTTGTAGCACGTGTTCCATCAGCTGGTCCTGTTCCTCCTCCCACTAATGTTGTGATACCTATATACAATACAGAAAAGGACTGAATAAATCCAATGAGTAGTTTGGATCAAGAAGCATGCTAGAGAAATAAGTAATGATAAATCTGGTTTTCAATGCATAAAAATATAGCATCAGACAAGTGCACAACCAAATTATCTCAAAGACTCAAACAACTCCCAAAAGTTCCATCAACATACCAGTCATGAATCCAGCACACTGGAGCATGCATTAAATATTTTAATATACATGTAATGCACACTCTTAGTAGAAATTGATTCAAGTTATGAAACTTACCACTTGTTACCGCATCATATACTAATTGAGGACATATAAAATGCACATGACAATCTATAGCCCCAGCTGTCACAATCAAGCCCTCTCCAGCAATAACTTCGGTATTAGCCTACATATGGATGATGTATGTAAAGTTGTATCAGGATAATCAGGTAGGAATTCAACTCATTGCCTCTGATATCTAGAAGGGAACTTACCCCAATTATCATATTAGGAAATACATCATTCATAATGTCTGGATTTCCTGCTTTTCCTATTGAGATGATCAGTCCATCTTTGATACCGATATCTGCTTTGATAATTCCAGTATAATCAATGATCACAGCATTTGTTATAACAGTATCCAAGGAGCCTTCTGGTGGATGGCCACTTGATTGACCCATTCCATCCCTTATGACTTTCCCACCTCCAAAAACACATTCATCACCATAGACAGCAAAATCTTTTTCAATTTCAGCAAACAAGTCAGTATCACCAAGACGGATTTTGTCACCAGTTGTAGGGCCATACTTGTGAGAATATTCCTCTCGAGAAATTACTGTAGTTAATGAATAGTCTTCTCCAGTAACACCTTCCCTGAGAAATTCATATTTGTGGTGAGAAATCTTCTCAGACATGGAATTGTCACAGATCTAAGAAAAGTTATATAACAGTCACTTCAATAACAAATCTTAAACCTAGTATTTTCCTCTTCCACATGTCCAAATCCCCTTGTGATCACAGCCTCCATGGCTGCTATGCAATTAGAATCATTAACTGGACCATCAGCAATGTTATTACCTCCTCTGATGACTTTGTTACCTCCAATGCTTACAAGCACAACGCTTTTACATTCCCCTGGCTATCAAGATTAAATATTTTCAATTAATAATTTGCAATCTAATATATGAATTAGTTCAACTACTGAACATGTTTAGCCTGATCACATGATAGAGACAAAGAATAAAAAATAATTATAATGCAAACACTCAGTGACAACAACAAAGTAGAATTCCACCTCAAAGCGTGTGGCATTCCCAGCAGCTATATTGAGGCGCATGCCATATGCTTTCCTTCGATCAAAGGTTAAATAAGGATTTACTTCAATAAAATGATAGTGGCTGCCAACCTGAAAATTTTCAAAAGTATTATAAAATGATTGCTATAGTTAACTTATTTTTTATGTTGGGAAAAGAAACACCTGGGGTCAATTAGCTGGAATATTTGAAACAATAAATTTATAATGTGTTAATATTTGACAAGATATACATACTCAAATTCAAATCTTCAGAGCAACCTTGAAAACCATATAAATCCTCCAATAATTGATCAGATAACAAATTCACAGAAACCAGTACCTATTGAGTACACTCATTGACATCACTTTGATATTTCATGTGTGCACAGCTTATCATACTGAATTCAGAAGTGATGGCACTTCGTGTAAATAGAAAATAACTAAGCATTTTTATATCGAAAAATGAATTTATCATTTTAAAGCAAAACAAAAAAATGATGCATAAATTTTATTTAAAATGCTAAGGTGCTAGGTGCAACAAACAGGCAAACACCTGAATTGGTCTGTCTCCCTTGTTGACAACTCTGAGAATTATTGCATTCCTTCTGGGGTTAAGAATCATATTTTCACTTCTACATATGATTTCACCTGGAGTTCTATGATCTTCTTCGCTCTCTGTAAACTTGTCAAGTGAAGGTACTGTAGACCCAGTTTCCACCCATAAGAGAGAGATACTAATAATGTGAGTAGGGGCTTCAATTAGCAGTTTGTGTTTCTGCAAGTCTACTTCAACAAAAATTTTGAAACTACACCGTAGAAGATTGCAAAATTTTACTACTGCTAGATATATTGGATATACATGAGGCAGAAAAAATATAAATTAATTTATCTCTATGTTATCCCAGAGTCCTACTTGAAAAAAAATATATACACTAATGATGCTTTATTTTCAAGACAGGATAAATACAAAAGTAACATACATATAAATTCATTATCAAACTGAAAATATTCTCCATTGCCCCTTTTACAGCCAATGTGACCGGTTAGGTGATTCAAGCAATCTCAGTCAACTAAGCTAGTTTAGTAAAAACAATAGGGCAGCTTCAAATTAATTCATATAATTTTTCTATATACGATAAGAAAATAGATTGCTCTTCATATAAACAAAAGAAATGCTTATTATGAATAGCAACTAAAATTACTGGAAAAAATTATCTATGGGTAAAGGATAAATGAAAGATATAGTTTGTATTTTGTAAGTCGTGTCTTAAAGTCAAACTAATGAGCAAAGACACAATAGTTTTAGTATTCTTGGGGATGGAAGCACTTAGTAGATATATAATACGGTCTTATTTGAGTAAACTTCTTTATTAGCAATTTCAAGAGAAGAAAATAAGAAGGTAGTTAGCTTCCTCCATAAGTTACACTTCAACTTATATAGAAACTCTCATCTAACTTCTCCAAAAGTTGATGTGCATAAGTTGATTTAAAAACTTAATTTATTTTACCTTCTTATTTTCTTATCCTTAAAGTGCTTAGGCGAGAGTCTAAATCGTCTACTTTTGACAACAAAGTAGAGAGTAGAGACATACCTGGAAGAAAAGAACCAAATAATGCTAGTTCAAGGTTTCCATTCTCGCAAGCAAATAGGTCATGAATGGTGACTAACTTAGTCCCATCTCGAAAGGTGGCTTCAACCTACATACAATTTTCCTTAAATACATCATGTGACATGTGGCAAATTCCTTCTTTCTGAGGAAGGAGAAGACAAGTGAGTTCTAGGATAATTTACAACAAAATTGAGCTACATCCTTTTGAAGTTTTAAGAGCCATAATAAAGAGGTTAAAAGGGGCTATAATTTTTTTAAAAAAATATATTAATTTCAATCATAGTCTCAAAGAGAAAGATTTATTTTAAAATTATTCTTGGCACACAACATTGGAGACCTCCAGTAGTAACAAATTGAATGAGCTGACTTCATGCAATATGCACAAAGCCATTTGGGAGAGTGCTTTGTATAATATAATTATAACTACGTTGCCATAATGATACATGTACCTGAACACTTTCCACAAGATGAGGAACAGCTGGAAGAACTTGTTTCCTGTTAAAATTTGAAGATAAATTTATATCTATTCTAAACTAAAAAAAAAAAAAAAAAAACGGTTCGTTCCTCTTTTTCTAGGGCAGAATCATATCAAATTAAAGAGAAAAAAAACAAATAATCAATTAAAGAGTATAGGGCATCAGAACCAGACAATGAAAATTGACACAATACCTTCCCAGAAGTTCTCTCCCAATGCACATTAGCTGTGCAACAGTCTTTTCACCATCACGAACAAATTCCAAAATCTATGCAACAGAATAAATAATAACATACATACAAATTAAATTAATTTCCACAAAGGATTAAAACTTGGGTTCTATATGCAATTGCCATTGGACTACTTAACAGATAACCGATATTATAATATGGAAAAGAAAGAAGAAGAAGAAAAACAAAGTTTGGAAATTTATACGAGAGGAACAGAAACAAACCTGTGTTGCTATGAGAGCCACACTTTCAACATAATTGAGCCTTAAACCACGAGCAAGGCGTTTCTGTGCAAGGTAGCCTGCATTGTGCAGGTCTAGTTTCTCGATCTCCCTTGGACTCAGTTTCATTTTTCAGCCTAAGGAACAGAAGAAAAGAGCAAAAATTACTGATTTATGGATGCGTAAATAACATCATAAACTTGAAGAAACATCTTGAAGGAGAAAAGCAGCACAAAATTTATGGTTGTTACAGCAGAGAATTCAGAAATTCAGATTGAAAGCCTAAGCTTAGGAATACGCCACACTTGGAAGTTTAGACAATTGATTATCATATTCATAGTACAGTCAGTGTGATTTACAAAATTTTCTTTGTTTGTCTAGGAAGGAGGATAATATAGTATTTGCCATGTTTTCTCCAAGTGCAACGTGACCTCAACGCTAATAATTTAAGCAATAACTACATCATAAAAGACAAATTTTCGTACTAAGAGACACCGTGGCAACTGTTTTTTAGCGTATTAATGCATTAAAATTTGGAGCAGCGAGTAAACAACTGACTCGCGTAGCAGTACACTAGCAGTATTTAATTGGTGGGTTATACACAAGGAGGGATCTATATGGTGGAGTCAGTCTAGGGACGTGTATAACTACAAATTATAATTATAATTATTCTATAAGGGTTTCATGAATGAATTGATTGGTTTGTGTTTAGGGTAAAATAAAATCTAAATCAATCTAATTTAACTGGGTTGGTTTTAGTTTAGATTTAAAATTTTCATTTTGTCAATTTGAACCGAACTAATTTGATTAAGATCAAGCTAATCTAAAATTACATACCAAAATCTTTTTTTTTTATCTAACTAAAGATACTTGAGATTTTTTATTTGACACTCTTCATTTGAGATACTAATAGATATGGTCTCAGTATGATCCTATATTACTCTTCATTATACCCACATTTAAAAATAATATCCGTACTCGATTTCATACGTGTGAATAGCAATTTTAATCCCCAAGTACTCGCTAGGTACTTATATACTCATGCCCAAACTTTAATTATATATAAGGTTGATAATAATAAATCAATAAAAAAATTAATTAAAACAACTACTACAATTGTAGTAAAATTTCATTCTTAAATAATTCAAATATAACATTAAAACGTACATACATAATATTCAAAACAAGCAAACAAAATTGGCTTGTCCAAACTCAAATTATAAATAAACAAAATTATAAAGATAATCATTCAACATAACGATTATTAAAGTTAATGTTCTAATCGTTTAACAAAAACTCTAATTAATATTTTAGTGTTTTTCACTCTCTGATAATGATATTGTTAGATATTAGAGACTTAGAATATTAGTCATAAAAAATATAATTATTTTTCATGGAAAATTATATATATATATATATACACACACACTACTATTTTGTAACATATATTAATTATATATATGATATGTGTGGGGCGGGTTGGTATTATAGTACCCGTACCTGCATAAATTTGCGGGAATATACCCACCCTTTACCCATTTCCAACATTACAGGTAATTAACTGGTCCGCTTGCGAATATTTTTGTGAATTCCCATAGGGTTCAAGGACACTTTGTCACCCCTAATCTCCATTGGATTGATCTATTTTAGGGTAAAGTGATAGTTGTGACTTTTTGCTTAAGCTAGAGATCAAACCTTATATCTTGGTTAAGGAACCCACGTGCCAAATCACTTGTGCCAACAACACTAAAATCTAAAATTATTAATCTAAAGTTAAGAAATAATTGATTAGATTATTAGATTGGTTTGGGTTGAAAAGAGATAGATATGATAACCGAGCCAATTATAATTGGATTGGTTTGAATTTGAAGTGAAAAACTCAAATAACATTAGACTAATTTGATTTGTTTGAATAGTTGGATTCATTGAATTGGATTAATTAAATGAACATCCTTAAGAAATTACTTTTAGTTATTTTATTGGATAAATAATAATTTTGGTCTTTGAATAAGTAAATTGTGACCAATTACCATTAAATTGCATGATATGATGTAATTATTGGATTTTTTACATATTCATGAATTAAATAAAAAAATATTTTAAAAACTAAATTATCATTAATTTACACATTAAGGGACCAAATTAAAATAGTTATTTATCCTTATTTTATTATTGGGGTAGACTTTTCACTTACCAATAGTTAATATTGGTCAAAGAATTCATCATCTTCAATAAGATATCTCATTTTAATCTTTTTTTTTTAATTTATAAGGTTCAAACCTCATACTTTATTTAAGAAATTTTACCTCGGTTTCACTTAGTTGGTATCTTTGTTCTAAAAATTTGTTTATCATTTATCATTTCTTCTAAAAAATAAACATAAAGTTGATAAGTTATAGATTAAATATATAATATAACAAAAAAAATATTACTGTAAATAGTTAATTTAATGTTTTGATGGATGTGATGTAATTACTAATAATATTTTTTTATTCATAAAATTCAACTCAATCAAAAAATTTATAATAAATTACTCATCCAGCTATACCCTTTTATTAAGATTATATGTAAAATATTACGCATGGTTCAAGAAATTAACAAAATTCAATTTTAAATAGCAGTCCACTTTTTGCACAATGGCAATAGTTTGAACCACTTACACACGGTTATAATATAGCACTAAACTATTCGCTTGTTTTTTTCTTCTTCTGAATAAGCTACTCGCTTGGTTATATATAATATCTAATAGATTTAGTTTTAATCGCTCAGTTTTTTTTATTGATTTTAATTTTTATAATTTAAAATTTCGAAAAAATTATTTATCATTCTTCATTAATAACATGACATATGTCTAGTCAAAACTAATACATCTTATTTTTTGTAGTAACCACATGGAACATACCTGGCTCATCAACATCAAACTTCGTCCTTCGATTCCATCGAAATTTCGCACTAGGTCCAACCTCAGCTTCTTTAAAAATCACGTTTCTCTTACTAGATTTCCCCCATCGTAAGATTCCAGCAGCTCCAACCATCACAAGTAACTTACGATGAGGTGAACCTTTACCACACTTTGTATGTTTTTTAACACGACCACCACACAAGACTAGTCTTCGAGCTACCTCATCCAATATCACACGTTCTGCATCATTTCCTGCACCATTTTCTCTTGCAAGTAAAAGTGCTGTCTCATGTCTGATTCTGAATATCACATTTAGCTCCATATGAGATCAAAAGCTCACATTTCACGGCGGCATCCTCTTGCTGCTAACAAAAGCATTGACATCATAACTTCTTTTAGTAGTTTTTTGTGACCATTATCATGTCCCCACAGCAAGCTGCACGATGGAGAGGATTCACGTCAATTGAAGCATTCCCTCCCTTTTTAAGTGCATATTCAAGCATCACCATTTTGGCTCACATCTATGAGGTTAAGTGCTGTCAAACCGTACTTGTTTTTAAGATTAGTCACATCGGCCTCAGCATAAAGAAGCAACTTGAAAGCCTCCACATTGCCCCCTACACAGCAGCTATCATAGCAGCTGAAAATCCATTTGCATTTTGCTCATCTAGCTAGATCAATGTTCTTACTTTCAATGAGTTTCTTCAAACCCTCTACATGTTGCTAAAGATGATGCTTAATTATGCCCCTTTTATTTTCATTTGAGAGCAATCTGGTAATTGTAAGCAATGAATATATTTTGATAATGCATGTGTCCTTGAATTCATCTTCAAGATTAGCAGACATGAAACATCAATGAAATCTTCTCACATTGTAATGAAACCCCAAAAAGTCAACAAAAAAAGGAACTTGCTGTGCCGCATAAACCAGCACCATTATTACTTTAAGAACCTAAACATGTTTATCCCATGTGAATGTCAGAGAAGCCACCTGCAACAGTAATCTAACAACATTAATCTGCCTGCTGACCACAGCGGCGAATAATGCATTGCAATCAACATTAGCGTCAAGAAATGGCTTTGAAGACTGAAGCAAAATCCTATCAATTGCATTGGCATCCACTCCATGCTGCCAACATATGGAACACTGTCATACATGAGGAGCTACATTTACCACATCCACAAATCTAGAAGAGACCACAACCCATAATAAGGCCTGCCATACCATTATTAACATATCAAGCATAGTGGTGCTACCTTGATGAGTACATCAACCACCTCAACGAAGCCTCTGCAACATGCAGAGACAAGGGCATGAACTGCAACCTGATGACGGATCATGTTAGACTGCATGAGTAGTTCAGCAAACCTGGCCCTCCCTAAGTAACTTGCTTCCATTATAGCCTCCTCGCATGCAAGTTGTGATGCCCCTGCATTGATAAGGACCTCCAATGTTTTTAGATGCCCTTCTCTCACTGATGCTGTTGTGGCATAGCCCCGGAACATTCTCATATTCACATTTGCTCCAACATTCTATCACATGAAAACGTCTAAACTTTGTTAATAACGAGTGACGTGACAAAACTGAAAGCGTTACAAATTCATTATGTGTTAACTTGATTCGGATATTTGCATCTACGTTTTTTAGAAGGTGAATCAACACTTTGAAATGAAACATCTCTTTCCTATTCTCCTTACTCCTATCACTTACAATTCTGATAAGATCTAATTTAAGGGGACAAGAAAAGACTTCAAATTACATCATGATTAACCAAGAAGATGTCATGGACTAACTCAAACACAATAAAATAAAATTTCTTTAAGCACATGACACCACAACTAATCCTTTCGAACTTTTTTATGATGTCAGCATATACACATACAAATATTTCAGTTAAAAGCAAATTTATGGAAACAGATAAATAACAGTTATGGTTCCTGCATCGTCCGTTAGATTAACGTTAGACAAGACGTAGGATATATATTGATGAATATCTCATAACAATATTAAATGTGTTTTGGGCTCAAAAAATTTAAACGGATTTGAGCACTAGATAGCAAGATCAAATTTGAGAGCTGACCAATTATCCGAAAGAATAAGGATGAAAGATACTCCCAAGTCCCAACATAGATAAAAAAATATATATCAAATACAACCGAACCCACAATTTGGATGTGTAACCTCAATCAAATTATACACATCACAGATCAGCTTAGTTTTGTATGTCTTCAACTTAATTAATGACATTTTATGCAGAAGTTAAATTTTATTAAGCCAATCATTGTTTAATGTGTACATTGATATTAGACATCGTTTTTTTCTTAGAGGAATATTACACATCGTTATTATACGCAAATTACTACTTCAACTTTTAAATTTTGTGAAAAACATATTCATTAATCCAGACCCTACGGAATTGTCACAGGACTTCCATGTGACTAAAAAACATAAGTTAAGAAATGAGGGGAATTTTTTTAAAAACTAAACATACGCTTTAACTGCTAAAAAAACATAATTAGGTGTAAATTATATTTTGCGTGTCATTGACTGATTGGGTCTTGGGAGTTACATGACAACGCCGCCATATATTTAACCGCACTCCTTAAGAGAGGGTTTCTTCTTCTCTTTATTTTTTTTTCCAACAAAGCATGAAAATAATTGGTTAGTACTTCCTTATCTTCTTATATTGATTAGTGCAAGCTGCAATTCACTTTAAAAAAAAATGTTTTAGTCTTCGTAATATGAGTTTTTATTTTGATATGCATTAAAAAAACCCGTTTTTTATTCCCTAAAAATTAAAATCACATCACAGTTTATTTCTGACAAAATGCATGAATTTTAGTTTTTATTATTTATAAAAATGATTTCTTTGATTTTATTTTTCTAAAATTTGAAATTACATTTTTTCTCAAATATATATATATATAGTTTTTTTAAAAATAAAAATAAATGTGACATATACAAGATACTAGAACTTCATACACTATTTTGTGTTACCTGAAATCATCATTTGACTTTCCTTTAAACACATAAAAGTTAACAAGTTAAAGAGTAAAACATTATAATAGGGAAAAAAATTCATGAGTATATTTGATGGATGAGAGATAAAGAAAATTCTTTACAAGAAGAAAAAATTAAAACTCTCCTATTTTACAGAGAAAAAAAGATAATATACCTTAATTTGGTTTAGTTAATCAATTTCACAAATTCTCCTCGCTCTATTTGATTTTCAAAAATTGGAAAACTGGTTAATCAATCAAACGGAAACAGAACAAACTGCTAGCACTATAACACCCTGATCACACACAACGCAAAAGCAGGCACCGAAGTACCAAAGCAGAAATAACAAGAAAACATGCAAACAACAAAACTGAAAGCATAACGCAGTAAAAACGCGGCCACGATTAGAATCGCGTTTCAAAAAACCAAAACAAAATGAGCGACACAAAACAGCCAAACATCTTTGTTTCAAACTCGTTTTTAGAAACGGATCATAATAAGTTCATAACACAAGGAACGAACAACGTTGAGAAGCTTTACCAGAAGCCTCCGAAGGAGTGTCAAATCCCTGTGAGCGCAGCCAAAAACAGAGCAGTGAACTAGGCCTTGAATTCCTCGTACGCCGAGTTAACTCGGTTAGGTGACTCGTCCTGAAGCACGATCTCCGTCGTTTTGGACTTAAACGACACCGTTCCGACGAAGTTAACGTCCACCAAGGGAATCGCAATGCATTCGAACGCAGCGTCTGTGTTACCGTAGTGAGCAGCGTCTACGAGACGCTGCGACATCTCTGTTTCGTAATCTACGGGAAAAACCAGGTTCGTACTAGAATTCGCCAACACCGTCATTTTTTGTTGTTTTCTCAGATCCTGGGAAGTTCTGTGTTTTTGCTTTTTAAGAATGAAACTGGTAACCAGGCACAGAGGAGGGATTGCATGCAGTTTTATATGTATGGAAGAAAAAAACGTTTCGTTTTAAGAAATAAGTTTTGCTTTTATTAATCAAGTAAATGGATTTTAATTAAATAAATGCTGTTTGGATTTTAGCTTGGTTTGGTTTAATTTTTTTTTTACCTGGCTCAAGTAAAGTTTATTTGGTCGTTGCACCTATAAAAAAAATTCCAATTCATTACTCTATGTGGATGGTAATCAGAGCTGGACTAAATTATTACTAATAATTTTTTTAAGAGTTTACTGTAATAGACATAAGTTAATCAAAAAAACATTTTTATGATTTTAATAGTTATTTATTCTTCTAAAAAATTAAATATTTATTTATTTTTTACTGCTATTTATTTAAATTGACAAATTTATGAACAATAATATAAAAAAGTTTTATAAAATTAATGTACTTATGCATTTGATTTTTTTATGACATTTAAAATTTTAACGTCTATTAAGAAATCCTCTTATCCCAGGAATTTAAAAATAAAGAATAAAAAAAGATGTAATTGATACTTCAAACTTCACAAAATATATTAATAGCATGTAACTTCTTAATATATATTTTGTCTCTTTAATTAATTATACTTTTCATTTAATGCTATAATGTCATACAACTACTTTTTTTTAGGGGTACAACTACTTTTATTACGGGTATTCTATGAAAAAAAATATTTAATGTTTCATTTGTTATCTTTTAAGGAATGTTTTATTGAATTTTTTTTAGCCCTGAAAATAAAAATTAATATCCAAGAATTTATAATAATTCAAATAATGCTTTATTGATTTTATAAAATGATAACTAATATATATATATATATATATATATATATATATAATGAAATTGCTATCAGAATTATTATCTAGCTAGATATAAAAGTTTTTTAAATGTCGATATAAAAGTAAATTAGCGAAATCCAAAACAGGGTCATTTCGAATGCTCATTAAGGTGGGACAGTTAGCTTTAAACTTTTATTTAAATGGTTAATTAAATTGCACAAATATATCACTCTTTAACAAAAACAAATAAATAATTAAAGTTTAAGGATTAATATATTAAATAATAATAAAGGTTTTCCTATTTCAGATTACGAAGGATTTATTGGTGAGGTTTAGCTTAGTTAGTCGAATAAAGTGTAAGAGTTAATATAAATCTTTCAGGACATATTTTTAATTTTTATGAATAAAAAAAATTATGAATAATATGTTGTTAGCCTGAGTGAAATTAGCTATACTAGAATTTTTTAAAGTGAAAAAAAGTTATACATAGTATATTTTTTTTACACAATTATAAAATTATAATTCATCATATATATTAAATTTATTGATTTTTAAAATAATTATCTTAAAATAATTTAAATGATAATTTGTTGTTAGAGATAATATAGAACTATGCATAGGCATTAAACTTTATTAAAAATAATGTCTTGAGTTTAAATAGATAAAAAAATGTAATTGAGAGAAAAAATTTCAATAAAGATAATCAATCAAGTTATTTGACAAAGATTACTCATAAGTAATGAACCATTTGTTTTGAAAATTATTATTTAAAAAAATATTAATTATTTTCCTTTTTCAAAAATCACCATTGTAGATATTTCTAATGCAAGCACTTTCCCCGCACTCAAATATACTCCTTTAACCATTAATATTAGCCGGATTTGGCCTGCATTTGATTTGGTTTCCCCCACAAAGCCAACAATTAATAATATATAAGGAAATTATATTGTAATACCTGCTTAAGCCTTGCCAATGTCTCTCTTTATTTGTTTAGTACATTCATTCTGATAATTGATCCAGATGGCTAACAAAATTTAGCTAGTGACACTTCATTGTGATTGTATGGTCGATTTCTTTTCGCTATGTTTGTGATTCTTTATAAGTGAATAATGCCCGTTTAATTATTTTAGTAACCTAAATAGTAAGGTTATTTTACTAAAAAAAATTCCTTTTTTTAGGTACAATTTTTTTCTTCCTTAAAAGTTACTTTCAAATTAAAATTAAAAAATATTAAAAAACCATTTTTCATTTTAGTTTAAAAGTTCATTTTAAAATAATTGCACGCTAACCCAATGCTTAATTAAGTGAGTCCCTAAATTTCACTTTAATGCTATAAAATTTTATTGAGTATGCTCGATAGTATGTACACAGACATCAATTTAGCATATAATTGGTTCCACAATAAATATGCGACCTAAAATATTTTTTTTTTAAATGAAAACATTATATATCGGACTTTCAACATGTGTAACCTTTTTCAAATAAATGTATCCTTTTTTATATAAAAACTAACAAACAAATAATTTTTTTTTATAAATCTAAAACTTGATCGAATTTTAGTTATTTTATCTTCTGGGTGAATCATGATTTAGTGTTTTTCATTGAAAATGTTCGAAAATATTGATGGATTCATGTAAACATTTATCTTTGAACTAGGTACTCTCTTGGTCTATGACTATAAATATTAATTAGCTTATTCACGTTCTAAGATATGTACTTTGAACTAACTTGAATATTATAGCTACAAATTAAGTAAAATAAATTATGTTTTAAGAAATAAAAGGGGGAGCTAGCAGGCACCAAGTTTAAATTATCATATACGCATCTAATTGAAGCACTAATGTCATTGGCCGTGAATTAGCTTTCCTCGAACGTCAGAATTTCTTGCTTCGCTAGTTCAAGGACTCAATCAGATCAATCATATATGTGCACAATATTGTCAAGCTCTACATACAGTTATTGCAAAGAGCATCAACAACAATATTAAAGATAGTTAATTAGGACTGCATACATAGAATAACTAGTGGAAGGAACTCTTCAATAATGCATCGTAGTGGCCATAACCATGATAGATCACTCGAACAGGGTTATCCTTCCCATACTCCTGACCGTATTCTGCGATAACTTTAAGGTTACTCGAACTCTTATCCTGCATGAATACCGTTATAGGCATCCTAGAACCATAAGATATATCGTACGTCATTAGAAATAACATTTACATTCAATATATTTTGTTACGCTATCTATGATTATGCATGGAATCATTTTGAGAAAATAATTAATTATTTGCAACGAACTAATTATACTTATACCTCTTGAAAGAAATCAATTAATTAATACTCAAGCTCCAGTCATCTTAATTAACTTTAGGCAAATCATATATGCATGAAAAGTTTTGCAAATGAAAATAATAGATAGACTTAACTGTAAGACATGTGAGGACATGAGAAGTTCAGGTTCTCCTCCCCATATGTGAGGCTTTCGCATCTGTACTGTATAGGTATCAAAGTCACCTTCTAGAAACCTGTGCATTATATGAACTAAATACTATTAATGTTTCAGGTTTCAACTTCAAAATGCACTACTACAAGTGAAGACATATATATAATGAGAGTCAGCATGATCAGGGATTTAATCTCCAAGTTTGCGTGTATGGAAGAAAAACATATATTAGGAGAGCTTAATTAAATAGATTTTAGTTTTCCCGAGATTAGTCCTTATCTCGCGGTTAGAGATACCCTAGGTTCACCAAAAATATGCAGGGCCTTTTCCTTCAAAAAATTTAAATAAACTGGCCAACTGGTATCTTTATATGACTTTTAGATGAGGAGATTAATTCAGATGATACAAGTCATATGTTATAAATCTGTAATCAAAACTACCTCCTCCATCTAGATAACTTACCACTCAGTGTCTACCCTCCTCTTGATAAATTCATCCACAACCTGCAAAATAAGATTTAATGTTTTCCCACAATTCGGGTAAGAATAATGGATCAAAATTATGAAATAACCAACCTAACAATAGGATCAATGTTCACATAATTTGAGATGGAATTACTTAGCATGATCTATTTGCACAAATGTTGTTGATGGTCCACCATATAGAAACATCACACTAAATTCTTTGAAAAATAAGTATGCCAAACTAAAATTCATTAATTACATGGGAGATCCTTGCTGATAATATATATATATATATATATATATATATATATATATATATTTGGATGGGGGAGAAAAGAGTACCTTGGCTCTGAGTTCATCTGCGAGTTCTTTTTGTCTACTAAGACTTGGAGATGGTTCCCCTGATCTTAGACATGCACCATAAACCACAGATCTAAACAAACATCTACCGTCTCCTGGAATACCTGCAATAAAGAAACAGTTTTAACTTTTAAGTAACACATGATGAGAAAATTGAGCTACAAGGAATTATAACAATTTTTCAATTGAACAGCGCGATTGCAACATGCAATGATATAGGTGCATACTTGTTCAAGTTGAGGTAACTCCTTTCAATTTAAAATTGGAGTCCCATGCATGCAGTTACTATATACTAAAACAATTACAAGTAACAACACCAACTTATTAAATATCAAGTCTAATTTAAACATCACTTTTGTAAGAAAACTAATCCAGTCAATTGAAATTCAGAAGTTGTTAATTTTATTGGAATCAGCAAAACATACGAATTATTGGAAGGTTGTTACCGAGCGATTTTTCTGGCTGTGGCATCACTTGAACCGCAAACTAAAGCCAAACCAGGTACACAGATGCACAAATTAAGCAAAAGAATAATTAACAGTATATTGCTTTAGTCTTTTGAGCTTGGAGCTTGGACTTGTTAGGCACTTCCTCCATCCTTTTCATCTGTTCTTTTGGTTGATTTCTGGCATAAAATTCAGCACTAGACAACCGAATCTGATGCTTTTTATTTTTCAACTTTTTCTTTCTACCCTCTCACTCTGCCAATTAATAAATTGTTTCATAAAGCAATGGAAATGAAGTGTTTTTCTTTCAAAAAAAAATATCTTTTTTTGTCTGTTTTGGCTGAGATCTCTTTGTGGCCGTAAAGTATTGACATTAGTGTTATTCAAAATTCATGATAGCGTATGTTTATTTTCACGTTAGAATCCAAAGTCACGTAAAAATATATAGTATGTTTAGTTTCACGTTAAAATCCAAAATCATGTAAAAATTTATATTTAACATAATTTTAAGTAAATATTCATGTATTGTCTAAGTTGAAGAATTGATTCTCATTTTATAACTAATTTTGAGGTGAAATAACCTTAAATATCTTGTGTTGGATATAAAAAAATATTGATTTAACTACTAATTTGTTTTTTAGAATAAAAACTTCAAAACATTATTCACTTCAAAATTAACTTCATTAAAAAATGTTCACTCACTCTATAATTAGTTTGAGTTGTTGCTTATTAGATAGATCATAGATGCATTTTGTGAGTTGACAGTTTGAGTGTGTGAAACTTGTTCAGAATCAAGCAGTGATTTCAAGATTGGGTAATGGTGGGTGGCTCTCACTAAAGATTGTCGAATCATACACAAACTGTGTAACATGAGATGTTGAAGATGCATGTCACTTTTGCGCTTTGAAAAACACGTATTGATAGAACCTTCAACCAAATTGGTTGGACCCCGCAATCGCAATAAATTGTGGACAAAGTTCTTCAACAGTGTGAATATTGGAATGCTATTGTTCTCTCCCTGATAAGGAATCTGTTCTTTGGCCTTCACCTTTGTTCCTTGTCTTTTGTTTGAAGTTGTATTTTGTTCTTTAAAATTTTCAAAATATACACCCTTTGTTCCTTACACTTTTCATATCCGGGCAATTTGTAACTTACTCGAGGAATAGGTTAACTGTAAAATGTTGCACTGATAGCATCACCAATATGCCACACAGTATTTTCTTTTTCCAAGTGAATTTTCCGAAACAGCAGTGAACTTTAGCTGATGTATTTTTATCGTTTAAAGTTGATGTCCCTGTCCGGAAGTGTTGATTTTAACCGCACAGCATTATTATTGGTTGGGAATTAATTGATGTTTCAAATAGTACTAAATAACAGAGTGTTTGTCCAAAAATACTAAATAACATATATATTTGATCATATTTCTCAGCTAGTAAATTATAGACAGTACCATCGCCCAGCCTATATGTTGAAATCATTGACAAATTGATACCATTAGTACACATTGTTCGATTCGCTGATAATGATGCTAAACAGCTGTGATATAACCAAGTCAGGCCATTACGTTAACTAGTTTGCTCTTGCCCTATCAAATGCTACCTATATGTGTCATATTCTTTTTGCCTAAATCATTTGGTTCATCAAGAAATAAGTAATTTGAATAAGAGTTGAATAAAATCTAACCAATAATTATTTTTACTAAGAATCAAACCAAAATATGTCATATTAAAAAAGAAAAGAAAGTATGCACAAAATTACCTATACATCATCACTTATCATATTAAGGTACTAGTATGCATTTTTCCGAAACAATAATAGTTACTTATAAATACAGTTTCTCACAATAAATAATTTTCAGTTGTATTAGGCTTTTTGTCTAAACTTATGTCTCCATACAAAAAAATAAAATTCTTTTGGTAGTTAGAAAATTAAATAAGCTGGCACACTACCAACATGCAACAGAATCTAACAAAGATAATGGTTATTTCACCGAGGAAACTTCCTAAACCCTAAGACAGAATTCACACTTACCTCAACCTTCATAAGGGAAATCTAACACTTTAAGCTCGTAGAACTGCAAACACCCCTCCCCCACCCAAAAAAAAAAACAAAAAACATTTGAGAGATTGATATACGAAGAGGGAAGGGACAGGAAAAATACATCCATAAATTACACATGACTGTACATCTCTTCTTTGGGAACCAAAAAGTAAGCAGCGCCCGTGAAAACGGGTGAGAGGGTGAAAAGCAGGGCCAGAAAAATTAAGAATCAAACAGAAATTTACATGAAACTTAACACTGGTAAACAGAACAGCTCTTGCTTTTCCAGAGAATGCTGAAAGCTTTCCCCACCTTTCTTCTAGATATTGATTTAGATAGTGGTTTGATTTCAGGAGGAGGCATGGACAAATCACTACTCTCGGATTCATGTTGATCAGTCTTAACAGGTGAATGGTCTTGCTGTCGCTGCTCTCGGAAGACCATCAAGAGCTTCTGAGCCTTCTCTCTTCCTCTCGAGGTCCCATTCACCGATATTGACACCAATGCAGGTATAACCCCTTCTTGCAGGACCATCTCACAACATTCCTCACTCCTGTTACACAAAATTAGGAGACAAGAAGCAGCTTGCTCCTGCTCTATGGGCTCACCAGTGTCTAGAGTGGAAGCCAAGGCACTTATCAGTCCAGGAGCCAACATCAATTTCTCTCTTCCCACCTGAGAAACCGCCAAATTTATCAATACAGCTATGCATTTTT
>CM023951.1:32377078-32405478 GCA_013407115.1 Glycine latifolia
AAAAAAAAAATATATACAAAAAAAAAATAAAAAAATATATATAAAATCTTCTTTCCTAAAAAACAAAAAAAAAAATATAAAATCTTTTTCTTTTCTAAATAAACAAAATAAAAGAAATATAAGTCGTGTTTTTAAGGGAAGATAAATAATTAAAAAGTCACTTTATTTTAACACACTCGATTAAAGGCTGTCGTCTTCATGACGAACGTGTGGGGTGCTAACACCTTCCCCGTGCGTAAATGACTCCCGAACTCTTTTTCTCTCAAATCGTAGACCGTGTCTTATCTTTTTGGTTTTTCCGACGTTTTCCTTAAATAAACGTTGGTGGCGACTCCCTCACAAGTTTTCCCTTTTTTGGGAATCTTTTTTTTCTTTCTTTCATCGCCGTCCCCCGTCGTGGTCGGATAGGTTGCGACAGCTACAAAAATACAAAATCCCAATATTATTTTAATTTTTCCTTTCTAAAAGACTCTAAACCACTGGTGATATAGTAAATATTCTCTTATTTACTTAACAACTATCTGGAAAAGTGCAGTGATTTCCTTTCATTTTATGTTATGATTTTCACAATCTCCTACTTTGGATCCTTCATATTTCTCGATATTGTTGTTCCCATATCAATTGACTTAGTCTAATTATTGACAAGTTTGCACAGACGTAACAAGAGATTGAGTCTTAGGTGGATCCATTGTTTAAGGTCTGATTTCAACAGAGGTGTATTATCACAAGAAGAAGAAATTATTATTGAACTTCACTTCTTTCTTTATCTTATTAATTTACTTGACAATTGTTTAGAGTGTAGTAGTCTTCTTTCATTTTATGTTATGATTTTCACAATTTTCTCCTTTGGGCCTTTCATATTTCTCAATGTTGATGGTTCTCATCGCAAATGGCTGAGTTTAATTATTGACAGGTTTGCACAGGTGTGACAAAAGATAAAACCTTAAGTGGATCAATTGCTTATGCCCTGATTTCAATAGAGGTATATTATTACAAGAAGAAAAAATTATTATTGAACTTCACTTCTTCCTTTCTCTTATTTTTGCTACACATCCATTTTGTCATTAATAAACTATGCTAGATCTTGCAGTTTTTTAAATATCTTTCCAGTCTAGATGATATGTTGTCTTAACTTGTTTTTTAAGAGTTATGTGTGTTCAAATATCTTTCTTATCATCTTTTCTATTTTCTCAACTCTGAAACGTTATTCTTCTCTAATGTTCTCTGTCTTCTCACCATTTTTCTCTCTTCTCTTACATTTTTTATTCACTCAATTTATTTTCTCTCTCTTCTAAAAATAAACCAGTGAAATCTTTTTTTATTTCTCCGTTAACCATTCAACATCGCAACCATCGCTGAAGATGTCTTTGCCAGCCACTGTAACTACAACTTCTTCATAATTTTTTCATGATTTATAGTGATATGTAGTAACAAAGGTGAACAAGTTTCTTAGTTTCTATTTTCTTGGTTGATTTTGTTTTGGCCTAATTACTTTCTTTGTTTTTTTTCCTTCATCAAAATTTCTCTAATATTGTGAATATAGACTAAATTTGTTAAAAAGTTTATTTGATATGACCTACCGGTCAAAGTATTTTATGGAGAAAGATATTAAACGGGTCTTTATAAGAATAGATGGTAATTAGAGAATTTTTTAAATATTTATTTGATTTTGTTCTAGACTGATTTATTGGTTGCAAATTATGTGTTTGATCAAATGTCAAAATGACATTTTTGGGTATGTTTCCTTATTTCTCATTTTATTTTTAAATTTATGACACTTTTGAGATGACTGTTCAGTTGATTCTGTCGGTTTTGTATTATCTTATAGATAGGAATTTTTCTCATACAATCTTTGGTTGTTGTTGCTTATCTTTTGTTAATATTACTCCTATTTATAATCAATAGTTCAATTATATTTGTTTAAATAAGTTAGTAAATGAAAACTGATGTTTATTGCAAAAATTTAGGTGAACGGGTAAAGGATCAATGAAATGTTCAATTGTGAAATTTGATATAGGACCTTTATAAAAGTGAGCATTGAAACAAACAGAAGTGAATAAAAGGTGCAAGACAAAATCGAGAGAAATGAATATATTGCTTGGATAAATTGAAAGAGAAGAGATAAACAAGTGAGAAGTTTACTAGCAGAACATTAATTTTGCATAAAGTTTTTCAGTTGTTTTCTTTAATTTAAGTTCATAACTAAAAATATTATGTCTATCAATAAATGATGTCATTTTGAAGTCCTACATTTTTTTAATCAAAGTTATGCTACCAACAAAATTTAACCACCTACGCAAATTTATATATATATTGAAAGTAGAGTACCACCAAAATTATAAAATTGGATATTATATATCATTGACACTTGGCAAAAAAATAGGGGCAAAATGATAATTAAGCATCTCCTCTCTTTGTTTAAGTTGTAGAAAAATTTAAAATTCACTAATTGCACCCCCTTATTAATAAGTGCATTCCAATATTCCTAAATTAAAACTTGTTAATTGCACTTCCTTTTTTATAAGTGTACTCCAATATTTCCAAATTAAAACTTGCTAATTGCACTCATTTTTTATAAGTAAATTAATATTTTCTTTTAAATCTTAAATACTAATTATATCATTTATTTAATCTCTCTCACACTTTATCTCTTTAACGCGTAGCCAGTGGTATTATCTCTGTATGCAGGGTATCGTATATGACAGGTTTATTGACTTCATTGTACACAAATTCTCCTATATTATGACTACTACATAATTTTTCTTACTTTTGAAATCACTTCATCTGTATACTATCTACTCTATTAACAAAAATAATCTTATTTATCATGTTCTCTGAGTTTAAGTTTCACAAGCTTATTTTGTTCTTTATATTTCACTATCATTCGTCACACCCAGGCGGAATAAAACTATCATGGGAACAAAAGTGTTAATGAATAAGATAATTTAATTAAAAAACTTACCTTAGTATCAAGCATGATGACATAGAGTATACCAGTGTTGTTTATCTCCTGATGATGGTTATAGGTGTTATGAGACAAATTGAAATGAACAACATTCATGCCTGCCCAAAGAAGCTTCCCAATCATTTTCACATTTACCTATCACAGGTTTCTCTACTTAGATTGTTCAACTTTATGTTATGACCATACTAAACTACTTATAAAAATAATTTTATATTATCATTTCAATATTTTTTTATTATTAACGACTTTCTTTACTTTTGTAATTCATCATAATTCTAACAGCATGTCCAATCATTACAACACATTTTTTAGATCTCTACCATCATTTAATTATTTACAATTCTAAAATAATAACTACTCATATAAATATGTTGAATTTAACATATTTATATGTATAAATTTGTAACAATATAATTAACATATAATATAAGTCACTAGAATAATTTTTATAAATTTTTTATTAATATTTTCAATCATTATTTACGTAAATCTATATTATTTAATAAATTTTATTATTAAGTTCAAACAATACACATTTTCCAACCATGCGTACGGACCAATACATACTAGTACTAAGTCAAAGCAAAATACACTATAAAAAATGTCAGAAATACGTATATTAAAAGGTATATGATGATTAATAATTAATAAAGGCGAAAACCATGAAACTTGTCCATCAATAGCAGAGCTAAATGTGATACTTAACAACTCAAGACATAAGCTAAAAAAAATCTCAATGCTTAACCGTCATATAAGAGAGAAGTTGAAATCATCAGTGGTAAACAAGTACAAGCTTAACTATTAAGCAGATTAGCAGAAGGTAGAACTCAAGACTTAACAACTTAACAAAAATATATTTGCTTAACCATCTAAAAAATGTAGAAGCTAAAATCAAGCCAAATGAGGTTAATTAAACAACAAAATCAATTAAAGAAAAAAAATCACCAAACTCTTCGTTTGCTTAAGAAGTTGCAAGCATAAAAGTACTATCAACAATAAAGTTAATCCCTTGTGATGATGGTCTACAGCTGTATATATCCCAATGACAAGAAAACTAGCAGCACCAACAAATAAAACCCTCTACAAACCATGTCAACCTCCATAGTATATGCCACTACAAAGTTTGTAAAAATTTGCATAGGAACATCAAGCTTGACTTGCTCACTTGACAACCGTAAACTCGTTCAATCTAGTCTATCCTCTGTGCAAAAGTCTCAAAAGAGCTTGTTATTCTATGCGGAGAATTAAGTTCTGAACCTAAAGTACGATTATGGACAATCTATGAACCAAAATTGGATAATCATCGTTGAATGCAAAATTCTAACCCATCATTATAAAAATGTTGTGACTCTGATAAGCGGAAATTAAACAAATCAATTGAAAATTTATTAGACAAGGAACTATTTGTGAATCTAATTCATCCTTCTAACTGTCTGTTGTTTAATCGGATGTAATTATAATATCTGTTATGTTGAAAATTTATTAGACATAAACTATTTGATTATGAGAAGTTTTAAAAGTAGATGAATAATAAATTAGAAATAAAAAATGCGTATACGAAATGAGTAATTATTTTTATTAATAGTTATAGATTAATAAATTTTAATCCTTCAAGCACAATTATTGTCTTTTAAAATTATTTTTTCATATTTTTGTTGTTTAGTTTTCATGACCTTTTAAATTATCCTGATTTCTTGAACATGATTTTAACTTTTATGACTTATTGAGTATTCACTTTTTCATCCTAAGGAAAAATAAATAAATAAAACTAACAACATGACCTACTTACTTTAGTAGATTGAAGTAAAGTTGTGAAAACTTGTTCGGTCATTGACCCAGTCGAGGTAGTGGGTCAGTGGTTCAACTAGTGAGTTAGTAATTGAAACCAATTTGACTCGGTATATATTAAAAATCTAAAATTATATATATATTTATTATATATAAGTATATAATTAATATTATTTGAGTAAGAAAAATTCATTCATATTCCAAAATTCAAAATAACTATTGATAATAATCCAAAATTAAAAAAAAATAAAAAAAATCCCCAAAAAAAAAAGAAAAAACAAACCGGACCGGTCCTACCGATCGGTTTTAGCCAATTTTGATCGAGTCAACTACATGACTGGTTCAATAGTAGAATCATATCTGTTATGTTATTAGTTCCCGATCCAACCAATTCAACCAACTGATCCAAACTGGTTTTCAAAACTCTGAATTGAAGTTAATGAAAGACCATGGATTGCATGTGATTATCTCATTTCGCATAGGTAGTAGTAACCACGTTCTTTGCTTGAACACTACTACCAAAGGTCCAAAGTTATTAGTTCACTTGATAAAAAATGGTAACTATTAATAAAGTAAATGGCTGACATGAGAGTTTAAAGGGGAAGATTTAAGAACTTCTATATTCAACTGCCCATGGGTTCGAACCCCATAGCCAGCAAGAGCATTTTTAATTCTGCACTAGCTAGCGCGTTGTTTATATGGTTAAGAAAGTTTTGATATTTAAAATTTTGCATTTTGCTTCACTTGGTACAAGTTTTAGAATTTCCTTTTTAAGTGAATAATACATGTAATGTTTTTGTTTTAGAGTTTTTGTGGGATAAGTATTTTTTCCCAACCCCATCCTTGATTGCATACCATTTAAATTCTTTTTCTTTAACAATTCAAAAAAAAAAAATAAACCAAGCCCAAGTCCATTTAAGGACATTGAAGGCAATGTCCAAGTCAATCTGTAGGCAATGATAGAATGGGTCTTTAAGAGGCCTAAATAAGTGGCTTATGTATTAATTATATTAGATATTATCCTATTATGTTATTTAGTTTTGTTTTATATTCTCTAAAATATTAGAGGTTGACATATGTATGGTTGTCATTTATTAGGTTTCTTATTTAATGTATGGTTTGTAATATATTGAGCATCAATGAAATTCATAAATGTTTATGTTTATATTCTCTTTAGCTGTTATTTGTAGCTTTAATGATAATTTAGCATTCAACACTCTATCAATAGAATACCTATCCAACAATTCAACGCAAACAATCAAACAGATTTTAAATCCAGCAAACAAAAACTAATGCAAAATATACAAGTATTTGGGGGGCATAAACCTGACTCGAGCAAATGAAAAGAAACTCTAGAAACAAAATTTAAATATGATATTAGTCCTATAACTTATTTGTTCTATGATTTTAGTTTTCTCGATTTTTTTCTTATGAATTTAATTTTTATAAAATTCTGTTTTACAGTTTTAGTATGTATTACTAGACGATGGCTAGTGCGTGTAAGCTTAACATGTAATGCATTCTGTTAGAGTTTTGTACACCGTTAGATATTTATGTAAAATTGGTGTAGTTTGGTTATAAAGCAACGAATTACATGTTTTTTATTATAAAAAAAAATGATAAACCTTGTATACTGTTACTAATTTGCACTGTTATCAATTTTTCATTCTCATTGGAGGCTGACCCGAATTGATGTCCAAATGGTTTCTTGCTCAACATCACCCAGTGACGGACCCACGTTGGAGCAAATGTCAGCCAGTGCGGACATAAAAATTCATTTGCGGAGAACCGGGAGAAAATAGTTGAAATAAAGAACATTATTACTAATAATAGCTATGCCACGCTCTTCCGAAAACCGTTGCAACTTTGGAGATCACTGATTTGGACAAAAACAGCTCATAAGAACGGTAATGGAAACTAGAAAGAAAAACGGCAGTCAGAAGGATAAAAGAAGAATACATGGTAGGTTTTTCTTATTTGGGCCTAATTTGCTTTTTGTACCCACTTTTTTTCTGCAGTTTCATATTACATTTTCGAAATCAGCTTTTGAGTTTTAATTTAGGTAGTTGTTATTTACAGTTTTTATTATTATTAATACACTTTACTTGTATTATCAACTTTAATACTTCAATTGTTATTTTGGATTTTTCAGTATAGAATTATGAATGGATTTTTATTAATCAAATAGTTATATATATATATATATTTCTTAATATTTGACATTCGAAGTTTATTTGCATTTTACACGTTTACATTTACAGTTATTGAGATTTGAGATGATGAAAAAAACATGGCCTAGTATGCTACAAAATTATCTTGACATTTCACACATGCCCTTATAAATTAATTGCAGTCCAAAATTAGTGGGTTTTTTTTTGTATTTCACTTATCCATCAAATGATTATTAATCATATATTATCAGTAAGAGGTGTATTTTTTTCTTAAAATTTATCACCTCTTTACGAAATTGATAACTGCTCCAGTGATATTATTGAAACAAATTAAAATGTAGGGGGGAAACTGGCATATAAATAGAAAGGCAAGACAAATACAGAATTTATGCTTTTACCCTTTTTCTGAAATGATTGGTATGTCTTGCTTAAGCATCAATCAGTCAAGTGTTGTTATGTAAGATTTGGATGGAAAGGAAAGGAAAAATGCTTTTTTTTACATTCTTCCCGGACTTCCCCATAGATAAAAAGAAATAAAAGGGGAAAGAATGTAATTCTGTGAGTTCCATAACTTTTTTTTAATTCCTTACACTTTCATAGGAATTGATTTTATTAGACAAAAATATTATTTAATATTTATATTAAATCACATACATTTCCAAATTTTTATTAGATAAAATCGTTCAAAGAAGACCCCCACGTGCACCTTAAATTCTCCGTTGAAACTGCGTTCTTCCTTTATTTGTTTTTTAATCTTATGCTTTTATTTTAATCTCTCAAGACACCAAGCACTAAGCATAATTAATTTTAACGATCCATTTGAATCATATGGTTGAAATTCATTCGTCTGTCGGTCTCATATCTGATATCTTACCCAATATGCTCAACTTGTTTCGGCCTCAGTCATAAAGTTCGACAGCCTACCCACGTGCATCTACCTCTAAATATTCGATTTAAAATTCTAAAGTTATGGCTTTATTATACCAAAATGTCCAAAAGAAGAGAACAATAAACAATCAATTCACCCACCACAGTTTGAAATAGGCCATGAAATCGTAATCGGAGGTAATATTTTATTCCACAATGAGCTGATACGGTGAGAGAAGACTAATTAGATGTCAATTAAAAAACTTCATGGTTAGAAAAAAAAAAAAAATAGTACTACTCAAAGTCGATAATTACAAGACCAAGGGAATTAATCCCTCAAAGTCCTGAGAAACAAAGGGCATGCATGATAACACTAGGAGCCAAGTAACTAAAAGCCACAAACAAGCAAAAACACAATTAAAATCAGATAATAGTATAATGTGAGGAACACTCACACTCACTGCTGTCTTCATTCTTGATAAAATGCAGAAAATTCCATAGGTGTATCCATCACTTCATAGAGCCAGACAAGACAAGGTTTCATGCCTTGATTGTTACACAACACAAGCACAAACCAGATGGCCTTATGTCACAAGTCTGCCACTCAGACCCCAGAGACGCATTTGGATCATACAACAATGTTTGAAAAGCAGTTTCAGCTTCCAGAGGGAATAGCAACAACTTACCATCTAGTATCCCAAATCGAAAACCAATACTTGAGCTTCCTGTCAATGGAACTGGTACCATTTTCCATGAATTGTCCTCTGGACTGAATATAGCTAGCTTCCGTTGGTTCTTCCATTCTATGCAGAACAACTTCTTTCCTAATACTGCATGAGCAGTGACCATAACACAGCCATTCTTAATCTCACACCAGTTGTGTCTCTCGGGGTTATATATATCAACAAACTTGGAGTTTCCAATAGTAAAGCTTGACCTTCCACCCATCACATAGAGCTTACCCTCAAATCCACAAGCAAAACAACCCCATCTCGGGCGGCGAAGGCTCTCTATCAGTGTCCACTTGTCAGTATCTGGATCATACACCTCAGCACTGGAGAGACTGTCACCATTCACCCCATAGCCTCCCACAGCATAAACCAAACCATTGACTTCAGCACAAGCGAAGTCATAACGAGACACATTCATGTCTGACAATCTGCTCCAGCTGCAATTGCAACAGAGAATGGAGCAAGTCAAAAGCAAGTTAAAACACTGACACATAAAATGAGAGAAATTCATAAGTGTAACGGAGTAACAGACAATAGGTCCATCTTTAACTAAATTACAAAGATGAATTTATCATATGTAACAAAATCCCAAATTAATACCTGTTGAGGCAAGAATCATATTGGTAAACCTCTGCTGAGGCAAAGGCAGTTCCTTCAATAAGTGAATAACCAGCCATGACAAGAAGCTTTCCATAAAGAACCACCACTTGGAACCCAACCTTTCCTGGACCAGGCATTGGTGGAAGAGATCGGCATTTAAGACCAAGACAATCCATAACCTCCCAATGACTTTCCTTTCCTTCACAGTCCATTGTTAAGAAATACAGCCATTCCTCAAGCATCCCAGCCAATTTTCGCACAGTAGCGAATTCTTTGCTTTGAATAAATGACCTCCATCTCTTACAGACACCACCCATAGCAGGGAAGTTGGAACGAGGCACAAGTGCAAGACAATACTCAGCCACATCATCAGGCAGCCCAGGTAGAATGGGGCTATAATATTTATTCAGTGCCTCAGGGAATAAACAATGATTGCTTTGTGAAAGAGTTGCTTTATCTTGATTGATCAAATTCGTGAAACACACATTTGGCTGGATAAATCTCTTCTTTCCAACAGTAAAACCAGGCATTTTTTAAACCAACAATTGTGAGGATGTAGAGAACTTTATTTGAGATCTATCACCCAAATAATGTGAAAATGTGTTTACTGAGAAGCATATAACTAAAGAAATTCATAAAATCCTTCACCAATCGGGATTCTACAAGACCAAGGCATGAACGATGTTGCAGAACGAATCACTTGAGCAGTATGAGCAGATGATTTTCTATGCTTTGTCCAGTCTGATTCAAATTCCATAACAGTTGTTCTGCTCCCACAGTGATTCCTCTTGCTTGTTTTCAGCCAACTGTTTCTTAAACTGCCTAAGTTGTATCCTCCCTCACACGTTGCCCAGATACCTATACATTATGGCAAAGAGTTATGATATTAGGAACCTATGTACAAAAATTAATCAATGTTAAATTGTTAATCAACAAAATTATAAAGGCATACCAGAGTAGGCCATAGAAGTTGCCAAGACTTAGCCACCTGTAACTTCCATTTTCTTGTTCATATAGGCTGAATAGATCAAACAGGATAAAGAGAAGTTAACATAAGTATTAGAGATATTTAAGCTATACCAATTTAATGGGAGAGAAAAAGTTCAATCTGCAGGGTTAAAAATGTAAATCTCAGTTCTTTATAATGCAAACATCACTTGGACCAGAATGCATAGTAGATATTAGTATAGCCCTTGATCTAAAAATCCAACTCGAGGATAAACAACTAACAAAGATAATCTTCCAATGTTTTTTTTTAGAAATCTCATCATCTCAACATAAAAAAAAGAAAGGATTGAGAAAAAAAATTTGCCTCTATTGAACCAAATATGATGTTACAATTAATATCCATTCAAAACGATGAAAAACAAGAAAATGATAATAATGATAAAATTTATCAGTCTATTACACCTATTACTTGTTCTAAGATGAATAAGAGGAGTCGAATATCCTTTGCAAAAAAAAAGAAAAATCCAGAAGCAAAAATAACCACCAGATCTGGAATTAATCAAATAAAATTCAGATTGTTCGAAAAGAAATACAGCGAGAGAATTTGTAAGGGGAAACTTTACAATCTGTTTGGAACCCTAAACCTTTATTATATGGAAAATCAAATTGATTTATAAAATGAAACTTCACCACACTCCAGAGCCTAATAAATTTTACAAGTGCATACAAATATGGTGGATCATGACAAACTCACTTTTTTTTTTTTTCATTTCAGAGAAACACAACAACAGATATAAATAGCATACAAGTACAACAAATAGCACCGCTTAAGAGCTGAAAAGTTTCAGCAAAGAGACTGAGTCTGAATGAGTACAAGTATTAAGGAACAGATTCAAATGTTGGTAATCCTTAATAGAGAAATAGAAACAACAACGATAAAAGAGAACAGAAGAAAGAGGAACTTACAGAAAGAAGATGCAGATGCAGATTCAGAAGAAGAGAAGTTGTGAAGTGTGTGGAGAAGATAATGGATAGAAGAAGAAGAAGAAGGAGGAGGAGGTGTTTGGAAGAAGCAAAGGATATTTATAATTGTAGGATTAGGACCAAAACTGTAGGAGAGAAAAACACTCGCATAATGTTGCGACCAAGTCAGAACCAGAAAATGGTAATACGACACCAAGCTCAGTTTGTGTTCCAAAGATAGAGGAAAATATTTAGTTTTAAATTGTGGAAATAATAAGCTCGTGCATATTAGTGTCATAATAATTGATTAATTGACGGTGATAAATGTTTTGTTGACAAATTTGGCATTCTATTTTGGTCAATCTTGTTTTGGTCGGAGGAGGGATTATTTAAGAGGCGGGAGGACGGTTGGGTTGGGTTTAGCTGACCTGTTGCACTGTTGGTGATAAGCACTATCCCATGTCTTTATCTTTTGAGAATTTTTACAACAAAATAACTTTTTGAGAAATTACACTTTTTTTATAATACAAGGAAAAGATAAGAAAAAATAAAGTGAGATAAAAATTATTATAAATAATATTCTCGCCATCCGTGTCGTCTAAAATTATTTTTACTTAAATCAAAAAAAGTTAAATAAATAAATGTAAGAGAATAATAATTTTACAAAAATAATTTTATTAAATAGATGAAAGATAGTAATATTATTATTAATTATATAAAAAAATAGAATGAAACTTATTTAGAAATATTAGTAAAAAAATTAATATTACATTCAAAAAGTTAATATAACATTTCTTTAAGATTTTTTTAAATGCTATATTTATTTTAAGTTGAATGGAGTATACTATTATCTTTTGTCATTTTGGTGATGTTGGAGATTTTGATATTGAAACTGCTTATTTAATTTTGAATTTTGATTTAGCTAAAAATTAATGGTTGAATGTACTTTAGGTGGTGTGTTATAGGGATGAAAATAAATTCATAATATGGATATTTTTGGATAAATGAGTATATGATCGATATTTTAAATGAGTATATGTTATTTATGGGTATGGGTATTTTTTTATCCACTTGTTAATAGATAGGGGATGAGTATTATAGTTCTCGTGGTAGATATTCGTCATACGTGAAATTATAAAAATATCTTTTATATATATATATATATATATATTATATTTTCAATTTATTTGAACTTATATTTTTCTTTTGAAATTATGTTTTGAGATATTATAATTTTATTTTCAAATTATTTATGCTTAAGAGATATTTAATTATTTTATGTTTAATTATGTTATAATAACATTTCTTTTATGTTCTTGTTTTTAATTCACTTTATGTTAGAATTCATTTAAAAAAAATTGAAATATCCATGAATACCGAATCAACGGATATTTTTCAAACAAATAATGGACACAAGTTTTATTCAACATATGGATAGCAGGTAACATCTATCCACGTCCCACCTTATTCATTGTCATTCCTAGTTGACTGCCTAGAGAATATTTAATATTCTTACAAAATCAACATCAAAATATTTTTTATATTAATAAGAAAATTAAAAAATCATATATAAAAGATTCTTTTTATAATAAAATATTAAAATCAAAACATATAATAGAGAAACGTAATATAATTTTATTATTTTCTTGATATTTTGTAAAAAGAAATCAAATGTAAAAATAAATACATTTTAATAAAAATTATTAGAGGATTAGTAAAAAAAAGCATAATGAAAAAAGATTCTTGCAATATCAATAATTTAATATGAAAGATTCCCATTTAAAGTTTCGACCGATAGGGGACGACTATTTGGGTTTAATTTGGATAAAATAAGTGCAAATAATGCAAACGAATCAGCAAAGAAACATAAGAAATCGGACTTGAACGTGCAGTTATGCACTCGAGATGGATTTGAATCAATGGGTGCTTTTACGACATTACACACTCAAAAACAAAAGTCTTAACGTATAAAAAAAGGCTTGCATATTGTCAATTAAGCTTTAAGAATTGTGGGATGCAACTGTAAGATGTGCAATTATTTTTGACAGAAAACACAAAATCTTATGTATATTAGTTAAACAATAAAATAAAAAATCATTAAAAAATTACTTTTAAGAATTATTGAAAATTATAGTAAAGCATAATTTAAATGTTTGTGTATTCCACCAGCCCCTTCGAAAGTCATTGCATTTACATGGAAGATGATTCTCAACAAGATTCAAACAAAACAGAGCCTATGCAACAAAAACATACGTTCGAATAATATGGACAATTTGTGCACTTTTTGTAATCAAGTAGATGAAAACACAACACATATTTTGTTCTCTTGCAGGTATCATGTGAGGGATAGATCCTTTCTTACTCTTGGGCCAGATCTCAACAGGCACTATACTATAGCACAGCATGTTGGAACAATTAATGGGAGCAATGACAAAAAAGCGTGGTGGGGGGTCTGGCTAGCTACGATGTGATCATTATGGCTGCAAAGGAAATTTTTTATCTTCAACAATAAGCAGGTAAATTAGAGTATGTGGTTGACACAATTAAATTCAGCTCCTGGTCATGCTTAAAGGTAAAGTTAAAGGGGTTTTCGATTCCATTGCATGATTGGTCTTTAGAACTGAAATTGTGTTCAATTATCAAACTTTTTTAAATTTTAAATTCTTACCAGTTTATGATTCTAGACAGAAAATAAGTTAATGATATAAAAAAAATTAATAAACTTTAAACTGGTGTATATTCGCACAAAATCTTGTGCTGAGAAGCAAATCAACAAGTTTGACATCAAATATAATTTTTGTTCTTTATCAACAGCATAGTGACAATGTTTATTAGGACTCAAATCATTTTAAAAAATTAACTTTTTTTTAAAATATTTTCACTTTAAAACTCATGTTTTTATTAATTTATATGTGATTTGTTATTTATGTAGCATTAATATACTATCATACTTTATTATTATGATTTATTATTTTTCTTTATTATAAAGTTGAAATGTTGTAGACATATTTTTCATTAAAAGATTGTTTTAATATTATTTTTTAAATCAGATAAATTTTTATAAGTTTACGAGTTGATTTTACGAAAGTTTCATAAAATCACACAAGTATGGTAAGATTACGCATTCAATGGGATTAGGCAAAATGAAGGTATACAGTATTTGCACAAGGGAAATAGTATGCATGATATATATTTTATTTTGCTCAGCAATAAGAGAATATATATTAATAAGCACAAGATGCTCAAAGACTACAAACATAACATATACGCCCAAAAAGCTCTCTAAACAAAGAGTTTACAGTATCCTCGTGAAACTTGGCCAATACCAAGTCCATGCAAGATATAAATTTTGCAACAAGTAAGCACAAAAAATTCGAATATTTGCCTGTGCAGACCATGATTGGAAGCATAAGAGAAGATACAAATGTATCAACAAAGCAATATTTCCATTAAAAAAAAAAACTCCCCCCTAGTTGTAAATTAACCATCTCTCTCTCTCTCTCTCTCTCTCTCTCTCTCTCTCTCTATATATATATATATATATATATATATATATATATATTTCACAGACTCAACAAGCATGCTCCTGCAGTCTGCCACTGCAAGAAAGAAACCGAGAATTCCTTGTTGTATGCCTTCACTTATGCCATAATTTAAGAAAAAATTGCAAAATCTGATCCAATTTATCATAATCAATTAACATGTTAATTAACAACCATATTCAGAAACACAGAAAAAATCATTGGTTTATCAAATTATCTATCAAACTATAAAAAAGATTAAACAAAAGACAGAAACAAATTTTCTCTTTCTCTATCCCTATCTTATAAGTAGAGCATTTGAATCAATAGAGAATCATTTCTTTTGTATATGTATGAGTCGATATTATTACATTTCAAAATTTCTTCCTACTACCTTCCAAGGAACCAAATTGGATCCCAAATTGATAGGTTAATGTGAACTTATCCATGTGGTTATGCACCCTTCGAATCAGAATGCATTTTCTAAAAGATTTTGACTTTCATGCATTGACGGGTCTTCAAGATCCTTTCAATAACCTATATTATGTTGAAAGGATATCTATATAAAAAAATAGTTCTATTTCTATTCTATTAATATTTTTGATCAGTATTAAATTCTGGATAGGTTGAACTCCATCAAAAAATAATTTTGTTTCTCAGTAACCATATGTTCCAAATAAATGCGCTCCATCCTACATGACACCATAATTTTGCATTGGTGCTGGTGCCCCTAGTTCCCATTGAATTTTGCCAAAAATGGTGTCGTGCATCTTTTGGCAGTGTTGAAGTGATTACAAAAAGGCTATATCACCTCTTCCAAATCAAGTGTGTAAAATTGAAGTACTCTACATCTTCCTGGATTGATGACAAAACGCATGATAAAAAAGGGCACTTGTAAGTTGTACCCCAACTTTTTTTTGGTTTGGCTGATAAAAAAATTAGTAAAGTATGTTAATTATGTTTTTGATTTAATTATAAATTTTCATTCAATTTTTATTATTTCACAAATTTTATCACTCAAATTTTCAATTTTTATGCATTTTATTACCACTTAAGAAAGATGAACGATTTTAGTTTTTTACATTGATTGTAATTATAATCGATACAAAAAAAATATTTGTTTACATTAATTATAATCACAACTAATGTAATAAATCACTTTTCTACATCTATTATAACTACAATGACAAATGTATAAAAATTTAGAAAATTTACTTTTATATTTTTTTATCAACTTAACTTGATAGTAAAATGCATAAAAATAAAAAATTTAAATGATAAAATTTGCAAAATGTTAAAAATTGAATGATAAAATTTAAAAAATGAAAAAAATTTGATGGTAAAATTTACAATTAAGTCTATTTTTTAAAATAAAACTTTAATATATTTTTTCTTTAATTAACGCTTTTTAACATTTCACTTTAAGACAGAGGTGATGGAAATTGAAAAGGCAGTACAATAAGTTGGAAATAATAATAATAATATTATTATTATTTTATTATTATTATTATTATTATTATTGAAGTACTCGACAAACCCATTTATTTGCACGAGTAATGTTATCAATATCAAAAAAATTAAGTGATTGACGGAAACTAAAATAAGTGTAGTTTTCATCTATTCTCAGAGTAGTTTTCATCATAATTTTCTCTATATATCTTTACTTTTACTTTTAAACCTTTTATTTATCTCTAAAATTCATTTTTTTTCTTTTCATTTTATTTTCAATTAAGCAAAAACTATACATCATCATCTACATTTCCCCCCTCTGTTTCCTATTCTGTCGTACAAACACACCATTGTTTTTTCACGTAACTATTTACTGTAAACAAATCAAAGCATCATTTAAAACAAGTTATAAATATGGTTATATTTCTTGTCTTTGAATAGAGACGAAGTTATTTTTAATTTTCATCCGGATTTCTTAGCTTAATCTCTGTTAGCTGATAAATATTAGAGTTAGAGGTTTCTAGTTTAGTCGGGGCTTTGCCCTTGTTAATATTATTCATTCATAAAAAATAGTAAAATAAAAGAGGATAGTGTAGGCCACGGTGGCAACAGGAAACCCAACGTCGTTTAAGCGGCAAGCGTCGTTGATAGATATGCAAATGCAAGAACAGGGCAGAGTCGTTTAAATCGTCGTTTAGAGAAAACAGGCCCCTAACTGGTCACGCAGATAACACTTCTCAGTTTCAGTTTACACCAAAATGGATTCCAACAAACTGTGACCTCAAAAGTGTATAACTCCATAACACAAAATTAATTTCAATTCCATACAGTGATTCATTTGTTCGATTTCCAATTTTTCCATGTCGTTCGCATCATCATTCTCGATGCTCCGCCACCGCGCCGCGGCGTCGGCGGCGGCATCCGCGGCCCCTCTCCTCCTCAGGCGCTTCCGCTGCCTCCCAATGATCGCCGCCAGACACCAACAACAACAAAACCCTAACAAACAAGCTTCTGCCCCGAGCCGCAACCTCCTGAAGGCGAAACAAGCACTAAAAGAGTATTCCTCTCTTGCCCCTGTCCTCTCCCTCGAAGACAGTCCTCCTCTGACGGAATCCCAGGCCATCGGCGTGGTGGCAGCGTCGCAGGCTAACTTCATGCGCGTCATCGTCCCCGAAAATGACGAAGCCTCTGGAAGCGGGGTGGAGATTCTCTGCGTGGTGAGGGCGCTGCTGAAGAAGATTAAGCGGAGGGTGATGGTCGGGGACAAGGTTCTTGTGGGGTCCATCGATTGGGTTGACCGCAGAGGCATGATCGAGAATGTCTTCCACCGAACCTCTGAGATTCTCGACCCTCCCGTTGCTAACGTCGACCAACTTCTCGTGCTTTTCTCGCTCGAACAGCCCAAGCCTGAACCCTTCACCCTCACGCGCTTTCTTGTCGAAGCTGAATCCACCGGAATCCCTTTCACGCTCGCACTCAACAAGACGGAGCTTGTGGATAATGAGGTGAGTCAGCTTCACGCATTCTCTGCATTCTCATTGTTTCTTACTTATGCAGTCTTAGTTATTATTATATTAATTAGAGCTCTGTTTGGATAGAATCAATTTCTCCACAAGTAATAGATAAGTCAAATGAATTGAGCTTTTTTTATAAGCTATATACTCAATTTATATACTTCATGTTTTAGAGAATTTAAGTGAGAAATCTTTTATAAAAGTTAGATGTGCAAGTTGATTTTAGCTTTTAGGAGATGCTCATTTCATTTCATTTTATCTTCGTATCTTTTTTTTGCAAGAGTTTATGGAAAATTTTATCCAATTAGTGTAATGTGTTTGGTGGAATGTTTAGCTGTGTTGTGAAATTTGCGATCTAGCTGGGATTATTTTCTGGTGTGAAGAAATTGATTGCTTTTGGCTTTTGTTTCTCGTGTAGATCATTAGTTCATGGAAGGCTAGGTTGCGCAGCTGGGGGTATGAGCCGGTTTTTTGCAGTGTTGAATCTGGACATGGACTTGATCTTCTTGATTTCAAGTTGAGGGATCAAACGACAGTGATTGTAGGGCCTAGTGGAGTTGGGAAGTCTAGTTTGATCAATGCCCTTAGAAACAATCCTTCCGATGCTGCGGAAGGGGATAATTGGTTTGAGCCTGTGGGTTTTGTTGCTGTGTTTGGGTGTTTTTTGATGTCTTCTACAGTGTGTATTAGAGCTTGATATTTGTTACTTGTGGATGGGGGTTGCTTTACAGATTTTGGGAAGCAAGTGGCTTGAGGATCAGCGAGTTGGGGAGGTTTCGACCACAAGTGGTAGAGGGAAGCATACTACTTGTCATGTCTCTCTGCTTCCATTGTCTGAAGGGGGTTTTCTTGCTGATACTCCTGGATTTAACCAGCCTAGTTTATTGAAAGTGACAAAGCAGTCTCTTGCACTGACTTTTCCTGAAGTTAGTAATTCTTATGATGTATTTGAATAAATTCAGGGTTAACATGGTTTTTCCTGTTTTATTTATGTTATATTATTTTCCCCCTGTTCAGATCAGGAAAATGCTTAGTGCCAATGAGACTGAGAAATGTTCATTTAACAATTGCTTGCATCTGGGTGAACCTGGGTGCATTGTGAAGGGAGATTGGGAAAGATATTCCTACTATTTTCAACTTCTTGATGAAATCAGAATCAGGGAGGAGTTCCAGCTCAGGACATTCGGAACTGAAAGAGAAGGGGATGTAAGGTATGATATGAGCAATGCGTCTTTGTTGATTGAAAACCAATGCTTCTCAGTCAATTGAAAAGTATGATGCGTTGATCAAAGAGTTCAATTCTGGGTTTTTTATTCATTTATAAAATCAACATTCCGGGCAGTTTTTTGTTATTACGAAGGTTTTACACATTTTTAATAGCTGATTCTTACTCTTTACATGTTAATGTACAGATATAAACATGAATCTCACAACACAATTCTAATTTATTTATGATAATTACTATGGCATTTACATTTTAGCCCATGAAAGAAAGTACTAAATTGCTTAAAATGTCCTCAACATGGAATATGATTTATCTATTGGTTTTTTTTGTCCGTCAATCTTTGAATGCCCTTTTAACGATTGTGGGGGAAGTAAAAAGTTTGTGAAAGTATCAGTAGAAGTATTTTTCCTGGAATATGCAGTAATTCAAAATATCTTTTACCAGATTATCTGTGTATTGTTGCAAGTTGAACTTCCTACAACATAGTGCATGTCAGACTATCCAAAAATTGTTGTGATGTCTCTGACAGTGTCAACCACCGTAATAATGCTGCTAGTTACACAATAGTATGATGAAACACAATTCTATTGTCTTTTATTTTGGGAAATTATTGAATCAGTTACCACATTGCAGGTTGAAATTGGGAGACATGGGTGTTCAACAAGCAGAACCACGTTTGGAACCTAAGAAGCATAGGAGACAATCTCGGAAGAGCATTAACCAGTCAATTTTAGACGAATTGGATGATGGTGATGACGACAATTTGCTTGATGAGGAGAATGACCCATTTTAAGGGCGCTATTTCGTTAATCCCCAGAGTGTACACAGTGTAAATATCCACTAGTATCTCGGAGTCAGCTGAGTTCCTATTACTGAAGTTCATTTATGTTTTGTTTTACCTAAGTCTCGGTCAGGTAGGCTCAATCGTGTATAGTTTGTACAAATTTCACTGATGGACACACTTTTGAATTCTGATGACTGAAAGGTTAATCCATGCTTATTGCCTACAATTGAATTACGAGCAACATCCACACTTATTTTGTGAGATGATCATTTTCGATTTGAACTGATAGCTTCCTTACAACCACAGGTAACGATGGAAGATACACTGCACATTCGTAGTAGTGATAAATTGAGGCATGGGCCCCGTTTCGGGCTGGCCCATCGTCTTACAACGGACTGAAAATCCTGGTTCATCCTGCTTAGAGGCGGACGGTCAAAAATGGAAAAAAAAATTAATATCCTATTTCATAAAATTAATTAAAATGAAAAAATTTATTTAGAAAACATAAATTGTATCAATAGTTTATCTTAAATTTGATTTTAATATCAATTAGTATTAGAGGAATTAAATTTATAAAATAATATTAAACAATAACAAATACCTATTTTGATTTTGAATAACTCCAAACTTTTAAAAAAAATATAAAGTGACAACCAAGACCTAAATACCCATTAATATTTACATTTTAAATATATATATATATATATATATATGTAAGGCGGATCGATAGGCCATTCCGTCCTGTTCACCGTTGGCCCGTCAAGTTGACGAATTAGATAGGACGGGTTAATGCAGGTTGACAAGTTGAATCAGTTAGCTCATCCCATTACTTTTGGCTGGTTTGTATACTCGAGCCTATAATGTACTCGGGTTTGTTTTAATACAGTAAACTAACAAGTGTTGTGGGTTCATGTATTTGTCAGCTTTGTGAAGGATTAGCCGAAACTTACATTTGAAACTGTTTGTGGTTCATAATTAAGGGAGCTTTAGTGGTTACTTATGCCCTCAACTGGGAAGTGTAGCTTAGAGTGTGCACATGTTTAGCTCCAACAGAGCGCCAAGCTTTCCTTTGTTTTTTTTTAAAGTAAACGATTCTTCCATTCCGTGAACAAATAAAAAGCCCAGATTTGTGGCCTCAAATTTGTGAATTATTATTGACAAGGAACTCTAATGTCATTAGCTAATGAGAAACTGTCATGTTGCAATTGGAAGACATACGCTTCAGTATAGTAATAATCACTATTCTTCCACGAGTAATACATGTTTAATATGTGCTTTGTACTTGTAAGATGAGAAAAATAGTATTAATATCACATTTCTTTGAAATATATTCGATGCTACAGCCAAAACACTCCCAGTAGACAGAAACGCGATGAAAATATTACCAACAACCAGCTCGAGAAGCACAAGTACCACAACTACAACCCAACAAGTTGAGAACACAAGACATTTGCATCACATTTCGATGCTCAGCAAGAATTATTAACCACCAAAATCGAAGCAACACAAAGAAAATTACAATTTCCAGATAAAGAGTGTATCTATAAAAGAAAAGAGTAATGTTGGTTTCACAATCCGACCATACTTTGAATAGTGTATGAAATCATTGGCTACTCTGCCATGAGAATGATTAATCTAACAGACTAACCCAACCAACAGTGAGATATACAAGAAAAGAGTAATGTTGGTTTCACAATACATGTGGGGGTGCAAGAAGGGTGGAAGGAAGTGAGATATATAAAAAAAAATGGATGTAAAAAAAATCAAAACTCAAAGCGAACAGATATAACCTATGCAGTCCCAAGAAGTAAAGTACATTGTAATATCCAATGACGAGGAAAGGGAGGGAAGAAGAGTAAGAAATACAAAATTCTGTCAAAGCATGAAATTTTTTAACTCAAGAAAATACTAGCACTTAGATATGTCAAAGAAGCCTACTTCTTAACCGACTTCTTCTTTGAGCTTACATTCAGAGATGGTTGAGGCTTTGGATGCTTTTCTAACTCACTTGGATCCAACCACTTGAGAGGATGGTAGTTGAAGAAGGGCCAATTAGGGACAGTCACCAATGTGGTGAGAACCACACCACCAGCATATATGAGGATCATCATTTGGAAAGAAGCCACAAGATATCCTGTTGCGAATGCAATCACAGCAAATGCAAGCAGCATTAGCTGCATTAGCTGCTCTGCTATCTTTTGCCCTTGCCAATCCATCTAATGAAGCAAAAACATAAGGAAAAATACTCAGAAACCTTATAAATCCAAATAACAATAATGGAAAAAAAAAAAAAAACTTTAGATCTACAGCATGCTACTGCTACAAGATGCACAACATAGTGGTAGTCATATGATTATACCAGAAAACACAATCTAACATACTGGTAGCCATATGATTATACCAGAAAAAACAATCTAACATAAACTAAGCAGATTACAATAATGAAATCATCCACGGGTATCTTTCTCAGTAATAAAACAAGAATCTCTTCTGTCCTTATTTGAAATATTGTATATTCTATTCATTAACTGTCAGGCAAAACATGAAGATCATAGCCATCAGAGAATAGAAACAGAATCATCCAAACATCAAGTAAAGTTCATTCTTCAGAGCCCTTGACAAACATCAAGCCTAATAATCAATCACAATCACGATGGAGATTGAGACCAGACTAGGACTATGAAAATTAAAATGGATATACTGCCAAAGTCAAATGCATCAAAATGTGGAATTACATAGAAGTAATGTATGTTCTATACTTATTATAAAGCCACAAAGAACCAAAACATTTTGAACAGCAGCTGCATGCCACAAAGGTCTCAAAACAAATCTATGACTAGATCTCACTTTTACGGTTCAAAATTAAAAAAGGGAAAGAAAAACTCTAATCTCTGTACTCTATACTTAAAATTGAAAAAGGGTTGCTCAGAGATCGATGAGACTTTCACTAAGGTTCACTTCACCAAATCCTCTAAAAATACAACTGTAATTGGCAATAACTGTATCCCCAACACAAAAACACTAATCGTAAAAGCATACGCTAAACGAAATTCCAATGAAAAAATTGATATAGTTAAACAAAGACATAAGATAAATTATGCAGAAACAAGACATTTCGTATAGTGTTTTGAAATGGGGTTTCCTACAATGGGGTAACCCGAATAAGAAGAGATTCAGGAAATGAAGAAATTGCAGCCAAACGAAAGAGTGGTTATAGATTTTGGCGACAAAAACAGTTTTGTTATGGCAGCCAAGCACAACAGTGAATGATAAATAAAACAATAAGAGAAAGAAAAAAGAGTCTTAGTCATACCTTTGGGTTTTGGAAGATGATGGAATGCAGAATAAGAGTTGAAGGAAAACCTACTCTACTCGGTCAAAAATTTGATCAGCGACTGCGAGCGAGGCATCTTACGGTTACGGCAAATGGAGTTTTAGACTTTTAACACATATTTGGGAAAGCTATTTTTCTTAAAATAGATTTAAGCTTTTTTAAAATATTATTTTTAATTACTAAATTATTTATTGAAAATTATTGTTGAGGTACATTTGTAACGTTAACCATTAGAGTTTAATAGATATTAATGCACACGTTTTTATGTTGTCAATTTAATATGACTTTTAATTAAATGATAAAAGAAAAACAATTTTTCATTATGGGTACATTTATTATTATTCATCCTAACTATTATTACTTTCTTATGATTATTATTTTTATTTTTATTATGAAAATCATATTAGAAAATATAAAATATTTATATTAATAATGAACAAAGCTTAACTCATTAACATATGTTTGCAAAATTGTTCAACATAGTAGAGTGGTAGTTTTTGGCACTTAAAGAACAATTATGCAGATATCCATCAATTCTTAACTTTCACTCATCTATTAGGCTGACATTACTTTTCATAGGGTGTTTGATTTAAAGATTAAAAAAATATTGAATTAAATGTAAGAAGTGTAGGTCTTACAAACATAAAAATATACATTTATCTTCAATATTACAACTTCAAAAACAAACACAGGTTAGAGTTCATATTTATTTGAGCACGTGTACATTTCCATTATCGTATATAGTAACTTCTCATAATTGTATTTATATGTAATGTGTAATGAATTAGTTAAGGTTAGCTCAATAATTTATGAAGTTTATCGTATATAGTAACTTCAAGTTTGCTCACATAATATATCCAAACGATTTCATACGTTTGGAGTCATTGTAATTAATAATTGATGCTCCACTTTGAACTACATTTTCCTGAAGTTAAAAAACTTGCGTATTTAAGTGAATTTAACTTGATAATTAAACGTACACCGGACAGGTCCCAAGTTCAACCATTAACCTTAGGTATTCTACCAGAATTTAGAACGATCAACTTAGCTAATTGAATATCGGTGATACATAAGTTGATTCGACATTTTGAAAACATGAAAATTGCCGTCAAAGATAGTATTACTGGTTGCGTTATGTAGCCCTATTGCTCTCCCATGTCTAGAAGCATATGCATCTTCTCAACTAAGCCCTTAAGTTTTCTCACAAAATCAAAAATAACAAGAGTCTACTTACGTAAATGCCCAGCAGCAGGGATCCAACCACAGTAATTGAAACTAAAATCAATCATCCAATTACCATAATAAAAATTCCCACGTAAATCAATTAACTTGAAACATAGTATACGAAACAAAAGGTGCTGTTCAAGCTTCAAAAGCAGCTCCTAACAAATATAAAGGAAAATGATCGACAAAACTGACATAATCTAGGAATGTAGGTCATTCGATAACTAGCTTCAAGGGCAATTTAAGATGAAGCACCACTTCGAAGAGCACCCTTCTTCTTGCTTGTTGCCAATTGGGTCTCAGCCTACAAGAACAACAATAGATAAAAATTTGATGCAAAAGAAAAGAGTTAGTAAATACACTGTTAACAGAGAGATGGTCAATCATTACCTCTTTCTTCACAGGCTCTTCCTTCTCAGACAATATCAGCTCAATGTGGCATGGAGATGACATGTAAGCTGTGAAAAAAACGGACACTCTCAACATAAGCATGTAATAATATAATCCATTAAGTCAACAATATCAACAAAATCAGCGACATACGATTGATTCTTCCATGAGCTCTGTAAGTACGGCGCCTTTGCTTCTGTGCTTGATTAACCTGGACATGGGAAATGTACAGAGCATCGACATCCAAACCTTTTACCTGTGTCAAAGCCATCAAAAGTTTTATTTCTTTGAAAGTTGACTTAAAATAATCATATGAAAAATCAAATCAAATACATATACAGGACACATACCTCAGCATTACTCTCGGCGTTCTTCAGCAAATCTAGGATGAATTTAGCTGATTTGACGGGCCAGCGTCCTTGACCATTGGAGTGTCTGCTCTTAGCCTGGGCTGTCCTCCCAACACCACGACAGAATCGTCGGAAAGGAATGGCCTGTTTGTGGGCCAAAACGTCCTCCAGGTATCTTTTAGCTTTAACCAGGGGCAACTTCCTGATGGCAAAGGCAGTCTCCCTAGTGTTCTGTAAAGTGAACAGACAAACAGATTATTTGAAACCTCACCACTGACCAATAACCATCTTTATGAAACTTAAATCAACATAAGTGGAAAACATATTAACCTATAAACAATGGTGGCTATACCCCAAATGGATTAGAATAAAAGCAATGTGTGTGTTTTTACTACGAAATTGAGTTAACTATCATTACTAGCATACGTGGAAAAGAGTGTTCTAATCTGTGTGTTTTTAAATCGAAATCGAGTTAACCATCATTACTAGCATACGTGGAAAAGAGTGTTTCATCATTTACTGAACCTTCAGTCACATCCAAGAGAACAGAGGTTCACCCAATAACAATGGAAATTATATCCCTGAAGTTTACGAGAGGCAAGTCCACATAATCAAAAACAAACCCCTGCTTTTTTCATCAGGTTTTCCAAACTATAGACATAGAATCATAATGCTACTAAAATGCATATAAAAATCACATCACATTCAATTCCCAAAATTAGGGTTAGGCATATGACATATAATGGTCTAGTACATCATAACCCGAGATCATTAAATGGTAACAAATCTAAGTACCTTGAAATGCACTCTGAGGTCAGCGCCTCTGGCCTTGCAGGCTACAATAACATGACACGATCGGCGTATTAGTTTAAATTAAGCTAAAATCAACACTTCAAAAACAAAACGATGCATAAATAACTACAGTGCAAAAACCAGAAATCGTATATATTAAGGTTTTTACAAATTATGAGAGCGAAAGAGGACTTACACTTGGTGGGATTGTCGGGTTCTCTGGAGTACTTCACCTGAGAAAAGAAAAAAGAGAAAACGAAACAGCGTTATTATGAGATCTAAAAAGCGAAGTTCAGAGGAAAAAGCTGAGAAGCATTGTTTGGTGTTGGTAACTTACCATGGCTGCGGCGTCTTCTTCTTCCGCAAGGTTGAAGCAGAGCAACGGCTGAAGGAGGAAGGAAAACTAGGGCACAAATAGCGCTGATTCGCTTTATATATAATGGGTACCCAGTCTACTTTATGAGGTTTGGTAGAAGATGGATCGATTATGGGCTTCAAATAGATCCGGCCCAACTAAACTACGATTTAGTTTTTGGGCTGAAACTATTCTAGGTCGAAGATGGATAATTTTTTAAAGTTATTTTTTATAATTTTATAGTATTTTTTTATGACTCCTGTAATGTTATATCAATGTTAAGAAACTTATATACAATTTTATTTTAATGGTAGAAAATATTAAAAACTTACTTTTACTTTTTTTTTGTTTCACTTAATTATGATTGAAATAAACTATTTAATTCAAAAAATGGTATAATTTACGAACAGTAATATTTTGATGATTCTCAAACGATAACAAATACCTCTCCAAAATTTTGATTTTAGTTTCATTTATTTTTTCATAAAAAATAATCTACTTTATTTTTTGTCAACAAAATCGTAAATAATGAAAGTCACACATATTTTCCTTACAACCCCTCATCTACCTCGTACTTCCCCCAATTTTTACTCCGAATCTGGTCCTCTCAAAATTTTCCTAAATCTTCCTTCTCGTCTACCTCAACAATTATTCTCATATCTCTAAATCTTGATTTTCTTCTATATTTATGGCATTTTGTGTTTGGAGTTTGACACTTGGACTAGTGTGACAACAAACATGCAGGGACAAAAATGCAATTCATGTTGCTCAACACAAAAGCCAGGTGTGACAACAAAGGGAAACGAACAAGTGCGAAAGTAGTTTGAATTGGAGAATGTTCTTTTGTGTTCATGTTGTTGTTGTTGAATGATGATTCTTCTATGCTGATGTTCTTTATTTTGTTTTTTTTGGGTTGTTGGTACTTTTTGGTGTAAGAAATTATTCTTTTATTGCAAATGAATGATTTCTTATATAAGCAACAAATCTTATGAACTCTCTATGTTATATAGAAGAAACTATAAGATACTGTTTCTTCTCTTAAGAAACCCTTGAAAAAACTTTATTGGAGATGTTCTAAGTAATGATTTAACATTTCATGTGAAAAATCTTTAAAAAGAACAATTAAAAATCTATGGAAGTTATTTACCAAAAAAAACTATGGAAATTAATCAAATTAGAGTGTAGTGTTGTTGTATAGTTTTTGTCTTTAACTAGTAATGGAAGACATACATTCCATGCTTATATTTATATTTTTGCAAAATTAATTTTTGAATAATAGTTATGAGAGAAAAAAGTTATAAAAAAATTAAAATGTAGAAATCAAATAACTTAATAAAATTTTAGTCTCTTAAAGAACAATAATTTTATAACATAAATCTTTTACTTTTATTTTTTGATAAAAATACTAATGTAATGATTCATGCTTTACACGGATTTTAGGTTTACAATTTACAAGTTATTATAATTTTTGATATATTTGTAATATTATATATATATATATATATATATATATATATATGTGTGTCCGTGCATGTAAGTATGTGCCTGTGCATGAGTATATGTATGCCTCCAAATATATTTATAGGTATTCATTAAAAAATAAAATAAAATTAGAAACAAATAAATTGAAGCATATTGTTATACCAAAACAAATATATTTAAAACATATATTTATATTAAAAAAAATTAAAGTTATTTAAGTAATTTCAAATTACATGTAACGACAAGTTTGAGTTATTACTTATCCATACCTCGTTAATAAATAAGTAAAATAAAAGTTGATTTATTTTACCTTAGATTATTTAGAATGTATATTAAACATCTTTAAAATAGGAACAATTAAATACTAAAATCATGATATTAATTACCTTAATTATTAACGTAAATATATTAATTATCTTAATTACTCTTTTAATATATTAATTAATTAAATTAATTATTGTGTGTTTAAGCAAATAAATTATACTAACATTTTTTAAAGTAAATGAGTTTGCCATTAATATTTTTTTAAAAATAATAATAAGAAAATATATTGTTATAAATTAGTCATAATATTTATTGAAATGTGATTTATGAAAATATATCATGATACATTGAAACAAATGTTTCATATAAATTAATTCATTTTTTTCATGTTTTTATTCAATTTATTTTATTTTTTTAGTAAAAAAGATAAATTAATTATGCGAAACTTAATTTTACCATTGTTTGTCATGTGTGTAACCTATTATATTGTTATAAATTACTCATAATATTTATTGAAATGTGATTTATGAAAATATATCATGATACATTGAAACAAATGTTTCATATAAATTAATTCATTTTTTTCATGTTTTTATTCAATTTATTTTATTTTTTTAGTAAAAAAGATAAATTAATTATGCGAAACTTAATTTTACCATTGTTTGTCATGTGTGTAACCTATT
>CM023951.1:32405488-32507853 GCA_013407115.1 Glycine latifolia
TTATATAATATGTAAATACAGATATATAAATATATAGATTAGAGCATAAAATAATTTTATAACGTTTTTTGGTTTTCTAAATTTATATAACTATTATATTTTTTAAAATAAAAAATATTTTTTCTTTAAAAATAAGAAAAAAATAAGAGAATGCATTTCAAGATTGCATCCGAATTAAAATCGGATTTCTTTTCCATTTACTACACGATTATATTAAATTTTCTGAGGTTTGGCATGAAAATCCATCAAGAGCAGCGGTAAAAACATCAAGGCCTTACCTTGAATAAACTGTTCATAAACACTTATAAAAAGTAAAAATAAAAAATAATTTGAAATGAACTTATAAAATTGACTTATGTGCTTAACTTCTAAAAAAGCTATTTTCATTTAAATTATCAAAAAATAAAAAATAAAACATAAATTATAGTGCATTCTTTTACCGAAGATGAACTTCGCACCATATTACTTTTTATATAGTGGAACAACTTTTCGTAAAAATGTATTACGTATTATTAAGATACTTAACGTTTTTTCTTTGAGTAATCGAAGTAAGTGGGATCAAACTCAAATTACTAGTGAAGTTAGAATCATCCTATACTAAATTATCTACATTTTTAGTGGTATATAACATGTTCTTGTGACATGATCTAATTGACAAGTTAATTTAGAATGTGTTTAGATCTACGTCATAATAAATGTATTAGTAAAAGAATGAATGGGAGAAAATTATGATTGACTAATTCCTTTCTTTTTTTAAAGGATTTTTTTTCTTGTGACTAACAAATTATGTGCTTATTGTAAAATGTATTTTGACATGGACTCTAATATTGAGATTATGTTTGCCTTTTTGATCAAAATGCAGTGTTTTTAGTTGGTGATGAGTAGAACGTCATTTATTATCTTAAAAACTTAAATACGTTCCTAATACACCCCACACCTCCGATATATCATTTATGTTTTCAGAATCAAGTGAACAGTTTAATTTAACTTATTTTTATTTCAATCTATCCGTTTTTAATATTTTAGTCCTAACATGAATTTGAATATTTTTTTTAAATTAGCAATAATTTAAAATAATAATATATCACGACATAAACCATTTATCATAAATTTTAAATATAATTAATATGTTCAATGGTATTTATTTATGACATATTAATTACAATATAATTTATATATTTTAAAAAATTATTACAAAATTTTATGTGTATAAGACAAACATATATGTGAAATACAAGGGTAAAATACTTGTTATTCTGAGTCTCTTTAATGATTTCTTTACAAATCCTCTAGCATATTAAATGAAAAATTAAATAATTTTAATGTCATGAAAACATAAATTTTATTTTATATTTACTTTATTTAAAAATTAAGAGCGCTTATAAATATACTTACAAATTTATTGACATGAATAATAATTTTCTATTATCTTAACTGATAAATTTTTTACGACAATAAATAATTATTTATTTCTCTTAATATCATCATAAATATCCTCTATGGCAAAATAATAAAAAATAATATCTAAATAATAAAAATAAAACTCAAATTTGCAATCTAACTAATTATTTGGTTTTTTGAATACAAAGCCTAGAAATTCATAAGGAAATGTTTGTTTAAAGTTATCAATAAAGATTTAAAGGAATGTATACTTACTAAGTATTACTTAGGAATATCACATGCTTGCTAACAGTTTTGTAAAAATATTCCTAGGAATACGTGACTAGGAATATGAAATACACATTTATTTAATTTTATTTCTTGTTCATATGCTAAGAGGTGAGTATCTTGATTCCCATGGAGATAAAAAAATATTTTGTACAATAATTATGCACCCTTACTTATTTTTTCACATTTCTTTTTTATTTTATTTTTTCTTTCTAAAATTCCTAATGGCAACCAAACATATTTCATGAAAATAATATTTATTTACCAATAATGATTGACATAAGTGATAACAATTTATATTTCTTAATCAAGTGGTATAGAGTTCGAGTCCTGATTGACTATTTGTATGTAATAAGTTATGTTAGGTGAGAAATGTTCACCTTTTGTGTGTTTAACAAAAATTTGTAATTAGTTTTGATAACCAAGACAACTTCATACTAATATTATGGTAAGAAAAGAATAATCTTAAACATAACATTCCTAAAAATATAATTTACAAGTTTAATAAAATATCTCATAATGTTATCTAGGTCTTTAATTTAGTCACAATATTCCTTCAAATTTAAAAATGATTATTTTACTTTTTGGTTTGATTGTGTTTAAGCTTCAAAAAAATGAATTTTTTTTTATCTCACAGCTTTATCACTCTAATTTAATTTAAATATTAAGTTCACTCTAATTTAATTCAAATATTTAGTTAGTGCTATGTACAATTAAGGTTAATTAATCCACAATTTCAGTCAAATGATTTATTTAGATTTCAAAGTTCAACCCAATGAGTTATGAGTTGGACAAAAGCGTCAATAGGGCAGAAGACTACTAATGTCTAACTTGGTAAAAGGAGAGGCAGAAGAGACAAACAACGTGGAGTTTGGAAACGACAGGTAATCTAAAAACAAAAACATTTTTGTTGTTACTTCTTAGAATAGGTACTAGAGAGAGTACCACATTCACCATCCATCATCCAATTGTATTTTGCAGATCCCAGAAACCAAACCAAAAGGATTAGATTGGATTGCGATTCAGCGCTATTATGGGCCTCGTTAGGAACACTGCCATCTTCCTTCTCATTTGCGCTTCCTCTCCTTCTCACGCCTCAGGTTCATTTATTTTGAATTTTCACATAATTTCATTATTCTCTTTTCGTGCTCCGTTTCGTTGCATTAGTTGTATAACTTTAGAACAAAACTTACATACATTTTCATAACTGTTATCATATTCTTGTGTAATTGTGATTACTGAAGTATTCATGTCTGTTCATTCGATATCAACACACCCCGACCTTGTGAACCTCACTACCATTACACCACGTGTAAGCACACGAATGGAGTGAAACTCATATTGTGATCATAAAACAACACCAAAAATAAGGAATTGTATCTAAATTTTATGGACAACTTTATTTTTTCAATAGGTTTATAGTTTTATTTTTCTCTACTGAAATTACAAACGCTGCTATCTGTTTAAGCTATTTCGTATAGTTCCCCGCCCCTTATTATCGATATAATTTACGAGTCATGTATTGAAGATAACATCGGGTTTTGAGATAAAAGAATAATAATACTATAATGTTTCCTAAATTTGAAGAATCCAATGTTACCAAACCGAAAAAGAAAATCAATTTCAGTGCCGAGTTCGGTGTTTTTGAAGCGGACGGTTTGTTTGTTTCGTCACGTCAAGAACCGGTGCGAGAGGTGAGGGTCCACCTAGGACGAGAGAGCATGTGTGAAATTAGTCAAACCAAAGCAAACTACATAGGATAGGAATTAGGATTCTGTAATGGAGTTGTTAGTTGTTACAGTGAGTGAAGTCTGATGTAACAAACAAGATCATGGGAGAATGGTGGTGGGGAAGGGAAGTTACCAAAACCAGGAAGAAATAAACTAACAAAAACACCAAAGGCCACAGACAAAAGCAAAAAAAATAAAAAGAGTTATTTTATTGGTCACATGGAGAGGATAATAATAATAACAAATTACTTAAGAAACTAAAAAAAATATTTTTATTAAAATACATAAAATTGTATTGTTTATGTTTTTTTAATGTTTTTTTTATTTATAATTTACCTAATAAATATTTTTTAATAACTTAATCAAAGTCTTAAAAAACTGATTAATCAGATTCTAATAATAATAATATGTAATGTAATGAATCCTCGTCTGCCCATGTGGTCGCATGGGGCCCTATCGGCTCAACATCACAGCTCACGGTTTGTCTAAGTCATTTTGCTTTTATGTTTGTCGGGGCAAAAGACGACAATAGACACTGTTCAAATTACCACTCTTCCTCTTCTCCTCCTTCAGCATATGCAAACTCTCTTTGATTATGTCCCCTACAAAGTGATACGGTTCGGTTCCACCCAAAACACAACATTTCTGCCTTATTGATTAGTGCATTTGATTTGGTCATGTGCTGCCACTACTACCTCAATCAACTTGTAAAAGAAAAAAAGATAAGATAACATTAACTTCTGTTTCTAGTTGCTTTCCTCAACCAAGTGACGACTACTACTACTACTTACTGGCTTTGTGTTGAGAAAAGGTTGAATAAAAGAAGAAAAAAGGGTTGAATGGGGAAGTCTCCTGATTGGTTGTATACAGATCATGCAACAACGTGTGGCTCCCCCGCATCAGCATGGATTGGTAAAGGACTCACCTGTGTTTGCTTCAAGCGTAAGGGAAACTGTCAACGAATCTGCATTAGTTTGACCCCTTTACAGGTTAGTTAGTCATCTACAACCTACATACACTACACATTGCTGTTTTACTTGATTCACTAGTTGTAGTTTTCTACTTAAATAAAAATTGTTGTATTATTTTTAATCTCTTTAATATCTGGACATGTTCTGTTTTAGTTTATCTAGCCGGGGGTATTATTGTATTTACCTGAACCTGTTTTGCTGCTTTGTCATACTCTAGACAAGCTTGAATTCCAGCTTCTTTCTTTCTAGTGTTTTCATTGTGCTTATGTAACTGTTTTTTAAAATAGAAACCCTCTTCATATATTACAATTAAAGTTATAAAAGTTGGGCTTTTTTACCAATTTGTGTCTCTCTGTCAGTTCAAGAAGTTGAGCCATTTGTATATTGTCCTTTTTCTCACTCTTTTCAAAGCCTGCAATTTACAAATGCAGAACTTTTTCAATGACCTGTGAAAATATATTTCAAGATAGTTTTTGAGAATAACTGAAAAGCTTTCGAAAACTAACTATTGATAGTTTTCGAAGGTAATTGAAAAATGTGACTATAACTAGAGTTTCATGTTGGAAATGTTGTTTTGTTTTCTGGGAATAATTGCAGAAACAATAATTGAAAATGCATTCATAATTTGTTTCCAAACTGTCTGGTGCTCTCCATCATAAATGATTTAATATTTTTTTTCCCTCAATTTTTTTCTTGCCATGAATTTGATGAGGACAGAGAGCAGTGAGGAAAACATGAAAATAAAAAGAAAAGAAAATGAATTCATTGAGCAGCAACTTTGTAAAAATTTTGTAGGAGGAAAGACTGAGAAGACTAAAGTGCCGGATGAAAGTTTACTTTGATGCTTCCAAGCTTGAACACCAGGTATAAATTCGGTAACTTTTGGTTCCAACATATATCTTAGTTTATTATTTTCCTTTGCATTGTGATTGTAGTAAGCAACATTTGCTGAGGGAATTTCAGCAATCCTATTCTCAGTTAAATTTTTTACACCATCAAATTGACATGTAAAATTGGATGGCAAAGCCAAATTTAGCAGAATTTTATGTATTCACATCTGTTTAGTGTTTAGCCTTCTTTTGCAAGCTACTCATTTAGAAATTCTTTCAAGAACAGGAAGCGTTGAGAGCTCTGTGGTGTGCTTCGTTTCCTGATCAGGAGCTCCAAAGCTTGATTTCTGATCAATGGAAAGAAATGGGATGGCAGGGTAGAGATCCATCTACTGATTTCAGGTTAATTTGCCTTGTCACCCTTTTCTTAGTTTTTGTGCTGTTTTTCCTTCTTGACATGTCATTTTTCATTTCTTCTGGACCAATTTTTTGTGAACAGAGGAGCTGGTTTCATTTCATTGGAAAACCTACTATTCTTTGCGAAGACATTCTCAGTAAGATTTTGAACTAGCTACTATCTTTCAGTGGCACCATTTCTATCTTAGACTCCCAAAATAAAAATATTTGGATCTACTTCTTGACTTTAAGTAAAAACTAAGAAGTTCTAGTGGTGAAGGAAAAAGGGAAGGGGGAAGAGGTCTCAAGTTCGAATTTCCCCACTAACAAAAACTAACAATACTATCAGCTAACATTTGTCGATAAAAAAAAATTGATTTTTCTATAAATAATGTAACATTTTATAGATGTAAGAAATAAGTGTTTTTGCCCCAACTTCTGCTTACAAATAATTTATTTGCTTTTGTTTTGATGTTCATCTACTTGTTGCAGACTTCGTTTCAGCGGCTATTGAAGAAACAAGGAGGTAAAGGAGCTGTTTGGGAGTATCCCTTTGCTGTTGCTGGCGTTAACATCACATTTATGATTATGCAAATGCTGGACCTTGATGCCAGTACGTCATAAAAAGTCTTTTGCACCAAAACATAGTTGCTGACTTATTTTAGTAACACATTCTCATATTTAATTAGACATAAAATCTTGTGGCCTAAGTATCTAAGGAAAACTCAAATAACATAACATTCTAATCTTAAAAGGGGATAGAATTTGTCATGTTAATTACAACAATATTTCTAATGTCGGTCTGTTTCTTCACTTGCAGCCAAACCCAGGACTTTTGTAAGAACAGTTTTTCTTCAGATGCTTTCAGGTTAGAATAAGTATCTGTTTTCTTCACAATTTATACACAAAAATATTTTTGGGATGTTATCTTTTATGGCATTTACCCGAGAGTTCATTCAAAGGTGGTGATTTCTTAATTACCATTCCTCTTTCTGATACATTTTTACAGAAAATGAATGGGCATTTGACTTGCTTTACTGCGTGGCATTCGTGGTTATGGACAAACTGTGGCTGGAGAGAAATGCTACATACATGGAATTTAATGTAAGCATCCATTGCGTACTTGTTGAGTATAGTTCATGAATAAAATGTCACATTTTAGTAAGATACTTTTTTTTTATTAGCAAATGTTAATCGTTAGAATGTTAATTTTGTCAAGAAAGGAGATTGAACCCGCAACCTTTCCCTTTTTTCCTTCTCCCTTAATCATCCAATCTACCTTATGTCTCCTACTAGTTTTTTAGAATGATACTTGTGCCAGATAATGGGTGCTTATGTAATTATTTTCGTGCTTTATTAAAGTGTTTCTTTCAAAGGGATTGAATAAATGTTCTGTTACAGGATGTCTTGAAATCCACGCGAGTTCAGCTAGAGAAAGAGTTGTTGATGGATGATGTTCTACGGATTGAAGACATGCCTTCTTACAGTCTTCTTTGTTGACAAGTGGCCAAAACCCTCATTTCCACCGAAGCATAGTTCGTGTAATGTGTACATCCTCGCTCACTTGCTTATTGAATCCGTAGGTTTAATCCATGACCATTAACTAGGTCTAGCATATCTTTTTAAATTATCATCCTCTTCATTCCTTACATGATATGATAGCTCTAAATTAAAATGAACTCGACTCCTTGACTAATGACTAGTGCTGAAGAAATTTCCACATTGCCGGGTGGATTTGTATCTTTACATTGCTTCCACGAGATTCTCATTTGGAAGTTTTGACTAATTAGTGATTGGATTCCTATCTATCAATTGAATCAATTATTACGAGTTCATATTCTGGTAAAGCTACAATTTCAGAGTTTTGTACATTGCTGCTAACTCTTTCACGAGCTCCTCCAAACCATTTATAATTTCACGTGAAGAAAAACATGCTAATCTATACCATTTACGTGGACATACAAAAGTATCTCAGATAATCATAGAACTTAACTTTCATTAATTGTCTGTTTAGAGATTTTTAAATTGATAACTAATTGAAAATCATCTAAGAAATGAATATTAAAGTAATTATTATAAAACTGAACGATCTAATTACTATATGAGACAACTTATGTTTGAATAATTGTATAAGATTATACTGTAAAATTGTTGATTTAATTTTGTTATAAATGGAAGATGAGATAGACTTATTTTTTTCTTGGGCCTTGACATGAAAGAAGGTCGGCTTGTTCAAGCCGTTTGAACGTTCCAATTAGAGAGATCAATTGCCAAAATCTGAGCTATATACTTATTTTCACAAAATAATAGTTAATTCTGTAAAAAAAAAAGTTAACTTTTTCTGTTTTAAAACCAAATTCTTTTCCATAAAAAAAAAAAACCCAACTCTTATTTTTAAATTTGATGACACCTACTATGTATATTTGATCAAGGGTATTTTGGAATTGTTGTTTATCCATATTCCATATCTTCAAAGACAACGGCTTTCCACTGAATTCCACCCTGTTTATTGCCGGGTCTTTAGCACAGTTTCTTGTCAACAAGCTATTAGCTATAGCATCTCTTTCCAATAATTTGTGTCCCCCAATTTCCCCAGTGATATTTGCTTTGACCCTTATTATAAAAGGTATTTTCTGTGAGTTTTTCTTTTAATTATACACAGATATAGTATCTTCTCGTATCAAGGTTAGTTTATTAATGGACTGAGCCACACACACATTATCTCATAATTTGTGGACCCGGACTATCGACCCTAATGGCATTAATTTTTTGAACTAAGCTAAGCAAACCAACATTCACATTCAACCCGCGTTCAATATTTGATTTGATAAAGGAGATCAAGGTAATTTACTAGAATATGCTGCTGTTGATTTTGCCCTGCAAACAAGCTAAAATGAAGCATGCTATTTGAATTGGCAACAATGCATGTGCTCTGCAAACTGGCTTGTTACTACTTGCCACCTTAGTATTCAGCAATAAGCCAAGAAGGAAGGGAGTGAGGCGTTAATGATTGCTGTGTTCCCATGTTTGAGGAAGTGGAACCAAAGTGTAGCGTAAAATTCAGCTTAGCTAGCTACCACCACCAGTTAATGGGAGATTTCAGTCGTTATCATTTACCAACAACTTAGCAGTGTACTTTTGATGATGTTATGAAATGTAAATATTTTATAAAAGTACACATTCCACCAATCCGGCAATTTATAACCATCTTTTAAATTGAAATTAAAAACCAAAGTTATAGATATTGATGGTTTTTGGATACCGTGTGTTGTGATGCTAAACCATTTCCTTTTTACTTGTTTTTAATGTTAAACCAAGGACCATATGAAATTGGCTTGTCCTTATACAAATATATCATGTGGTCCCCGGTATACGTACAATTTGTTTCCCTTAAGCCTAATTTGTTTAACGGAGACATTTGTGTACAAAGTCCTTAGTAGGGTTCATTTTCTTTTACCTTCTAGTAGAGATTTTATTTATTGATTAGTAAGAATTGAACACGAAGATTTATAACACTCATATATATTGTTTAAGCAACTGAATTAGACCTTTTAATTAACAGGGATTAAACATCACTTACAAAGAAAATATTTTTAGCAATGAAAACTCTTTAGACACCACTCCAATGCTGAGGCCTATCCTAAATTCTAGTATTGTCTAATACCCCAAAAAAAACTCGGCAATTAGAATATTTAGTAAACCGTATTTGTTTATAATAATAATAAAATTCACAAAAAAGCTCTACGACAATTTTTTTGCAATGCAGAGTACATGCAAAGAATTGCCCAAATTTATACTAAACACAGGTCCATGTGTGATGTGTATAACACATGTATACGTACAGCCGTCGCATGCAAGAATTTATCTAGAACTATAATTGTTTCTTTCTTCTCCTATTGGATTGCTTAAATGACATCGTGATTTGTACTCATTGGTTTCTTTATTAGCTCATCAATGTGTTAAAGGAAACTCTTGTCTTCCTTAAACCTTATTTTTGGGTAAAGACAGAATTGATCTCCGGTATTCTTCGTGAAATGTTGTCACTTTACAATGATTGAGAAGGAAAAAAAATATATTCATTAGTCTGCGCAGATTAGCATAATAATATTTCCAATTAAAAAAACGTGACTGAAGTTCGGTGCTTCTTGAAATGAAAATTCATCAATTATTCAATTATATAGCAGGTGGCTTCTATGTTTTACAATTTTTCTTGTTTTGTATAACATCAATTACTCAATAATTTTGGAGTTCTTACTATGTCGGACTTATTGACTGGGAAGAAATGTGTCAGTAATATATTCTTTAATAAAAAATACAAAATCATAAAAAAAGACTCACTAATAATAAGAAGTAACAAAAATTTATAATTTTGAATAAATTTCACCTAATAATAAAGTGTATGTTTTTAAAAAATATATTAGTGTATCGTTAGTTTGTCACAAATTGACAATTTTCCTCTCGTTTTCTCAACATTTTTCTCCTTTAATTCGATTAAATACAACTCCAAGGATGATGATTCTAAGGGGGTGTATTGTAAAATTCATGAATACAATATTCTCATTTAATATTTTCATCTTTATGCTGCCTTTCGTCCTTGACAAGACACAGATCAGCTTTACTTTGTTGCTGGAATATTGAGGTAGAACGTTTTATTCGAAGTTCTTATAAGAACTCCAAGATTAATTTTGCAGCTGTTGTCTTTGCACCTAAATAAGGAACCGTTTTTTTTTTTTCTTAAAAAAAAAGCTCGCAATACACGTGATAATGATGGCGTATTAAATTCGATCTCACTTCTGGGAACTTGCAAGGAAAATAATCAACTTCAACATCCATTACAAAAAGCAAAAAATAATTATTTCATACTTATCTATCCCAATCAAGATCAGCATCATATATTTATGAAAGATAACGTAGGAATCAAGTTTATAAAATAAAAAGTGCTATACTTGACGAAGCCTGGTGCAAAACACATATCACATCTGACATCACTAAATGAGGAAGTCCATCAATTTTAGGTTCTAAAGACACAGACATATGTAATACAATTTAAAAAATAAAAGAGGGGGAAAAAAGGTAAAGTCTGAAGGATCAAATGACTAGCACATTCTTGAACCCAAAGCTTACATTACCCACATCTGCCATCCTTGTCTTTTAAGCAAAAACTAATACCAAATGCAAATACTATCCCCACTGACCAAATCTTCTTTCTCATCATTCATGAATTTTGCTTCTTCATTCAGTTTTTCACCCAGGAAGTTCTCTCCTCAGTAGTCTCTAAGTTTGATCTATACTGAAGGGTACGTTCAAATCAAATGGGCTCATTCCAGACACCAATTGGAATGAGAAGTTCAACATTGCTAGAGACTTCATGTGGATTCCTGTTACAGGAACTGCAGGCAAGCGGCTTATTTATTTCATACTTTATGTATGTCTTTTGATAACATTTCATTTTTTCTTATCTTCATTCCTCAATGAATTTAGATAATATGGGATGAAGTTGGAGAAGATAAGTTTGAAAGGGAGAAAGTTCTGTTAGATTTGGAGCAAGAGTGCCTTGAGGTTTACAGAAGAAAAGTTGACAGAGCAAATATATCTAGAGCTCATCTGCATCAGGAATTGGCCGAGGCTGAGGCTGAATTTACCCACCTTCTTTTGTCCCTTGGTGAACGATCTCTACCTGGCCGGGTACTTATTCCTTTTAGTCATCTCCAGTCAGTAGTTAATCGATCAGAATTAAGAACAATGATAAGCAAATAAAATCCTATTTCATATATCAAATGTAAACATGTACTAACTATTAGTGCCAATTATAAATTATTGATTGGATAACATTTATGCTTTCAATTACATTTCATTGTTCGAATTTGACACAATCTTCAACTATGAGATAATTGTGAAAAATATATTAGAAAATAGATCAGTTTGCTGAGCCAAGCTTTAGCACGCAATAAACTTTTGCAAGAGAATCTTCTTAAATGTGACTTCAATGATAAAATTTATGCTTCAACAACATCATGAATCAGTGTAGACTCTAGACTGATGACACTACTAACTGAACAGCCAGAGAAAAGGGCAGGTTCACTAAAAGAGCAGCTAGATTCAATCACTCCAGCACTTCGGGAAATGCGTCTGAGGAAAGAAGAGAGGTTAAACCAATTCCGAACTGTGCAAGGTCAAATTCAAAAAATTTCTGCTGAAATTGCAGGTAACTTAGACAATGAACCCTCAACCATTGTTGTAAATGATAATGATCTTTCACTAAAAAGACTTGAGGAGTATCAGAATGAGTTGCAGAGACTTCATGATGAGAAGGTACCTAGAAGCCGTTTATGTTTTTTACCCCATCATTTAGGGGTTGTATTCTTCAAACTTGTAACATTTTCATATTTTTTCTTGTGATTTCATTTGTAGAATGAAAGACTCCAGCAAGTGGAGAAATACATAGACATAATACACAGCTTGTCCACGATCTTGGGAAAGGATTCTTCGGCAATCATCATGGAAGTTCATCCAAGCTTAAATGATTTGTGTGGAATAACAAAAAATATAAGCGACACCATCTTAGATAAACTCAATATCACAGTGGAGTCCCTTTTTGAAGAAAAGCAAAATCGGCTGGAAAAGGTAAAATAATATTGTTTTTTTGGTCTATATAAAAATTGTTAAATTTGTAAAGCTTGTCAGAACACACTTCCTCTACTTCCTAAGGGATTATCTCAGTTATTAAAGGAACTTAAAAACGTCATTTAGCTCTAATAATTATAACACTGGCATAAAAAAAAAGACATCTGGGGTACAAAATTTTAAAAATTTCATTATAAAACTTCTCATGTATTATGGGAGTACTAACCTGTTGGAAGGCTATTGAAAAATAAATGCATCAGGAAGCTTCAACTTCAAGTATTGAGTATTTTTCTCTTCACTTGTATGCTTTCCATTTTACAAATGTGTCATATTCTTGATATATTTTGCAGCTTCACCATTTAGGCAAAGCACTGTCTAATCTATGGAATCTTATGGACACACCATACAGTGAGCGACAATCTTTTTCCCATGTAATCAATTTGTTGTCACTCTCATCTGCAGAAGTAACAGATCCGGGAAGTCTTACTCTGGAAATAGTCCAGCAGGTAGATATTTAACTTAAATGATCCACAAAATATCAGAAACTCAAATATTTACAAAATCCACAACTTTTTATAAGACTGAAGCTGAAGTAAAGAGACTGGATCAACTAAAAGCAAGCAAGATGAAGGAGCTATTCCAGAAGAAACGAGAGGAACTGGAGTTGATATGCAAGAAATCACATGTGGAGATTCCTTCAAGGGAAGAGATGAACAATATAATTAACCTCATAAACTCAGGTGAATCTAACTAATGTGTGCATAGTCAATTTCAAAAAATGTACATGTTTATTTACTTTAAAAAACCAGCCTAGAAATTGACTTACATCTACAACAGGGGAGATTGATCATTTTGATCTCCTCCTGAGCATGGATGAACAGATATCAAGAGCAAAAGAAGAGGCTTCTAGCAGGAAGGCTATCATGGAGAAAGTGGAGAAGTGGATGTTAGCATGTGATGAGGAGCGCTGGCTAGAAGAATATAGCAGGGTTAGAATTTTCATTTGAATTAATCTTCATAAATAGGTTTAAAGGGATATTGTTTCTATTGTATTGTATGTTTCACAATTCAAGTGTGCTATGTCAGGATGAGAATCGATACTCAGTCAGTAGAGGAGCTCACAAAAACTTGAGACGTGCTGAACGTGCCCGTATAATGGTCAGCAGAATGCCAGGTACACACACACATACATATATGATGAAAACAGATAATTTGGACCAATTGGCAGCAAACACACGTGCTTACAAACAATGGTTGCTATTTCCAGCTCTGGTAGATTTGCTAATAAAAATGACTAGGAGTTGGGAAGAAGAAAGAAATAAAGTTTTCTTGTATGATCAGGTAATTCATCTTACACTCTACAAAACTTGGAATCCAGTATAACTGATATAGTAGAAAGTACATGCTTATAAAGTGTACAAGATATGAAGAGAGTCCAAATAATTCTTAAAAGGGAATAAGTGAGATTTCAAAAAGTGGTGTAGCCAAAGTTAAATCACTCAACCACTACGCAATAAACATTTTCGTATAATATGCATAGAAGCAATAATGAACCTCTAGTTTCCTCTATTATAAAACATGTCACATTGCAAATAAGTTAATCAAGTAATGCCATAAACCATCCATAGATAATTTTTTCAAGAAATACAGTCACACAGTTACAAACCTACACCTCAGCACCTCATAAGATAATAAAAAAATTAAGAATTCCAGAGGCAAATCATGTTATACACTTCTAGACTTCTACCATTGTTTAAATGGTTTCAGAATTTTTACAGTGTCACAATTTCTTTTCTCATGAGTCATGACCCATTTCTTAATTCATCTTTAATAGTATGGTACTGTGGTTTGTTAAGTTATTAACAGCAAGCAAAAATGATATCTACGTAGGTACCTCTAATGGCCATATTGGAAGAATATAACATCCTAAGGCGAGAAAAGGAGGAGGATACAAAAAGACAGCAGGTGAGTATTTCATAGTACAATGACAGACAGCTTCATGCATCAGTTTGAAGCGAACATTAAATTCTTGTTCACATTCCGTTGTTTGTGAAAAGATTCTTGCTATTTGAATTGCTATACTCTAATAACCTTATTCTTAACTCCTTTCTTATGTTTTGGTTTTCAGCCGTGGGAAAAAAAGAGGATTCAAAGCCAAGTAGTTGAGCGAGATAATACTTATGTGTCAAGACCTGGCACCAGCAGCCGCCGTCTTCCAAGTAGAAGCTTGAATGGAGCTCTAGACAGTTCTGCGGTCCTGAACAGAAGGTTTTCTATGGGAATACAACAGCTGGGATCTAACAGCATAAATTCGGGAAATCACGGCATGTCCTTCATTAAGGATGGAAGGAATGTCATAAGAAAAAAGATTTATGGCGAACCCACCTTCACTTCTCCTACAAGAGTCGGGGCATCTTCTGCGGTGTCAACACATTCTATACTGTTTTCCCCTTAAATTTTTTTTATCAGAAACATATATTTTGACTGAAACTGCTACAGAAAGCTTGCTTTCCAAGATTTCCAAGAAAACTGTTGTGCAATTGCAAAAGAATAAGCATGGAGATTTTTATATACTTATGTTCCTAATCTTAAGTTGCCCAAATGGACGAGCTCATACTTGATGTCAACTGCAACCAGATTAAGTTCTTGATTCATTGTTTTAATTGCAATTTTGCATCATGTATCCGTGTTTCAGTGCCAGGATTACATGATGCATTTCTTGATCTACATGTACTATAATCACAAACCTAATCTTACAAATTTGAATGATTATAGCTGTGTTTGTATTCAACTTGCAGCACATTGGACACAAATTCACTGTCAGACAAAGATTCCCGTTCAATGTGTATTGGAAAGTAGAATTGGACCAAAACAAACAGTACAAACACCGTATAATCTTTGCCAACTTCAAATGAGCAAAGCATAGCAAAGTTACCATATCAATAACCAAACGATAAAAATAAATATATAGAGTACCCGGGGAATATGGACCATAATAGAATATGCTAATAACTAATTAGAATCCAATTTTTTTGCTAATGCATTGTTAGATGTTATCTCAGATTCAGAGATCAGATACAAAATCTCAAATGCAGTGTATAAACAAACAAAACCTAAGACTCATCTACAGGTACCGGCGATTGGGCTTGGTCTTGGTCTGGATTTTCAGGCGATTGAGCTTGAGCTTGAGCTGGATTTTCAGGTGGTTGGCCTGGGGCTTGGGCTGTGTTTTCAGGTTCTGGTTTCCGGAAGAATTGATCAATGGGGCGAGTACCACGGGGAGCAGGATCCAATTTGGGCCGACCCGCAGGCTGAGTGGGCTTATCGGGCTTGGCGGCCTGAGACGGCGGCGGAAGGTCATCGAGGAGAAAATCCCTGGTTGGCTGGTGCCTCTTCACCGCCACTCTTATGTGTTCGAGATTCACGGTCTTCCGTTTCTTCTCAATTGCAACCTGCGCCGATTTTTCAGCCAGGAATTGGAGGAATAATTCGGTGGAGCGCGACACCAGGAACAACGCTTCTGAGCTCACTCTCTTCACGTCTTTGTCCACCGTCATAATCTTCTTCACCCGACCCTTCGGGAATTCCAGTTCGACCGATACTCCGTTTTCTTCTTCATCAGCCATAATCATTACAGATGTTCTTTTTCTGCGTTTCCAATTATATGATTAGGTAAGGTTTTCAAATTGGCGGGAACGAGAAAAGCACCAGGGCCATTATAGGCATATTAAGCCAACCCTTCCCGCCATTCATCCATTAAATAAAGGATAAATAATCAAATTCACAGATAAATTGATCTCGAAAAATGTAAATTTAATTTTTAAATATATAAAAAATGTGATAAATTAATTTTATAAATAATTAATTATTAATTTTATAATTTAATATCAAATTGATTCTAAAAAATATAATTTATTATTAAATTAATTCATAAATTAGGACACTTTTCTCACAATTTAACATGACATATTTATCGTATTTTTTTCATATCCATAGATTAATTTTAAATTTTTGATATCAGATCATCATCACATTTTCATATAAGAATTTGATTATTTACCTAAAATAAAACGTGAGGTGGGCCGTATTAGGCTTTTTCAAATCAGCCCAGGCCCAAGAGGTCAAGTCTTTCTCGCGTTTTGTTTAGTTTAGTGGAGCGGTTTGCGTCTCCGGGAGGTGCAGTTGGCTGCAGAGTGAGGCGTTCGTTTAACGTTTGGCGATCACAGAAGAGAGGGAATGGAGTTTTCTCAAGATGATTTTGATCGGTTACTGTTATTCGAACACACGCGAAAGACCGCTGAAGCAAACTACGCAGAGAATCCTCAAGACGCTGATGTACGTATCGTTCTTCATTATACCCTAATTAACCTTTCTTCATTCTATGACTTACTTTGCTCACACCGCACGTACGTGTTCTGTTTCCGAATTTGTGATGTTTCTGTTGGAAGTTATGTATGTAATGTATAATTCTTGCCAATATTGTTTTTCTGTTATCAGTCTTTGTCACATTACAACATTGAAAATTGGAAGGACAAAACTTAGATCAACACAATTATCATCGAATTGGAGTTTTATCGGGTATTGCGCATAATAAAGGTTTGCGTTACAGGATTATGCGGATTACCGAGGTGAAACTCTAATTCATGTTGGAAAACAACACAACCAGTATCTAAGATACTGTATCTAAGTTTTCTCTAAATTGGAAACGCGGTTTATTGGAGTTATGAGTTTTGTAACCTTGTAGTTTAGAAAATGGCTTAGGTTCGTTTTCCTTGCAGAAGTTGGTAAAACATAAGTATGTTTGAATGTGTATATTTATATATATCCATGCAGAATCTGACCAAGTGGGGGGGGAGCTTTGGTCGAGTTGTCGTCATTCCAAGCCCCTAGGGATGCCAAGGCGATGATTGATGGTATATCACGTATTAAACTTGAGCAAAATTTAAAAAGTGAATTTCTGTTTTCAAGAAGGTAAGGGCGAGTTACTGTGTGTGATTGATTGTTTTGGGTTTTGGTGGGAACAAACCAACTAAACAGATGCCCTTTCGAAGCTGGAGGAGTCTTTGCTGATCAATCCAACTAAGCATGACACTCTTTGGTGCTTGGGAAATGCAAACACGTCTTATGCTTTTCTAATCCCTGATACCACTGAGGCAAAGGGTTATTTTGACAAGGCACTTGAGTATTTCCAGAAAGCTGCGGAGGAGGTAATGTGTTTGCTCTTTTCGTTCCTCTTTGTGTATTATTACAACTGTGCTTATAAATCTACACGTTACTTAGTGGTGGATTCTGAAATTGTAGGATCCCGAGAATGACCTCTATAGAAAGTCCTTGCAAGTTGCTGTGAAGGTAATGGAATTGCCATGACCATTGTATCAATATTATTTGTGCACTTCTTTTTATTCTAATGTTCAAAGTTTTGCTGAAAAAAGATCAAAGCTAAAACTGCCTTGTCTACTCTGGTTTTAGCTGAAAAATATTAGTGTTTTCATGGTTGATGGGAACACAACTTGCTGAGATATGTTAGTGTAAACTTGTTCACTATACGTGCCAGTGGTTCTGCTGTTCACTACAGGTCTATCTATGAGGTGTTAATGTTCTATATTGACTGATTTATATGCTGTTTAAGATTCAGTAAGTATTATTGATGACTAAAACAAGATAAATTATTTGGCATTTTGCTCTATAAATCTCAATGCCTGCTATACCATATATATCAGGTTTTTTACAGTTAATGTGTTAAACAAATATTTTATATTTTTAAATTTATTTATAGTTTTTACAATTAAACTTAGGGTAACCATTTTAAAATGGGGATATCTTAGGGGTGCAATGTGATAATGTTATCATCATTCCCTGGGGATAATTAGACTTCTAAACTTAATCTCTATTTTCAAAGGCTAATTTTCAAAATATATAAAAAAATCTGATTATTTTCCTAAAAGAAAATTTGATTTCAACTCCATTTATTTTTAGCAACTTTTTAGTTACTTATTGTCATGATGCCCTCCAAGTACATAAAGACTTGTGTTTTCTTGTGGATGGTTGTGATTCCACATTTCACAACCTTTATGCACATGCTTGGTAAATAAGTCTTACTGGTAAAACAACTATAGTATTCTTTGATTTCTTTCCATATGCATTCAGGGCAACTGCTTTCTAGATTCCTTATTTTTTATGGTAACCTTATATATATAAGTATAACTTGTTCACACTGTTAACCATGTTTCATAGGCCCCAGAACTACACATGGAGATCCATAAAAATGGGCTTGGTCTGATGAGTAATGCGGGATCCTCTGCTACTTCGAAAGAAAAGGTTGTATTTATTGAAATTTCATTGCATATAATTAAATTTTAGTCACATTCTTACAAATACTAATTGATGACTATAAATCAACTTCAACCTGCTATGTCAAGTTAACGGAAGTGGCTACTTGTTCTTGATTATTTTAAAATGCCCAAAGCAGCATGAAGTTCTTGTTCTGTGGATATAGCCTTGTTTAGGGCCATTGTGCCTCAAATTTTGTGGGTACAAAGCTTCTCATGTTAGCATATCATTAGAAATTGCATCTTCAACAAATTATTCGTGGTTACTGTGAACTATGAAGTAATGCAAACAACACACCACCATGTATATTGAAAGAGTCTTTCTTGCCTTTTCATTTGGAATACCATTTGGCACTTTTTTTTAGATGTGTTGGAGTTAATTCATGTTCGTGTCTTGGGATTTTGCCAATATTTTACCTTGGGATACACTACCTTGCCTATGACATTTCTATCTGTAAAGCTTGTTTGCATTTTGTGTTAATTGTAGATATAATTTGATTTTATCTAAATAAATAATTAGATTGATGTCAATTTAAATAGATTTAGTAATTTATTTGCATTTGTTTTTCTGCTTGTTTTCCTTATATTGTTTGATGACTGCAGGTGTCTATCAAAGTACTGCCACACTATTGTTTTCCATGTATTCTGTCCTCTATTCTAGCTTGCCATATTTTTTTTGGACGTTGAAAAATGATGAAAGTAGCCTTATGGGATTAAATTGTTTGAAAAGTTTACTGGTGATTATTTTGTATGAGATTATATGTATTCAATAATCTATAATAATATTATTTTTTTATAATTGATGCATGTTTACTTTAGTCTATAGAATAATTTGTCATTGTTTGGCTCATTTCAGGAATCTAAAAAGCAGAAGAGCAATGACTTTAAGTATGACATATTTGGATGGATTATTCTTGCAGTGGGTATAGTAGCATGGGTGGGAATGGCCAAATCTAACATTCCCCCGCCACCTCCAAGATAAAAATATTATTCATGAATCATTACCAAAGTAATTGGTGATCAGTTATTCACTTTAGATTGGAAGTTGTGAACTAGGTATTGCATGTGTGGTTTTTACATACTGAGTTCATTTATGATTTACACTTTTCTTTAACGTAAAAAAAATGGTTTTAAGAATTAGCTTTTTTAACATACGTCGTCCACTAGTTGTAGCCTTGCTGGTTTTTAGAATTTGCTTTTTTTTTTTGTCTTGTTAACCTCCTCTTGTTATGAGCCAATTAAGGCCCAAGTGGACGAAGGATATGAATTAGTAAGATCATGTTTTGATAAACTTTTTCGCAAGTGTTTAGCCAGAAGAAAATAAGGAGAACAAATTATAAGTTAAAATTAGTTTATATATTCTGTCAAGAAAATAGCTTATACATAATTAAAAAAATTAATTTTTGAAGAAGCTAATATTAGATAGCTTTTACAAACTAGATTATGCATGAATGGTATAACTAAGAAACTGAGGAGAGCAAGAACCTCACTCTTCAATCTCTCAAATTTATAATATAATAGTATTGATAGAATATGAATTAAGTAAAATTTGGGATTGAAATGTCAGATTTAAAAATTTATGTATGAAACCCATGAGTAATAAGACTACTATTATTCATAATTTTCAAGCAAATTTCATTTAATAATGTTAAAAAAATGTCTAGATAATCATATAGATACAGTTCAATCCGTGAATTCAGTTTGTATAACCTTTTTTAGTCAAAAGAGAGAAGTTGATTCAATCAGACAGCATAAGCAATCACAATTAGAATAACACCGCAAATGTTATCCAACACAACAACGGGCCAAGAATATATTAATAAAAAAGGATTATAAAAACAAAACAAACATGGCGGCATAAACCTGACCCATGAGAGATCAAACTGTCCAAATTTATAATTTGGTAAGCTATATTTGTTTCCTATTAAACCAGAAGCTATACAAGGCGGAAAATCAACCAAGAGAATTCAGTTGTAGAACACGCCTGAGGCAAGCATGTCTCCAAAGGTGTTGACTTTCTCTGCAAATGTGCCCTAACACAAATTGCATGCACTTACTTAAGTTTAGTTACTCCGTCTATCCATGTTTTTGAGTATAACTTGATCTAAGCAAAAATATAAGTATTTAATATTTGAATCTGATATCATTGATTGATTAAGTTAAAATAATCAGAATCTGATTCCGTGACTTTCTCCTCTTTTGAGTCATAGATTAATATGGTCTAAATTTTGTCACTTTATTTTAAAAAGTATTCTTCATTTAATTATTAATCTAGTATGTATATTTTTTATAATTTGAAACTATATAAAAAAATACTACTATGCGTGTAAGGTTAACTAGTGCAGAGTCATTTTAGTTTATCTATTGGTCTTGAATATGGTTTAGATTGTTAGAAAATTTCTTACAATTCTTAAATTGTTAGAATTTTTTTGCCGAAAAAGATTTGTTTTTTTACACATTACCAGTAACTTTCATTGGAAGCAATGTTGCTTGAGTCATGTAATAGTTGTTAATCTACAATCTTAATAATATTTTGAATGGTTTAAAAGTATAAAAAATGTAAAAATAAATTATTAATCAAGTTAGAAAATATCTTTTAAAATAAGTGGTAAAATCTAGACCATTAAATTAATCTATTTGTTTAAAATGAGACTTCCCCTCCAGAAAGTCACTTAATCTAGACTAAAACAATTCCATGTTAATTGATTTACGTGGTTGACGGTGAAAATGAGTATGTTCCAATACAAGGGTTACATTAATTTATACAAACGGTAATTTAACCATTATGAAAATGAATATCAGATTGTGCATTTATTATATAACCCTTATCAAATCAGATATCAGAATGCGTACTCATAAATCCAAAGAACCTGACCTAGAACAACTTGCCCAATCCATTGATTTGGCTCAACTTAGTTAAACACATTTAACAAGTGTTTTCCAACCCTAACTTAATTTAATTAATTAGCTCAAATTTATTTTTGATTAAACTTAACCCAACTCAATCCATAATTACTCTAGAAAATTTATCTTCCTGGTTGTACCGGGAGAAACTTGTCAATTCCTTAAAGGTTTCCGCTTCCAGAACCACATACATAAAATCTTAAATAACAATATAAAACTATACGTGATACGCCTCAAGCTTTTGATTCGTAATCAAAATTCAAATGGGTCCATGGTTCGTATTTTTGATCTACATAAACAACAAACAATAGATCTATTCATGGTTGCAAGGTCCACCACTTTCATTTAATGGTAAGAATAATTTGAGGTGTCAAATGTGCGTTGGTCAACTTGCCATTAGTCACCAGGGAAGTAATCCAATTGGATCATATAGAATGGTCACTAATATACACATTTTAATTGGAGTACGTACGTGTCTAACGTTAAAATGTCAAAAGTTGGCCTAAAGAAGAATCCACTTTAATTTTTCTTCTAAGCGTTTCTTCCGAATAGTTAGTGACTAAGCAATATTTCCTTTTTCCTCTTCGGACTACTGCAAAGACAACCTGCTTTATTTGCTTTTGTACTTATTAATAATATATTTTCTCTAGTTGATTCCGATTTGAATTTGCGTTAATGGTCTTTCCTTGAGCCTGGGGTTTAATAATCAATAATCATAATCACCTCATGCATAGACCACTTGTTCGGTGCTTTCGTCCAATTATCACTTCACCGCACAAATGATGTATTGTTAGTGGGGCTTCTAATATTTTTTGTATCTATATATGCTATCTAAAAGAGAAAGGGATCTTCAATACAACGATAACAAGAATGACTAGATTCATAGGTGTGGGCGGAGCCACGCGTTCTTTTACACATATATAAAGGGAGAGGGGTCCATCAAGGAAATTTAATTAAATGACTTTAATTGGTTGTATTGTTATTTTTCTAGTTGAAAGAAGGTAAAAGTTATTTGCTTCATTTTTAAATTATTTGATTTGATTATTTATATTTTTAATTATTCAAATTTATGTCATCTGATAAGGTGTATTAGACTGTAAAAATACTTAATTCTAATTAATAAATACACAAGCTCATATATATATATATATATATATATATATATATATATATTATGAGAAACGATCAACTTATAAGAAAACAAATAGGGAGGATCAAGTGTAATTCTAAAAAAATTAAGTTGATTTTCCTATATTTCAATTGGCGTGATTTAGTAAGCTACACCAAAAGTTTAAGAAAGAAAAAAAAGTTCCCCTCATTTTTCATTTTTTTTAATTATTGAAACTACTTACAATTATGGATTTATAGTCCTGTAAATACTAATTAATGAAACATTGGCCAAGGAAATAAAGGGAAAAATATTGAGATGTGTAAAATTATGTTATTTACGACTTTTTTAAGATTTCTTATAATTTATGTAATAAATATTTCTCCTTTTAGTTATTTAACCAATGGTCTAAAGATATCGGTTAAGAATACTCTTAAGTTTTAATTGCTTTTAATCAATTAAATAAATTATCATTTTGCACAACTACTAAAACATTATTCGTTGATGAAAATAGCATAAATTAATATAAATGCTTAAAAAATATAAAATATATTTTTTTATATAAAAAAAAAACAAGACCTCACAAACTATTAAAAAAACCAACCTTTGATAAACCTTAGTATAAAAAAGATTATTAGCTCCTCGTTAGAGCCATATAAATATAAAGGTAAAAGAGAAAGAAAAAAACTAAAAGAGAAAAGAGAGATCATTAACCTAACCTAACCATACCAAGAGTTATCAAAGTGGTAAAAGTCTTTCGTCAATGTTTTTAAACATTTTTTATATATTTTTTTACAATAATCATAATAAAGTTAAAACTTATAAGTTCATGCATATTACTCAAATCTTTCACCATCAGGCAAACTATGATGGTTCAATTTTTTGTAATTAAAGTTTTAAAATGTTTAATTACTGTTTTAGTCACTGAATTTGAATATAATTTTTTCAGTCCTTGAAATTAAAAAATATTTTTTTAGTCCCTAAATTTTGATAAATTATTTTTTTTAGTCTCTCACATAATAAATTGACATTTTATTATCATTTAAAGACGTTGTGACCATTTTTCAACACTTTATAATAGTTTAAAAATACAAATTCAAGCGACCAAAAATAAAAATTACTTTATGATAGTTAAAATTTGCTACAAAATATCAATTTATTATGCCATTGACTAAAAATAGCAATTTGTCCAAAATTCTGAACAAAAAAAATAATAGTTTTGAATTTTAGGGATTAAAAAAATCACACACTCAAAGTTCAGAGACTAGAAAGTAATTAAGCTTGTTTAAAATTAATTTTGATAGGAAAGATCAATTTTTATACTTATTTTATAAGTTGTTGAAACTAGATTGGTAAAAAAAATGAATTGATTTTGAAAATTAAGTCATAATACTAATTCATTTTGAATTTGCATTTTAAACTGTCACAGAGGGTTAAAAATTGACATAAAATATCAATTTATTATGTCAGAAACTAAAAAATAATAATTTATCAAAATTCAGGAACTAAAAAAAATATTTTTAATTTCAGAGACTAAAATAATAATTAAGACATTTAAAAATTGAGCCTAATACATAATAAAATAGATAATATTGAAAGCTTCCTAAATAAAGCTTAAAGGTTCATTAAAAAAACTAAAATTATTTTTGGTAATATATTTTAGTTAGTTTTTAGTTTTTTTTACTACCTAAAAAGTTTATTTGGTTATTTCAATAAACAAAATTTTTATTAGCTGAAAAAATTATTTGGTTGTTTAGTAAATAACTTTTTTAGTAGTTTGTTAGTAGTTTTTAGCATTTTTTTAAACTCTACTTGAACTAACATTTTTTTAAAATACTAGCTTCTAACTTGTAGCTTGTTATATTTTCACTTTTATCTTGAATATATTTATTTATTTTTCTTATTATATTTTTTTAAGTAAATCATGATTTTATTATATTTATGTTATTTTATATTTTTCATCTACTTCAACAACTAGTTTTATTAAATATTTCTAATTTAATAAACTAATTTTTTGGTTACAAGCTAATTTTTCAATTTTTAATTAATTTTGTTGAACATGATCTAAAATTTAAAAGTAAAATAAAATATACTAAACTACTCTTTTAATGCTCCACTAATATTGCATATTTTACAGCATGATCTTTGCTTCTTTGATTCCTACCTTTAATTAATTAGATTTCATTTCATCCCAAGTTAATATTCTCTTTTCATACATATAAAATAAAAGAAAACAGTAATATGAAAAAAAGATGAAAAAATATGTAATTTTTTTATAAAAAAATCTAAAATATCCTAAAATTATGTAATTTAAATTCTCAACTTCCTATCTCAATTAAATTAATAAAAAAAAGTACATTAACTATATGCAGCAGACTCAATTCTAAAAAGTAAAAAATGAAAAAAATGCCCAATGCCTATTTTTTCACTAGTAACAATAAAATAAATAGGGGAATACGTTAAAATTCTTTATGAAAAATATATATCTACAGTCATTTCTCCAAATAAACCTCTAAATAAAATAAAATATACTATGAACTGAATGCGGCACTGTCTCTCAATATGCTCCAAAAGCCTCCATAACTGAAGAATTAACAGTGTTATTCCCCCAGGTCGAGTCGCTAGGGCCACTAGCCTTGGAAAATTTATTTTATGGATATCGAAACAAGGATAATATCCAACAATGAACCTACCTGGCAAATGATCAATGACCATCTATGAACGATTTCATTTAAGATATTGACATATATAGGTGACCACTACCTGATAACTAGCTAAAAAGTGTTATTCATATTAAAAAATGATCATTGTTTTTTTTTTTTCTGGGGAATTAAAAATGTTCGACGAGAGAAAAGTTGCTCAATTCCAGGATAAAGACATACGCCATTGGTTTAACAAAAAAACTCTTGACATATTATAACCAATAAATTAATCTTCACTAATTCAAGCTAGGCAAGTTTATTGGAAGTTGAACAAATTTTAATCAGCACATATAAAAAAAAAACTTAGTCTTCACCACCTATTTTAAGCTTAAAAAGAATTACTAGTTTTAATTAAATTGATATGAAAATCTTTATAATCGTGTATCCCGAGGTTCAATTATCATCCCCATTCTTTTATACAATTTTTTTGAATTATATATAAATTATGAGTAAGGTTGCATAGTGTATATTTTTTTTACTGTCCCTGTTTTTTTAATATAAAAAAAATGTATATTATTTTACCTAAGATGCATGAAATGCATATATAAAAATCAATTTTGAAACAGCAGCACACTGTTGTAATTAAACTTTGGTAGTTACATCTTGACAAAGTGGACGACTAGATTTTTTTTCATTCCAAGCGTGATGAAGTTGAGGAATGCATGCATCTGCTGATTGCTCACACTGCATTATTAAAAGCGCCAGACACTGGTTAGATTCTGAGATAAATAGTTTCTTAAGTTAAGCGTACGTGATTTCGTGGTTGTGTTTGTAATGCATTATTCAGAGTTGAAAAAAAAAAAAATATATATATATATATATATATTAATTACACATTTGTAAGATTTCCAGTATATGCAATGAAAATAATGTCATGGCATATCATTGTAAAGCATGGTTTTTTTTATGAAGTAATTAAAGAAAAACATGCAATCAAAGTATATATGCCATACAGCTTGCTCTAAAAAAGAATATTCGGATATATCAAGGATAAAGTTGATTTTCCTATAGATACGATACATATGTCTGGACACTGTTGATAAGAGTTAATTTTATTTCACCATGTCTCTCGCTCCACGGTATTTTTATTTTTTTTAACAAACGAGTGGGCACATACAGGTACAGGGTACAACTGTCTAGGTAAAGCTCACCTTGACTAATTAAGATCATAATTTAGAATGCCTATATTTATACTTGACTGATGAAGTAGCTAAATGACATATACTCCATTATGTGTTATTGTTTAGTGTTATACTAATATAATTTATAGATGCATGATATGATACTTATACATAAATAAAGTGGCACAGGAATCCTACCCATGTTGTTTCTGGGTTCTGGTTCATATTACGCCTGCTATATGCTATAGGCAAGTGGAAACTTTATGCAATCAACCATGTCAGGGATTGATCGACCTCGAAGAAAAGTGTCACACTATCAATCATTATTTTTATACAAATTGATCTTGTGCAGAATATCACACATATGTACCAAATCTCGTGTAAAATTCGAATGAATATATATGTTAAAAAATAGAGTAGATAATGCAACTTCGTACTAATTTTTGTGACATGAGAATCTCAGTATGAAAGCATTCAACATTTTATATTTGCTCATTCTCTGCCTCTAAGCAACTAGCAGAGGCAGCAGAGAGACTGTATGACTTATGCTCATTGTCGACCATGTACCTATAGTCTTCAAAAATAATCAAATGATTAAATTACGACATTAATTCGTTCCTTACAAAGTGATCATTATTAATTAGATGTGATTGATGCGGTACGGTTAGCATTGACAACCGAATCATGTTCCACAATCAACACTAATTAGTAATTAACCCTTGAGCTTATCCGATTATGTGCTTGATTAACCCATTGTTAAATATGAAATTTCTGTATTTTAGGGATATATATTCTAGTATAGTGATTGAGCAGAATAGGGGTATTTAATGATCTGATTCGAACGAATGACTCATCTTATTCGTGAAAGTAACTTGCATCCATGTTAATTTAATTATTCATGATGGAACAAGATTTGAAGAGGGACTCCTTTCAACCGGTAAATTACCTGTCTTGGTTCCCTATTCCTGATGTGTTATCTGAATGAGAAATTTGTTACAAAAGTATTATTATAACCAACATATAGTACTAGTGTACTACAAATTTCAAGAGTTCTTACTATAAAATATTTAACGTCATAATCCAAGCCCTAAAGCCGTGGAGCGTGCAAGTGAAGTGCTCAACCATGGTTATCTAATTAACCATAGATCCTTAACCTTAGCCACTTCCAAAAGTCTATATATACCATGCATTGATCCTCACATGTTGTAACCCATTAGTATCATCTTCCCTTGTATACTTCACCTCCTCAACTTTGTTTTGTTTTTCATGTACGCTTTTTGAATCATCTTACGTGCTCCTAATCATGATTCCAACACTTGTTTGTCTTGGCACAACAATATTCCAAAGCACCCTCTCTTCTTACTCATGGTCTTTCATCTCTCTTTTTCTCTCCACGTCACTCGCCCTTCTTGCTGCCCTTCTTGCCATTTCTCTCAACTATTGGCTTGTCCCCGGAGGTTTGGCATGGAGGAAATATCACAGTCGTTACAAAGACCATGCAAAACTCTATGGCCCAATGGGCTGGCCAATATTGGGAACTTTACCTGCGATGGGCCCCCCTTGCCCATAGAAAACTTGCTGCCATGGCCACTTCACTAAAAGCAAAAAGACTCATGGCATTGAGTCTAGGAACAAATCCAGTTATTATTAGTAGTCACCCAGAAACCGCAAGAGAAATTCTTTGTGGGTCGGACTTCGTTGACCGACCTGTTAAAGAATCGGCCCGAATGCTCATGTTTGAGCGTGCCATTGGATTTGCTCCATATGGGACTTATTGGCGCCACCTACGTAAAGTGGCAACCACCCACATGTTCTCTCCAATGAGGATTTCTGATTTGGAGAGTCTTCGACAACATGTGGTTGGTGAAATGGTGACGAGGACATGGAAGGAGATGGGGGATAAAGGGGTGGTGCAGGTTCGAGACATATTGAATGAAGGGTCTTTGAGCCACATGTTGGAGAGTGTGTTTGGTATTAATAATTCTCTAGGTTCACAAACAAAGGAGGCGTTGGGTGATATGGTTGAGGAAGGGTATGACTTGATTGCCAAGTTTAATTGGGCAGACTATTTTCCCTTCAGGTTTTTGGACTTTCACGGGATCAAGAGAAGGTGTCACAAATTGGCAACTAAGGTCAATAGTGTGGTGGGTAAAATTGTGGAAGAAAGAAAAAATTCAGGGAAGTGCGTTGGACAAAATGATTTTCTTAGTGCCTTGTTATCGTTGCCTAAAGAGGAAAGGATAAGTGATTCAGATGTTGTGGCTATCTTATGGGTAAGTATACCATTTATTTGTCAAATGCATGTATTATTAAGATTTGTGAGTATTAATATTCTAAATTTCACATTCATGTTCTAAATAAATTCCAAATTACTGCATGTTTAGAGTTCCAACCAATGTTTACGCAACAGACAAATATTGAAGATTTATTATTTAAAAGACAAAAAAATAATAACAATCATGTGTATCATGTAAAAAATGGTTAGGATTATGGTATTCTAGGACCATATAATATTACTTTTTTTTCTACTAAAAGAGTTTCATTGTGTATAAAAACTTATACATTATAGCATTATTTTCGATGCTTTGTGCAGGAAATGATATTTCGGGGAACAGACACAATTGCTATACTTTTAGAATGGATCATGGCCATGATGGTTTTACACCAAGACGTACAAACGAAAGCTCGTCAAGAGATCGACTCATGCATCAACCAAAACGGTTACATGCGAGACTCAGACATTTCAAACCTCCCTTACCTCCAAGCCATAGTGAAGGAGGTTCTTCGATTGCACCCACCAGGCCCATTGCTTTCCTGGGCTCGTCTCGCAATCCATGATGTCCCCGTGGGCAAGGTCATCGTGCCAGCTGGCACAACTGCTATGGTTAACATGTGGGCTATATCACATGACTCATCTATCTGGGAGGACCCGTGGGCCTTTAAGCCCGAAAGATTCATGAAAGAAGATGTGTCGATCATGGGGTCGGACATGAGACTTGCACCATTCGGTGCAGGACGTAGGGTGTGCCCAGGAAAAACATTGGGCTTAGCCACAGTTCATCTATGGCTTGCACAACTTCTTCACCATTTCATATGGATTCCAGTGCAGCCCGTGGATCTTTCAGAATGCCTAAAGCTCTCACTTGAAATGAAAAAGCCTTTACGATGCCAAGTGATTCGTAGGCACAACACCATAAGCTCTTGAACTCAACAAGATAAATTAATGCACAATAAAGGATATCGTTGTCAATGTAACTGTTGTGATAAAAAAAGTCTTTGATTTGGGTGGAAGTTATGTAATGTTGTAAGAATATATTAAGTATGTAGTATGCGTTGAGCTCAAGATAGTCCAAGAAATGGGCTAATGAATGGATTGATACTATCTCTCTTTGAAAGTACTTCATGTACATTATTGGATCTAATAAAATCGCGTGGATTTTGTATGTCTTATTGCCCCCTCCTTTCATATTTTGTTAAAGTTTGAATCGTGTTTCATAGACAAACTAAATTCATTTAATATTAAATAAAATCAATATAAAAAATACTTAATTGTGAATGAAAAATGAATAAATTAGGGTAAAATATAATTTTTAACCCCTTATTTCTTTTAGATATGCTATTCTAGTTTCACCATTTTTTAGTTGAAACATTTTGTTTTCTCAAAATCCATGATTTTAGTTTTTGTGATGAATTTCAAATGTTGACTATGTTATTTTTTAATAATTTAATCTTATCAATAATTAAATAATTTAAAAATACCTTTCACACATGTCTAATATACAAACATGTGTCGGTCATAACATAGTACATATTCAATGTTTAAAACTTGTCATAGGAACTAATATCACTAATTTTTAAAAGTGGAAAACAAAATATCTCAACTAAAAATGGAAGACTAAAATTACAAATTTGAGAAAATAGGAGAATAAAAAATGTATCTTAACCAATAATTTAATTGGGGCAACTAGAGTACAATGAATAAAAATTGCATAGTTACAATACTTATTGGTATTATTATTTTTTATATGTGATTATCTTTTTAAATATTACTTAAACTAACTTGTAAAATTTTTTCATTTTTTTCTGTAATTATATATTTTCTTAATGTAAAAAATAAATACTAATTTGAATACTTAACTCTAATTAACTTGAGTTAATTAGAAGTAGTTTAATTTGAGTTAATCATCTACAAATACATTTTTTAAATTAAACCAATATAATAAAATTAAAGGAGTTTAACTTAGTTGGTTGATCAATATGCATGAGTGTTATCAACCTTTTAGTAAAATCTTTGAAAAAAATGGATAAATTAACCAAAAATTTTTCAAAAGTATTATGTGGTGAAAAATTGTTTTCTAAAAGTTTAATAATATAAATTTAGTCATTAAATATGCAAAAGTGAACTAGTCCGATTGTTAATTTTATAAGGTCATTTTATTATTAAGTTGTAATATTCAAGAATCAAATTGACAATAAATTATATTTTTCAAGACAAATTTAACATTAAATTATAAAGTTTATGAATTATTTTGTCATTAAATGTCTATAAGACTATTTTTTTCATACTTTTTTACACATTTATGAATTTAATTTAATTTTTTCATCTTCTATAAACCAATTTATTAACGTCTTACACTTTCAATAATAAATTTGACTATTTATCCCAAAATATTTCTCCCTTTGGAATAAAAAAAATTGTGACAAAAGAAATAATGAAATGTGACCCACACTAATATTCTTTCTCTCAAATTGAAATAAAAGGTTTAAATTAATAAAATTACTATTATATCCCTTAATGATAACAATAAATATAAATAGAATTATTTTTTGATAAAAATGATTTTTTATTTGAAAAGAATATTATTTTTAAATTTAATCATATTTTTACATTTATGTGTTTTGTTGACTTTTGTTTATTTTCCCGTTAATAGTTATTTTTCTTTTTTATTATGTAATATAGACATTCACTTTAAATGAATAAATATTTCTTGCTTATTTTATTTTTGTTTAATTTAATAGATAAAATAAATATTTTAAATTTTCTTAATTTTAATGTAATCTTTATATATATATATATATATTTATTTATCCCCTTTATTATATATCTTTTTTACTAAATGGTATCTCTATCATTTGGTAATTATTCTTCTTAATGGTATCTATTTTTTTTCTTATTAATCAAACAAAGTGGGAAACTTCACTTTTAAGGATTCGTTCGTTTACCGTGAAAGATAATAAAAAATAAAATAATAAGAGATTCATGATTTTACATTATGCTTTAATTCAAATTTTTTTATCTTAATTTACTTTTATTTCATTCTATTTTACTATACCGAACCAACCTTAAAAACAAGGAAGATTAATTTTTCTCTAAACTCCTCTGTAGACAGATAAAAAGAAAAATTAAATCGCTAATCATTTGCCAAGGTTTCTAATCGCTTTTGATTAGACTTACATTCAGAATATCCCATTAATTGAGGTCTCGGTGAGCAATTTCAAGAAAGATGAGAGAATAAAAAAGTAAATTTAGAGAAAGTTCTTAAGAGGAGGAGTTGAATGAATCTGGTTTTGAAATTCAAAATCATACAAGGGACGACGAGGTTATTATCACCCGTGATCGTGAGTCTGTGCCTCTCACTTCCCCGGAACAGCCAAGATCTATTTTAATCGAGACACGTGTCCATTCAAATGAGCGAGTAGGCACTCTACAAACATCCTCGCGCGTACGTTTTTCAACGAGTGAGAAAAGAAGAAGCATTACAATTTGCAAATTTCGGTGGACAATAATAATATTTTTTAATTAATTAATGTTATTTAATAAATTTCAGTCTGCATTATTATTTATCAACGCATCCCTTCGTCCCGATAAAAGTAATTTTCCGTTTTCCATCCTCCATTTGTTTTCCCTCTCACTTTTCTCATTGGAGGGAAAAAATCCAAAAAAATTTCGGACTGGGAAGAATATATCTTCTTCTTCCACCAGTGAACAAAGCTAGGGTTTTACTCTCTTCCTTCAGCTTATTTACTGTGAGTTGATTCCTTCTCTTCCTTTTTTCTTCTTCTTTGATTTGCTTTTTTCTAGTTAAAGGAAAAAGCCACTGCGAATGCATTGCTTGCCGTGAGAGCTCATCGCTTTTGATTTTCCTATCAGATATCCATGATCTGAGCTGAGCTTCTTTGGTTAGCTCACGCTCCTGTCTTGTAGTTGTTATGTTTTTGGGTCTGTTGTATTTTTAGGGTTTTATGCGATTTCAATGTGAATGTTCGGTTTTATCCGTTCGTTGTTCTGTTTGATTCCCTGATTTTGGATACTGATATCGCAATTGATGCTGGGTAGTTGATTTGGTGTGCTTTTAGATGTTATAGGTTTTGTCTTGGTATTTTCGAGATATTTTAATTGAGGGTGTGACTGTGGAGTTCTGTTGATTTGATAGCCTCGTGCGAGGTAGGAATGACTAATTCGTTAGCCGATTAGTTAACGTAATGATGTATGAATAGCTCTTGAAACTAGATTTGGTGGCTTTGGAACAAATTTTGAGTGTGAACTTGTATTTTTTTCTTCTGCTTTTAGTCTTTCTGATGTTAATTGTGTGAATTATAATCCTATGCGACTAATCTAGTTGGAGATGTGAACTTAGAAGTTAGAGCTCTGAAATTTTAAGCTGTTATGAAGATTCATCTTGATTTTTAGTGTTGAGTTCTGGATATTCCTCGAAAAGATTTGCTTCTTAGTCATTACTAAGGTATCTCCATTTAGCGAGGATCTAGCCTTTTAGTTATTACTAGGGTATCTGTTTCCGATTGGCATGGATCTTTGAAAAGCTGTTCCTGGATGCACTGTGTTAGGGTAGTCTTTCTGAACCTGTTTTTGCTGCTTTGATTACTCCTACAGAAATTAATCAGCTTTTCAAACATTCTTCTTGAAGTGGACATGCAAACTAAGAAAAAAACCTCCAGGCGAAATGCCAGTCAAGAGCATGGCAGTCCTAAAGTTTCAAGAGCACAGAGGAAGGTCTCTGAAAATGGTCGAGCTGCTGAAAAGAAAGTCACAGACTTAATTACATCATCTGCTAGAAAGAATAAATCTCGTAAGTACTAGTAATGGTCTGTTCAGTTTTATAAGTTAATTTGTATCAATTATTTCAAAATGTATGATTCATAACCATGTTGCTCCTTCATATGACCTTTTCTTTATTATTATTTTGAAATTTGAAATTTCCAGTATGCATATATTATGTCCAAATGAATGTGTCTTTCAGCAATTAGAAAACAGTGAAATTAACTGATTTTACTTTTTTTATCTTGGTGTAACTTCAGTTAGCACCCTTGAGAATAAAGCCAGAGAGCCTATCCCTCCAACAGATTTAAATAATGGATATGAGTTTATGGACAGTGGGACTTCCGATGCTTGTTTGGAAAATGTTGCAGTTGACAGTGTTTCATTAGATTTTATGGTAATTTAACTGTCCTGCCTTTTTACTTGTCTTAGTCTGTCTGTTTTACTCAATGTGTGTGTGCAGGTGTGCATGCTACTACATAAGTTTCACTTTTTCTCAAAAGCTGTTTTGAATCTTTAAGACCTAAACTGCACAATGACTAAAAACCTCATTTGGCAGAGTATCCGTATCTCAAATGTAGTGATTTTAATGATCTCATATTCACTGAGCATGTTTAAAATAAATGCTTTCTGAAAATTCCAATGCTGATTTGAAGGGAATTGCCTTGGAACACTGGATATCCTCTTACATATTTTTTTCCCAATGTTTTGATATAATACTTCAGGATTGTAACAATCATGCTGTTCATCTGGAGTCTGGAACTATATTTTCTCCTGGGTTTCACTTGGCCAAAAATTCTGGCGGCGTTGACAGAGGTAAATGATATTGTATTATTTTAATTATTCTTAGCTTTGAATTTGTTTTTCTGTTTGTCCACGAAATCTTCCTAATTTCTATTTGATAATTTTAAATTAATTTTTAATATTTTTCTTTTGTTTCTCTCTAGTTGATTTTATCAAAATTTTTCAGAATGAAGACCACAAGAGAGTTTCTCCGTGCCAAGAAATAGAGTCACCACAGGAAGATGCAGTAGACGGTCATGTTAGCCAAGACTCTGACACTGCAATGGAGATAGACATAAACAATTCATCTTTAAACACAAAAAATGTGAATGGTTGCAATTCTGATTATGATGGAAATGGTCTTTCCATGGAAGTTTCTGCCATATATCTTGCCGTGAAAAAACTCGAAGCTTGAATGTGTTGACGAGCACAGTCAGGATCCTATGTCTTCTGAAATATGCATAGAGGAGGATGAATTTGAGGATTTTGATGACTTTGACCCGTACTTATTCATAAAGACCTTGCCAGACTTGTCAACAGTGGTTCCAACTTTTAGACGATTGTTGTTACCGAAGCAGACGCGTAGTTGCCCTTCTACTACTCTTGTCCTGGACTTGGATGGTAAGGAGAATCATATATGCATGCCTAACTGTTAAGGTGTTCATCAGAAGGTTTTTTTTATTTTTGTTTTTGGGAGAGTTTAGATATATGGATGGTCTGTTTGCTACAACAGAACTGATGCTAGTGTCCTGTTCATTTCTGTTTTGATGGCCTCTGTTCCATGTCCTTTTCCCCTCGTTTTTTTTTGGGGTCATCATTAATTTATTGTTACGCAGTTATTTTTAGTTTCATCTTTCTAATTTTTCTTATTGACATTTTATTAATATTATGGATATGCTCTCACTCTGCTCATACCACTATCATTCATTACTTAGGTGCTTTAATTTAATGTCATCACACATCATCAGCTAGTATAGTTTCATATCACCTATATTAAATTAGTTATGTGGGGCTGAACTATCAGCCTTGGTGCAATCTTAATGTTGCTGCTTTGTGACCTTGTGGTGGGTTCTAGCTCATGACTGTGCTGCCCTTAATTAAATTGGTGTTGTGTCCTGAAATTATCATACTGTGTGAAAATGAATGCTCGAGCCTGGAGGTAGAAACTTGTTTTTATAATGAAAAGTGCTTTAGTTCTTCTTCGATGTACCAATCTTCTATTATTTTAGTCTCATTTTGCTTTTCTGTTACTAAAAATAATTAGTGGTCAAAGCTCTTGGTTGAACTGCTCATTTTATACTCTGTTGTATTTGACTCTTCAGAAACTTTGGTGCATTCTACCCTGGAACCTTGTGAGGATGTAGACTTCACTTTTCCTGTTAATTTCAACAGTGAGGAGCACATTGTCTATGTACGCTGCCGCCCTCACCTCAAAGATTTCCTTGAGAGAGTTTCTGGTTTTTTTTGAGATTATTATATTTACAGCTAGTCAAAGTATTTATGCCGAGCAACTTCTAAATGTGCTTGATCCAAAGCGGAAGATATTTCGCCACCGTGTATACCGTGAGTCCTGTGTTTACGTGGAGGGGAATTACCTCAAAGATTTAACAGTGCTTGGTCGTGATTTGGCACATGTTATGATAATTGACAATTCCCCACAGGTATTTATACGTTCTTTTGTCTAAGAGATCAATATTGCACTTATGGTTACATTTGTACTATGCTATACTGCTATCATTAGTGCTGCATATGGAAGCCCTCAGAATAATTCTTAGATCTTTGTTGTGAAATCTTGCTGAAACACTTCAACAGTTGTGTCACTTTCCCATTTGTTGTGACTGGGATTGTGACAAGACGTTTACTCTACCTCATTGAATATACTAAATTTTTTTGTTATTTGTAAAAAGATCTGTTAGTATAGAATAAGATTAGGAATGACTTGTACTAGTCAGATATTTGGCTTTTATTTATAGTTGAAAAAATACTTTGCTAAAATGATACTTCACACTTTTTCTGCTGTTAATTTTTTTTTTCTTTTAACTTAGGCATTTGGATTCCAAGTGGATAACGGAATACCAATCGAGAGTTGGTTTGATGATCGTTCAGATCAAGAATTGCTTTTATTACTTCCGTTCTTGGAGAGCTTGGTTGGTGTTGATGATGTCCGGCCGCTAATTGCAAAGAAATTCAACCTGCGGGAGAAAATTGCTGCAGCTGCGCATCCTCTAAATAGAAGAGATTTCTTATCAGAATGAATTGTGGGTTATACAATATCCGAATAAATTTTTATTACTTTGTATGTTATAGCATTCTTGGGTTATGATTTAACATTAGAATTCTCTTTGTTGTGGAAATTGTAATGATATGTATACACTGAACCAGCAAAAAAAGGAAAGGGGGAGGACGAGAGTGTAAGCACGTGTTGAGTGTAGAAACCGTTTATACAAGATGACTTGTGCGGGCGGATACTTGGTTGGTTATTGTACTGGTAATAAAAATTCCCCAATTATTTTTATTTAACCTATATATCTTTTATATGTGGGTTGACATAAACCTGTGATCCATTCTCTCGCGTCTAGATTGGGCTTCCTTTTAGAATATGTAATAATTCTTCACGAATTGAGCATCGATAACTGTTGGTGCAGCTGCACTTCGTTTATGTTTCTTTATTAGAACTTCCCTTTGTATTCCGAATCTCCAATGAAAGTGTGTTTGTTTCTGGGTAAAATATGTATGTTATACAATAGAATCGCCCCAATAAAGATAAATGATGCGTTGAAATTGTAGCTTCTCTAGTGACGCATGTTCGAGTAGGAACTAGGTAATAATTTGAAGTCTTGGAGATAAAATTGTCTTTTCAATTCATTTATTTTCATGTTAACAATTTCTCTATTTAAAGCTTTTCACCTGGCTTTTTAATCCCTTTAAATACATGTCTATAACTTTTTCTTTATCGGTTTGTCTTCAGTTTTTTTGGTTATTTATTGAACGAACATACATTCATTTTCATTAGCCTCATCAATTAGTCGAATAAATGCTAGCCATTTTTTGTTGTTAAAATCACATCCTTTTCTATAATAATAATCATGATAAGTTGAGTAAATGTCATAAAAACTATTTTCATCACCGTCCCCCCCTAAATATGTATAACTTAAGATTTTAATCTGTTTAAATATGTATAACTTAAAAATTTTATTTCGTTTGAAAATTTACTGCTGACGAAAAAAAAAAAATACTCTTCGTAAATTAAGTTATACTGCTCGTTAATGAACTATGTTAACACACGTGTTCCATTCTATCAGTCACTTTTAGAAGTTAACACATAACGGTAGACGAATTCCATAAGAAATGCAGAGATTAAATAATACACAATGATTGATGCATGCATTAATTCAATATTACTAATGATTATATGTATGAGATTATAATTATATTACTCAGATATTAATCCATGACGTTTAATTGCTCTTTTCATGTCCATAATACATTAATTCAAACATTACTCGAGCAATTAATCCATTAGAAATGCATGCATCAATTAAATGTCATACACTAATTATTTTTCTGAGGCCGGATTTGGGGTTTAGTTGAATTAATCCATGCTTGGTCATTTCATAGTCCATGCGGTAAGGGGACAACTAGTTAATTGGTCAAATTAAGACAAGGAATGAAGGATGTTACCACTAGCAAGAAATTCGATTCAAGGCCTAACAAACGGAATCTCTTTTGGCGCCAATTCGCTCACCGAATTTGCGTGACAAAATCAAATTCAAAAGCGTAACAGAAGCCTGAAGGAACTTTCAGCACTCTCTCACACTAACGGCATTGCCATCTCGCGTGGTGGTGCATTGTGGCCTATAAATATATCACTCCCAACCGCCACATTCCTCATTCAAATTTTCTTATAACGAAGTGAAACACACTCTTCTCTCACTTTGAGTTTGCGACTCTGGAATTCTGCTACCATGGTGAGACCAGAAGCCTCTTCGATTCTTCTCTTACTTTCTCTTCTTCTTCATCTTCTTCCTCTCTCTGAGAGTTTCTTAATTTTCTATTTCGTTTTCACAGGTCGTTGCACAGAAAGTTAAGGAAGCTGAAATCACCGAGCAGGATTCACTTCTTCTCGTACTTAACTTACGTTCTGCTTCATGCATTTCTTATATTGCTCATTTTAATCTCATTTTCCTTAAATCGTATGGATCTGAATATCTGATACTTCTATTTTTTCCGTTCGAGTTTTGTCTTTCTTCTTCCACTGCAGTATTTCTTTTTGATCATTTCTCGCTTTTATTTATTTTACATTTCTTCGCTAAATTCACTTTTTCTCGTACTTAACTATCGTTATGCTTCATGCATTTCTTATATTACACATTTTAATCTAATTTTCCTTAAATCGTAGGGATCTGAATATCTGATACTTCTATTTTTGTTCGTTCGAGTTTTCTCTTTTCTCTTCCACTGCGTCATTTCCTGTTGATCATTTATTGCTTTTATGCATTTTACATTTCTTCGCTAAATTTAGTTTTCAATATTATATAGTAGTTGTATTTCGTTATCAAATTCTACACCTGAGAGGATTTCATTTGCCGATAGAATCTGACACCGAAGATTTTTGGTTCAGTAAAAATAACCTGATTCATCTTTGACAGAAACTTGCTATTTAGCTCCATTTATTATCATTACTCATTAGGATCAAACCAGATCAGAAACTGAAAGTTGGTTAGTTTTAATTTCAGCATCTAGTTGCCTTTAATATATGAGAGATAATGTAATGTTTGCTATACGAAGTTTAATTTAATCAAGTCATGGAGAAATGTTCGTCCACCTGTTACTTCAATTTGAGAGGATTTAGTAAGCGAATCCAGACTCTGAATCAACGTATTTTCATTATCTAATTTGAAATTTCATTTGCAAGACGAGGAACCTGCTCCGAATTGCCATATTCAACATCAGTTATATCAGAGGACTATTTCCTGAGAAGTATTTCAATGATAAGTCTGTTCCCGCGTTAGGTAAAACCTGGTTTCAGTACTCTAGTCATTTTCCGTTTAAATTTTTCACTGAATCTTCTAATATTTGTTGCTGAGAGAATTGCATCTAAAACTATATATGCTTGAATTGACAGAGATGAAGATACAAAAACTTATGCCGGTGGATGCTGAGTCTCGCAGATTGATTGATTGGATGGAGAAAGGCACGATTAAGCTATTTATTGTCTAACTGAACTTGTAGGTGGCGATTTAGTGTTGCTTGCGATACGTTTTTTTTATTTTTTTCTATCCTATTTATCGATTTTGCAGGTGTATACGATGCCTTACAGAAGAAATACCTGAAGACGCTTCTGTTCTGTGTGTGCGAAGCAGTGGACGGACCGATGCTTGAGGAATATGCATGTAAGGCTTTAACACATCTGACTGCAATTTTGGTTAGAGGTGTTAATGTGGTGGAATTTGGAAACTGTAGTTAAATGAATACCACGTAGGTTATTGTTTTAACAGGAAGAGAGTGCCACCTAATTAATACTTTACGAAAGACTGCTATAATCAAGTGGCAAAATGTGGATTCTAAATAATTTAACTCGAGTCATTTGTGGAGGATTCATAAATGTTAGTTTCACTGTGCAGTTTCATTTAGCTATTCTGATTCTGATAATCAAGAGGTGTCGATGAATATCAACCGCACCGGAAACAAAAAGAACCGGGGGACCTTCAAGTGTAACTCGACTACAGAAGTTACTCCCCATCAAATGAGGTTGATGTAGCAAAAGAGAATATAATTTAGATCTGAAGTGTTTTTATCATGTTAACTCACTAATTAAACTAATATTATTTGTATTTGGTGTAATCTTCAGGAGTTCTGCGTGCAAGATGATCCGAACTCTGGTTCAGTTGATGAGAACTCTGGAGAAAATGCCAGAAGAGGTAAAGAAATTCAAATGTTCTGAATGATAATTTCATAATATTCTCTCTTCAAGTTTAAGTATTCATTACAAACTCTGATTTCTACATTCTTTCCCCAGCGCACTATTCTGATGAAGCTCCTCTACTATGATGATGTGACGGTATGTTCTTTAACATGAATAGCAAATCTCAGTTCCTTTTATCCTTTCTATGAATTTCTACTTTGTCAAGACTCGAAGTGATACTTTGCTAGGCAACTGGTGGTTATTTTAGCATTCTGTTATGCCAAAGCAAAGGGCTGACTTATACAGGGTGATTTGACAATATAATTGTTTTTTCCTGCAGCCAGCTGATTATGAGCCTCCTTTCTTCAAGGGATGCACTGATGAAGAAGCTTATCAGCCATGGGAGAAGAATCCATTGAAAATGGAGGTTGGGAATGTAAACAGCAAGCACTTTGTGTTAGCTCTGAAGGTAATGGAAGGATATCGTGTTCACAGCTAGGTTTTAATTCTATTTCTTATCTTTTCTTCTTCAATTTTATAGGTGAAGACTGTGCTCGACCCTTGTGAGGATGATAATGAGGGGGTCGAAGACGATTTCAGCGCCGGAATTGATTCCATGCAACAGAATGAGTATTATGATACTGACAGTGAGGTAAACGAAGATGTTGCTTGATGTGGCCATTGCTATTTAAGATTTTAGTGAGGAAACTGTCTGACTTACCATTGAAATAATCGTGTTACTTATATTCAGCATTTCATAATTTTCAGGTTGATCTTACTCAAGGGAATCGATATATAGTTGCTCCAATAGGTAACTAGAATATATATTTTTTTATTACTGCACAACTCCATTTTCTCCATTACTTTCTTTTAATATGTAAACAATGACAGATAAACCGCAGGAACAGGAAGATTATGGCATGATTGAAGAAGGTAAATTGTGTCTTTTTGCTTTCTTTGAGAAAATTGTATGTACGTGTGTGCATGTGTTTATATAAATTCAACCCAGAGGAATCATATTTCCGTATTCTTATTGGCTCCACACATATTTTTTCTGGTTCTTTAAAATTGCTAATTCAGTTACTAACCTGTAACTCAGAATATTTAATGATCTATATTATGTTCAGACAATACCCAGGACCCAGTGGAAGATGAGCAACAACTGGTCCGGGTCAAGGAGTGGATATACAGTTGTCACCGTGACACTATCGAGTTTAATGATGTTCTATCGAATTTTCCTGACATCTCCGTTGTACTAATTTTTTCCCTGACACTTTTATTCAGATGATATTTTTGCTTAGCCATTATTAGATTACGATCTAACTACAATTTTTAGTTTCTTTTCTCATCTTTTGCCAAATATAATTTCAGTTGAGTTGTTTTACTTGCAGGTTCTATCCGAAGGTATGAAGGTTAATTATCATGTTCAAGCTGTTCTGCAGATTTTATCACTTGCAAACTTCATTCTCTTTCGCCTGATTTTGCTTGGTTTTTCAGAGATCACGGACAGGCTTGTTGAGGAAGGTGTGCTATCAAAGATAGGAAAGGAAACCTACGCCATCAACAAGGACAAGGTTGATTTTTTTCTAAATTGACCTTAATCGTTTTCCTTTGTTCTAGTAGTCCTTTCCTTTTCGCCCCCTTACTGATGAAATTGCAATGTCAGAACCTTGAATATGAGTTCGCCGTTGTGAAGGAAGAAATTGACGGTCAAATTCCTCAAGTCTTTGACCGAGCTTTGCAGGTTGAAGATCGCATATACATGAAAGTGAGTTTTATTTTTCCTTTTTTATTGGTGTGATCTATGAGGATCTTTGGCTCTTTGCTGACTTGTAATGTATGTCAAGTTTGTGCACAATGAAAGCTCTACAGCTCAAGTATAAAAGTGATGTTTCTTGTGTCTAAGTAAACTACACTCCTAATACCGATTTGAAATGAATTGTGCAATGAAGTCAAATATTTGTGCAAGATGCTGCTAATATTTAATACAGTATCATATAAAAAAACTAAAGACGTTACTTATTGTGAGTTATCTCTATCTTTGAAAAACACCATGCAAATCTGAAGAGTGGGAGGATGGAGTCTTACACTACATGAAATATGATCATGGATCTCTAAAACTATTGACTTATGATAGGAGTTGTTAAGTTATATGCAACAGTGGTAATATATTTACGTTATAGTATATCCTAACTTGGGAGTGAATATCGCAGGCTCTCTATCATGTTCTTCCGATGACACACGTTTCAGTCACTAAGCTTCAAAGCTTGCTTGAGGGAGAAGTAAACCAGACAGCAGCCCGAAAGATCCTAGATAAAATGGTGCGGGATGGATTTGTTGAACCCAAAGGCAGCAAAAGATTAGGTATCAAATTAAGTGCGTGTTTTGTTCTGCATTTGTTACATGAGAAGCGCGTATTTGACATCTTCCGATAGTAACTTCTGGGTTAAACGAGAATTTGATGTGATTTAGGTGAGTTCCAATTTTGGAACCAAACACACACTAATAAATCCTTTTATTTTCTTTTTCTGTTTTTTCCTGGTTACTTTCTATGTCTGCTATACATCAGGGAAACGTGTTATCCATTCTGACTTAACTGAAAGGAAATTCATTGAAGTCCAGAAAGCTCTAAGTGCTATTACTGAAGCTATGGTAATAATAACTACCCAGTATTCGGGGTTTATATCACCACTTATTTTAATGTATGTTTAGTTGTTTACCAATTTCATGTTTCCAAATTTCACAGGATGTTGATCACTGTGAACCAAATAGCAAGTCCAAAAAAACTGGTTTCCGTTTAAATGGTGATGGATTTAAAGCCGTTAATATTCTGTATTTCAATTCCGCAGCTTTTCGATATTGGCACTTGGTCAACTTACAACTATCTTATGCTTTCTTGTTAATCAGGAAGCAACTATGACGTGTCTACATATGGGGTTCTCTACTCCATTGGATCAGATTTAACACGAATGAAAGTGACATCTGAGACAAACTGTAGTGACTCCGGGAATGGACAGAAGACATCAAAGGCAAAAGAGCCCGGGAACACCCCCATAAGCAGGGTTGAGACTAGTAACATTGATTAAAATTCCAGTGTCTATAATGTCGAATGTTTTGCATATGTATAACTGATGTGATTTATTTTGAAATTGTACAGCCAGTTATTTCAAGAGAGAGTTTTGCGCAAGGCAAAGAGAACGGAAGAACAAATGGAATTGCAAATCAAGGGGACGGAGCTGATACAATTATATGCAGCAAGTCTTCCCAAGACAAACGACCAAGGAAAACTAGCGCGGTATGTTGTGGCTTCTTTATTCCTTATAGTGATATTATATTTTCTTTCTTAGTGTTAGAAAGAGCCTTCAAGTATTTTGGACATGCCTGTAATCTGAAAGCAATTTTCTTCTTTTGTAGGCGAAGGAGCCTATCCATCAAAATATGAAGCGACAGAGATCTGAGGCACAATGAACCTGAATTCAGGTCCCTGAATATTTGCGGATAATATAGAAACAAATTCTGGCCTGTACGTGCCTTAAACACTATATCATATACGGCGTATAGATAAGCATTTCGTAGTAGTAGAAGAGATAGTGACTTGGTAGAAATCCCTATGGTCTGCTTTTCTAGCCGACTTTTTTTTAAAAAAATTGGCTCATGTCAAGTATTGCTGTTGGATTAAGGATATATGAATCATTTTACAGATTTTATTAGAAGCATTTTTTTTTTGGACAAAATTACAAGCACTTAATGAATACTCTTTTTTTAGTTATTATATTATGTTTTATATCATATTCAATTTTTTTCTTAACTAGATGTTAAAAAGATGAGAGGTTTCCATGAATTTTTTTTTTTTTTGCTTTTGCTACTTTTTTTTCTTATATAACTTTTTACAACGTGTTTAGTTGATAAAAGTTGTCCCACGGCCTCAGCTTCATTCAGTCGTTGTTACCTCATTCCATTTCATTACAATGGCCCACAATTTGTCATAGATTATATATATTTTTTGTAAATGCTAATTATTCCTAACTAGAAAATTTAAATTGGCACGATGACCTCATAAGAACTTAAAATTGACTGCTACTAAATTGAGATTAAAAAAATACAATTTGGAGTATTAAGTTACAAATCATATTTTGTAATTGATTATCAATTATTGTAACATGCGACATAGCAGTGTGATGCAAACCTTATAACCTAGATGCACATACTGCTGCAAGCAAAACAGATTTATAACAAATCAAATTCATTCTAGAACATGCATTTATATTTATTTCCTATTTTTATTTTTAATAAAAGAGACTAATAAGTAATAACACTTCTTTTAGGGTTGTCGATAGGAGTTGGGGTATAACAGTGATTTATGCTGTAAAAAAAAGTGATTTATGCAGTAAGAAAACATAAATGTACATGATTTGATAATTTTGTAAGAGTGATTTTATTTATACAAAAAATATTTAAAAACTGATCAATAATTTCTTTTAACTCTCTTTCTTACCCCGTTATATCATCAATTAAATCAAGAATAATAATGCATAAATTATCTTATATTTTAAACATTTTATAAATATTTTTCATTTTATATTTATCTTTCTATCACGTTATAAATTTTATTATATTATTTTTTTTCTTTTTATTTTTTTAAATATTAAATAACTCATTAAATATTTATACTTTTTTTTAAATCAATCATTTATTTCTCCACGCTTTTATTATTTTACCCAACTACGTCCACAGATTTGTGAATCCTGACATAAACATGGATCCCGGTCGCTCCACTCCGAAGAAGGTTCTCAATTTTCGAGAAACCGCCACGTGGCTTCTGGAAGTAGCAAATTTGGTCTAGAGGAACCCATGGAGTCGGTCCGAACGAGGACCCACTCCCTTCCTTGACGAACACAGAGACGTGTGTTTTGGATTCTATTTGTGCCGTGGTATGAGATTTAGATGCAAATAAATATATACCCTGTATTGTACCGTGACCCCTTTAAGCCAATTGCAATCAAACAAAGTTTCAGTTATTGGTGTTCTTTTTTCTTCCTCCATCATTCTCTAAAACACAAATTGAACTTTCCATTCCTTAAATTTTACTAACGAGCTTGTTCCGACACAGACAAAGCAATGGCCAAGACCGAGGTTGGTTGGCATAATTAAATTTTTGGCTTTTCTTAAAATTGCTTCTTTGATTGTATGTTTTTTTCTCTTCCCATGGAGGTGGATATTGTAATTTATTGAACTAAAGTAACTCGTGATTCAACTTTATGCATGCAGTTAGAGGTGGCTGTTGAGAGCAAGAACAAAGAACTAAAGCACCTTGGATTTGTGAGGATTGCTGCTATTCAAACTTTTGTGATTGTGTCAAATCTGTATGAGTACGCAAAGCAGAATTCTGGGCCTTTGAGATCCGCTGTTGGAACGGTTGAGAACACTGTAAGCACCGTTCTTGGTCCTGTCTGCAACAAATTCAAGGACTTCCCTGATGATGTCCTGGTTTTTGTTGACAAAAAGGTAATTTTTTTCTTCCTTTACCTCTTGATCATTTCTACATCCATGTGTTTACAAAGAAAAAAAAAAACGGTGTTTTATTTGTATGGTTTTTGTAATTCTTTCTGGTTTCTCCCGTGGATCTGATAAAAAGGGTGATGGCAAAAAGGTTGTTGATGATTCATGCTCAGCTTGTATTCATGAATTGTCTTGTTACTTTTAATGTTGATCCTTTTTTATATAAACTAAGATCAAGATCTGTTTCTTCAATAGCCAATAAGGACGTGGTCGCCACTTACAAATAAAAATATATTGTATTTGTGGGCAAATATTCCCTTACAGAGCTAAAAAAGATCCTGGAAATCAATTAGTTCTTTTGGTTGGCCAAACCTTTTGTTTAACGTTGCTGGAAAGGTTTAACCCTTTGTGTGTGTCGTAAGGACAAAACTTATATATGCTTGTTCTACTTTGTCAATTAAAATTGGGAATTCCATCTAAGTAATTCGTATTTTAACGTTTGTATTGAAAGATTATATAAATTACTGAGACAAAATTTCATTTTCTGATTAGAAAATAGTACAAGCAACTCGTAAAGCACCCTATATAAGTTTTTGCCTTTTGTCATCAACCACTTTTGTTGCTTTGAATTGAGGCTTGATACTTCTGTTCGAGGCGGCCTCTTAATTAAGTGTCCTTTGTACCTTGTGAGCTTTTAAAGTCCATGTTAATTTATTAAACGATTTGTTGCTAAACTAATTGGCATATGATTTGAGCAGGTGGATGAAGCTTCCCACAAGTTCGATGAGCATGCTCCTTCCTTTGCCAAGCACCTTGCGGATCAAGCCAAGGGTGTGATTCAGAAAGTGACTTGTGAGGCAGGGAAAGTTGCAAGTGAAGCTCAATCTGGGGGGCCAAGAGCAGCTGTTCATTTTGTTGCTACAGAGTCAAAGCATTTAGTGTTGATAAATTTGGTGAAGTTGTGGAATGGACTCAACCACTACCCACCATTCCATGCATTGGCAGAGATGGCAGTTCCCACTGCTGCTCACTGGTCAGAGAAGTATAACCATGTGATAAAGGCCATGACTCAAAAGGGTTATAGTTTCGTCGGGTATCTACCTTTGATTCCCATTGAAGAGATGGCCAAGGCATTCAAGCAGGGAGAGGCGAACTTAAAAGGAGATAATGCAGCCTCTGAGGAATTGAGATCAGAATCTTCATCAGATTCTGATTAAATTCAGCTTTACTTCAAAAAAATATGCTTTTGAGTGACCTTGTTTTGTGGGTTGTGACATTCTAGGCCATGTGGTGGTTGTGACTAAACAAACTTTTAAGCTAGTAAACACTTGGTAAGACTATGTAACTAATCCATGTAGAAGATACGGTTTATGTAAATGGTGCGGATAATGCTCATAAAGGTTGCTTCCTCCTTTTGTATGCATATAAAAAATTGCTTAGTGCTCTTTATTGGGACTACATTTGGCGGTTGCAAACCTGATAAGCACAAGACTGGGTATTTGCTTCAATAGGCTCTTGACTATGATTTCTTTATGAGTGGACCCGCAAAAATTGACATTAATAGCTATAAAACTCGAGAGCTTATTGTTTTCTAGCATTACTTGTAGGACTCGTTAACCAGTTCATACGTTCACGGGTCTCTTGCATAAATTACATCGATATCAACGACTCCATCTTGTTATAGTCTCCCAATCTATAGCATATTATTCTTGAACGCTCCATGAAAACTAGTGTCTGCATTTGCTATATATATTAATATTATCCCTTGAGGCCTGAACAATAAATAGAAACTAACTAGCGTCTGCATTCTGCAACCAGTGTCTAGTTACAATCGGTTCTACGGTGTTCTCTCATTCATGTGATAAGTCATCAACGAAGAACTTTCCCCCCCTACATTATTACGAAGTTAGATTCAAGTTGATTGGGTTAGTTGTAAGAATTTTAATACAGTAGTTTCTTTAAAGTGGTAGGTTTGAATTTAATTGTGTTACAAAATGAGTTCTTCTCGTGCACATAAGGAAAAATAGTTTGGTATTATGATTTTAATAACCATATGACATCTATAATGTTCAAATTTAGTAATCTTGATGTGTGAAACTCTCGTTTCCTTCATTTTTTTTCGGGGGTTCATCTTATTAATGTTGAAATTGTTGTAATTATTGTTATCATCTCTACTTTGTTCCTTTGATTGCCTTCGTCTCTGCCATTGTCTCGCCATCAATTTTTGCTTTTTGAAGGTCGATTTTCTATTCATACCTTCACTGCTAGTTCTTCATTTTCTTGATTGTAACTCATTAATTGAAAGCTGACCAGTATGATGAGATTTTTCTATAACATTGTTGAATATAGTCTAGCTGTCAATATTTTATGATATTTGTTCATATTTTGTTTCGTCCTAGTTTTTGTTGGCCTAATCAGCTATTAGTTACTCAAGATATTATGTGATTACCTAGCCTTTGATCAGTTAGAATAATCAATTAGTATTGATTACTCAAGATATTATGTGATTACGATTAGCTAGGATATTATATCTCAAATTAGTCAGACATTTTTTCTCATATTATCTTTCACATATCTGACTCATAATTGTATTTCAAATGTATATATACTCTTGCACCTCCATCAATAATATTGTATATCCCAATTATTTTTATACTCTGTAGTTATTAGGAGATAATTTTTAGAGTTTATGTCATCTGCATGTTGCACATACTAATTTGGTGGCATTCTTTGTATGTATTAAGTATTACCTATATAAAGGCTTATGTGGTCATGGAAAATTAGAGGAAAAAAATTATATATGCAAAGATATCAAAGAAGCAGGGGAGAGAGAGAGAATCGAAGATGCTAAAAAAAAGGGAAACATTCTAATTTGAAGAGATAAAATAAAACAACCCAATTTTTGTCCTCTCATAAATCGTCAAACCGTTCACTCTTTCTGTTATTTAACGTTTTCATCGCTATAATGCCTTGTTACGGGGACGTGTTGATCTTCAACTACTTCCAACAAGATTCTAATTTTTGTGCTATTTAATCCCTCGTATTTTTGTGTTTCTGCTTTGTTAACTAGTATCTAGGAAAATTTCAAACAATCTCTCTATTCCGTAATTTTCAGCTCTTAATTGCTTACTCAGTTAAGGGGAGGGAATGGAACAAGATAGAGGAATTGTGTGGCAAACAAATGAGGGGAGGGATTGAGAAAGGAATCTAAACTTCACTTACATATAAAAATTGAATTCGACAGTTAAATTTAGAGTTAAAAAGGTAGACTTTTGCTGGTAGATAAAAAAAATATGTTTAAAATATTGCTATAGAGGAAAATGAATAAAGAAAAAAAAAGTGTTTCAAGGATTAAAAAAGGGCCACGAGTGGATCCAATCTAACATTGTATGTGGCCCCTAATGCACTATATCAATATTCTCATTAGCATTAACTGGGTCTAGTTAACATATTGACTAAAATGACCGACAAATTCAAGACTTGGGAACCTTTTTGTACCAATTTCTTTCTTTTAATAGTGAAAATGATTGAGCCATAATTTTTCAAATACCAAATCGACCATTCACTTCTTTTTATCCCGTTCCATTGTAAATATTCAATCAATTAAAGGACAATTTCCTTTCATTTTATTTCACTCTACTCCTTCTTGTTCCTACCTTCATCTCATCTCATTCCATTTTATTTTACTTAGATTAGATATCCAAACAAAGTCTTACAATATATAAACAAATAAATCAGGGAATACAAATAGAATAGACCGTATGAAATTCTGATAGTGGGCCTAATATGACTGGGCTTGGACCACCCACCATTATCGGTAGTGTTTAAAATTTAAATGCAACTGAATATTAATAATGAAGAATAAGTGCGCTCCCACCACACACTCACTTTCATCTTTAAATTATATTTTCCACCATCTGACAACAATCTTCAATTGATAAATCGATTTTTTTTTGTCCAATGTGCATCAAATACTGTACATGAAAAGATACACAACCCCCACATCAACTTGCAAAATTGCATTACATCTCTTTCCAATATTTTCTTTTTGCACTTGTTTACTCACCCATCTTTGAAAACCAAATATCTCTTATCTCTCTGACCACAAAATAGTTGGACATAATTAATGCTGGTTGAAAACGGGTTTTGGGGGATGCAACAACGCTTGCCGGACATTTATTATTCTCAACTAAATGAAGGGGAAATATGTTAATGTAAATTGTAAAACAATGGCTTGATAGTTGATGTATAAAATATAAGTTTTTATTTTTACATATGCATCAACCTCAAAATTCTTTCAAATGCATGTTTACCAAAGTATTGGTATTTATTGCTAAAACAAGAGAAACCCCTACAGAACTTTATAATGGTGATATACTACTAAAAAAAATTGTAGAGACAAACAGTTTTATAATAGGACTAAAATTTAAAGTGAAAAATTTATCTTGAAGAAAATTTTGTTCTTCATTAGAAAATTATAATCATAATGTCAACCAATTGTGATTATAAATATTATTTATGACCCAATCCAAATTAAGATAAAAAAAATACATTTATATGTAGAAAAAGGGATTCTATGATTGCAAATGAGTTATTAATAATCCAACACTCTTATTTTCCAGTTAACAATTTCCTAGACATTCTTTTCTGTATGCAATTATATAAGAATATCTCCTAAATCTCTCCTAAAGAAGATTGATCACTCTTTTAACCACCTCGTGAAAAATTAATTATCCACCAAAGAATCGGCGCCATCAAGTGTTGACACTTTTTTTTTTGTCAGTTGTCATTATCACTTTGATGACTCGTAGATATCGGTGTCTCAAGGGAGGCAATATTGTAAAACCCAACTCAAGATGTCGTAGCCTTTTTGACCTCTTTTCTTTTCTAACATCCCATTCTTATTTTGTGGCTTGTGCAATGCAATCCTTTTTCACCTTTCTTCCAGCCACATAGCCCATTAGAAAAACCGAAAAAATACATATATAACACGTGTCAATTAAAGAATGCTTGAATCCTATCACCCATAAACTACTAGATATGAGCATTTTTTTTATCTCAAATAATAAATTAGCTATTCATTCTTTTCAGTAAGATTCTTAAAAAAAAATCAAATATTTAGAAAAAAAATATGTTTATACATATTTACAAAAATAAAACGAATATTCAAAATTGTTTTAATTATAGAGATATTAAACTTATGAACTATACTATAAAGTTGTGAGAGTGTTATTGAACACATTTGAGGATAGATTAAGATTTATGTAAATCAATTTGGATTTATGTCAAAAAAAATATATCATGAAAGTCATTTTCTTGATGCAACAATTAATGGAAAAGTATCGAAAAAAGAATTTATAGATCTTGAAAAAACAGACAATAGAATTTCAAGTTATATGATGGACTCTTGAGAAGAAAAAATTAGCATTAAAGTATATAAATACAATTAAGGATATGTATAATAGAACTATCACATATGTAAAAGCTTATAATAGAACATCAAGTTAGTAGAGGTACACCAAGATTCGACTCTTAATCATTATCTCTTTGCATTAGTGATGAACAAACTAACAAAAAATATTCAAGAGAAAATACCGTAATGTATATTTTTTGTAGATTATATTGTGCTTACTGATGAGACTAAATGCACTGTTAATAAAAAACTTAAATTGTAGATAAATACTTTGAAATCTAAATGATTCGGATTAAGTCAAGATAAAACTAAATATATGAAATAAGTTTTTGCTAATAAAAAATGATGATCAAGACCTAGTGCTTCTACTTGGTCAAGATGTATCTAAGAAAGATAATGTAAAATACCTTATATCAATTTTGCAAAAAGGTAAAAAAATTGATGAAAATATAAATCATAAAATCAAAACAGGGTAGATGAAATGACAAACTATAATTGTATTTTTATGTAATTGCAAATTTTCCCTTAAGCAAAAAATAAAATTTTATAGAACGGTAAGATTTGCAATGTTATATGGAACTTAATGTTAATACATAGACAACATGAACATAAAATGAAAATAAGATAAATGAGAATATTAAGATGAATGTGTAGTTATATCAAAATAGATAAAATAAAAAATAAAGATATTCGACAAAAATGTATCAATAGTATCAATTAATAAAAAGATGAAAATATATAAATTAAAATAATTTGAGGACGTAATGAAACATACCTAAATACTTCTTTAAGAACAAAATTTTGTTATTAAGAATTAGACACAAAAAGATATAAAAATAAATCAAAACTTATCTGAAAAAGATAATTAATAAATACTTAATAGAGTAAGATATAAATTAATAAAATAATACAACTTAAGACAAAATGAAAAAAAAATTATAAATTTGATAAAGAGTTAAACTCTTATTAATTTTATATTTTATATAATCCTTTTTAACTTTTTCCTCTCTATCTTCACCCTTTTTTTCTTCTTTTATTTTATTTTCTCTTTCTCTTCCAACGCCCATGTATCTATCAATGGATTCATCATCACCAACTCAAATTAAATTCAAATTAATTTGGATTAAAATAATTGTTTGATATATCTCAAATAATAGTATTTTCAAACCCTCCCCCCCCCCCCCAAAACGTTTGAATTTCAATGAGTTGCAAATTCTACGCCATACGGTACTATAGTAGTATTATCAAATGAATAAGAATTAACAAACATAAAAAGTTCGTATATTTTAATTTACCAGAATTAACAATTAAGGATGATAGTTGCTCTATAACAAAAAGTATCCCCTTCATTTTGTTTTTCAGGAGAATTAATTTACGGTTCTATACAACAGTAAAAGTAAAAGGAACAGAGGTCAAAGCAAAACCCAATCATTGAAGTTGCACTTTGCAAAGCCACGGTAATAAATGAGATATTTTCCCCCCATTTTACCCCATGTAAAAAATAGATTCATACCCGTAGAAACTTCCAAGCAGGCTTACCGTCACCGTTAACGTAAAAGAGTCTAGTCTTCTAACTATCAACCATCATCACTCCGTCATCTCCTCCGCCGTCATTGTCGCCGGCGACATCTTCGCCGTCGTCATCGAGCCACCTCTCAACGGGAACACATTCCGCCTTGTGCCGAAACTTCCAATCAAGCGCCTGACACGCGCGTGAGCAATAGTTCACCACACCACAAACCGAACATCTTCGAAACTCGTGCCTCCTTGTCTCGGGTCGCCCGCAACCCAATTGAGAGCACAGTCTCATACCAGGACCCGGAAACCCGTCCCGAATATCAAACCACTCCGACATGAACTGACTCGCCGGGTGAGCCTCAGGCGCCGGAACGTTGCAGCCGTAATCACTTAACAGCGGACAACCCGACCCGGTTACCGACCGGAGCCTCGGGTGGGGAACAGGTTGGTGGCTCCACATCAGCCAGGGACGCTTGTTATTCCCGGCGGAGAGCACGGCGGCGAGTTCACGCACGTTGGCTTGTACCAAAAACCGTCGACCCTCCGTTACGTTTTGTTTAACGCCGTAACCGTCCTGCAAGCAATGACCAAGCTCCCGAAGCGCGTCTATGTGACCGAGGAAAGCCGCGCGTGCGCAAAGCGCCACACCCGCTCGAAGGTCCTTGTCGTTTTTCGTGCCGCCGCTTCCGTTGAACTGTATCACGGCGAGCGAGTACAGCGCCGGCGCGTGAGAGTTCATCGCCGCCTTCGCCATCAGCGACGCGCCGCTCCCTCTGTCTTGCAAACAATAAAACCGAATCTGCACAAAAATGAATAGCCGCAAGAGGCCAAGACTCAAACTTTAGTTTAACATTAAAAAAAGGATTTTTTTTTTCAAAATGAAAATAAAGAAACTAACCATGCCGAGAGTGTAACAGGCTTCAATGTTTCCGGCGTCGGCACAATGTTTGAGGAAACGGTGAAGCGAGTCGCACCAGTTTTTGGCTTTGACTGAGAATGTTTTGTGGGAAGCTTTTGATAACACAAGAGTGTGAAGGCCTAAGGAGTTTAGTCTCTTGCACCTATTCAGTTTCAACAAATCAATTAAGAAAAAAAAATGTTTTTTTATTTTTATTTTTAGGAGATTGAGAAAGGTGCGTACGTACGTTATTAAGACATTGATGAAATCGGAGGGGGAGGTTGCGGTGGAGCTGAGCTTGCAGAGGATAGAGAGAACGAGGTCGTCAGGGAGAGAGTCGAAGCAATCGGAAGTTTTATCTGGCGAAGTCTTTTGTCTCTTCCGGCAAGACATGGTTGGAAGATAAGAGAGGCGTCTCCTCGTTCGCATTATATGCCTAAGTTAATCTCTTGGGGTCTATATATGTGGCTTCCTAGGTCATGTCTACAACTACAAATAGGTGTGTTGTGTCTTGTAATGGAACTCGGAACTTGGAGCTTGTAAATGAGAGAGAGAGAGAGAGATTAAAAAGGGTAAACGCGAAGTGGGAAGTTACATTGATAGGAGATTGAGAAGAAAGGAGAGGGTAATGAATCAGAATCCCCCACCACGACATACTTACATTACACCAACATTAATTTAAAATACTACTAGTATACTCCTTTTTTTTTTTATTGCAAAGGTTAAAGAATAAAATGAGAAAGATTTTTATTAACATATAATATTAAGTTGTTTATAATTTTTTTTGTTTTTTTAGATTTTTAATTAATGTTCTTATCATATTGGTTAGTAAATTTTTTTTATTCATAAAAAAATGTTAGAATAAAATTAAAATCACACTAAATAAGAAAATGATCTTGTTATTATTGGTTAAAGAATTAAAGAAATATTTATTATGAAGATAAGAGGAGAACATAAAATTTTATGTACTTTAATAAAAAAATATTTTTAATATTTTAATTAATTTTTAATAATAATGATTAACATTTGTCATAAGAAAAATATTTAATATCATTTAATGCACTATCTTATTATCTTATGTAAAAATAATTCTTTCTTGAAAAATCATTTATTGAAACCTGATTGATATTAATTGAATAAAAATAAATGTATGAAATGAAACTTCAATTTAAATCGGCACATATGAATCTTTTTGACATAAATGAAAGTAAATCTTTTCAAGGACCAGTTAAAAAAAAGAAACAAAACAAAATAAAAAATCAAATAAAAGTGTATTTGTTATTTTTTTAATAAAAAGAATTAATTTTTAATTTCTTGAACGAATATTCTAAAACCATATATAGGATACGTTTGTTTAAATTTATATTAAGAATTTTTCTTAAAAAAGTGTTTATTTAACAAGTAGATATAATTTATTTTTCAAAATAACAAAAAATTATTATTTTTAAGAAAAATAATTTACACAAACATACTAAAAAATGACTAAATATTTATTAAAATAATTTTTTTTAACAAATTAATTTAAAGAAACCACTCATTAACATTAAAAAAAAAAACAATTACAAAGGGGGAGTAGTTAGTTACAGAAACGGCTCTCTTCTTGTCCTTTATGTGTCAAATGGCGTTGACCAATATCCACCCTGTCCTCCTTCCTTACTTTAATGCTATTCATGCCTCTGCTCTTTTTCTTTTGTATTGAAAAATCCTTCTCCCTTGTCTGCACCCTTTGATCACTCCTTTTTTTTTTTCCTTCTTTAATCTCTACGACTCTTTGCTTAAGTTTAATTCAAACAACTATTTTCCTTCAAAAATAATTCAAACAAGTATATAAGGCACAAATAATATATTTTCTCTTTTGAAAGTCATTCATATTAAAGTCAACTGTACGTTTCATTGTTAGTTAAGTTATATTATTGAGAGAGAGAATATTATAATTGTTGAGAAAATATTTTATCTATCGACAGATTTTTAAGCTATCATTTAATTATATATTTTTTTTTATGTATAATAAACTTATTAACCTCTTTAATAGTTATTCTAAAAAAAATTCAATACTTATTATAATTTCTAATTAATTGATTATGTGAAAATTTTCATATTCATCGTACTTAAAATTAAACTAAACATTCTACAGAGTTCTAAGTGAAAATTAAACTGAGTGAGAGAGAGATTTGATGAGAAGGGGGTAATTTTTTTTTATTATCATTTCACATGCTATAATTTATATATTTTTAAATTTTTTAAGCTGAAATTATAAAAAAAATTATGATTTTAGTATAATTTTTTTTAACTCACAACTTTCAAGTTGTAAATTTTTTTTACCATTCTAAAGTCGAAATTTTTTATGACTTTAAGTTTTTATTTATTTTTAAATTAATAATACAATTTCAAATTTATAAATTACTTTGAAGTGGTGAGGTTTTTTTTAAATAAAGAATTGGTAAAAAAACATTTTATTTATTTTTTAATTTGATGTTTTTTCAAATTGTAAATTATTTTTTAATTTACTTATTTAATAAATAAATTTAGAAAAATATAGAAAATATATTAAATAAAATAATATATTAAAAATTATATATACCAAAAATATTAAATAAAACCATATAAAAACTAAAAAATATATTAAATATAACAATACTAAAAACTATAGAAAATATATTTAAATATTAAATCAAACTAAAAATGTTTAAAATATATTTATGTGTAATATTAAATTAAAATAATATTAAGCATTTTTTAATTATTTTTTAGTCTTGTTCGTAAAACATTATTTAATATTATTGAATGTTATTTTTATCTAATTTTAAAGTATTTTTGATTGATCTTCGTGAGTGATTTGATTTTCATTAATTTTTTTTAAAATTATCTAATTTTACATGTTTTAATATTATTTAATTTAATATATTTTAAAAATTTTATATGATTTTATTTAATATTTTCTAGATTTTTGGTATATCTAATTTTTAATATATTATATTATTTAATATATTTTCTAGTTTTTTATATGATTTTATTTAATATTTTTTTGATTTTTAATATATTTTTTTATTTAACATATTTTCTATATTTTTCTAAATTTATTTATTAAATAAGTAAATTAAAAAATTATTTACAATTTTAAAAAAACAACATTTTATCAAATTAAAAAATATATCAATTTTTAAAAAAAATCACGAATTTATATTCATAAAAGCATTTATAACTTTGAAGTTATATTATTAATTTTTATAAAAAACTTAAAGTAAAAAAAAATCGATTTTAAAGTGATAAATTATAGAAAAAATATACTAAAATCGTTAATTTTTTATGACTTTATTTTAAAAATTAAAAAATATATAAGTTATAACATGTGCAAAAAGTCGTAACATTCTTACTCCTTTTTAATAAATTTGTTTAAACCCAGCCCTAAGTGTTAATAAAAAAATAAAAGTTGTCCCCTTCTCGTCAAATCCCCATACTACGTGACATTCTTAATATACAAATCATTTTAAACGCTAACCAATATAATTGATAAGATTCATATAAAGAAATGCTTCACTTTTAAAAAAGGAGTATAGTATTCATATAAAGTATAAACGGTAATTTTCTTTTTAATTGTATTTTCTTCCTTTTTTTCCATTTTCAGAAGAACAGGAAAAGAAAAGAAAATAAGAAAGCATCGTCATGAAAGATTTCTGACCAACAAATGAACCATTTGCTAACATAATTTCAAGCGGTGGAATAATATTACGAGTGCTGAATCTTTTTTGTTATAACTAAATATGAAATATGATTCTTATATTCCATCGTTATTTTGCTAAATTTAGACAAGTGCTAACATAGCTCTTTTTAAAGCGGTGCATCACAGTTTTATTACGGTGTTTTTTCTTTGATAATGAAAATTTTTCTGTTTTTCTTTTAAAGAAAAATATTGAAATCAATGAAAACAAAAATATGAAATAAATTTAAATTTTTTATAGCGTTGAATAGTCATAAATAAAGTTTTTGTATTTCATGTTTAAATCAACCCAATTAAGTTACCAACCTAAACTGAGACGCGTTATTTCTAAGAGTAAAGTATTATATATTGTTCTGTCTCCGTTTTTCTTGTCTGTATTTTAAAGTTGTTTCTTTAGAAATAAAATTAATTTTCTTCTTTCTTATTTAAAATTAATCATTTCATATTGATAATATTGTTATATTTAGTAATATATAATTATTTTAATAAAATATTTGTAAGATTTTCTATTTGATTTTTTTTCATTCCATAATAAAAATATGTGTAAATTAATTAAATATGAAAATAAATAAATAAACTGATAAAAGAACAATTAATATGATGTTAAACTTTACAAACAATATATAAATAAGAATAAAAAGTCTCTAAAATCTGATAATTAAAAATAAATAAATAGAGTATATAAGTGGTTCAAATAAGACTATATTTTTATTTTTTACACTACAAAATCAACATCTTGAAATGTAGGTCAAACTTTAATGTTTAAAAAGATACATTTCAATATCTAATTTTTATAAAGTGTGAAAATGAGAATAAAAAAAAGTGTGAACTAGCTGTCAACTGACTAGTTCTTTACTGATATAGAACCCTCCATTTTGTAGTCTTGTGGTAGGATTTAGGGGTGATTTGGTTGGAGTGAGATTAAGGGTTCTTTTTGTAGGAGATATAATGAGAGAAAAGAATATATGATTAATTAAATATTTTCTTTTATTTGTTTAGAAAGAAAATTAAAAAAAAAATATTTTTTAAATACAAAAATTTAAAAAATTTCTTCTTTCCATTTTCTTTTCAATTCAAAATTTAAGATTTTCTTTCTTTTTTTATTGTCCTTCCATCCTACCAAACAAAGGATAAAGAAAAGAGGAAGGAAATACACGGAAGAGTGGAGAAATGTGCAGGATGCGGTGATTTGTGAGGAGATATGCAAAGGTTTTTAAGAAAAAAATGAATCCCACACCTAAAACACCTAAAAGCTTCCTCACAAAATCGAGAGGTGCACGAAAATGCCTCTATCTTTTTGTAGAGGCTATTTTGCTACGTGGAAATAGTGCACAGTCTCTTCAAATAATGTCACATTCATAATATTAATAATAATAGTAAATTTTATTTATTTTTACTCACATAACAACTTTAATTTAAATATTTTTATTTATTTCTCTTTAATCAAGTGATCTTTATTTCCATCTTATTTCTCTTTTTTTTTCTTTTCATCTATTATTTTCTCCTCCCCACCAAATGTTGACTTAGTTCTTCTAAAGTGATGATGCGTACTTTAAAAAATAAGTGCACCCATGATCCTTAAATGCAAAACTAATTTCTAACATAAAAGAAAATATTCACTGGGGTTTGGGATAAAGTAATCTAAATCTCTTGCATTTAAGTTTCATCATATGCATATTGCTAAAAATAAACAAAAGTAAATTTTAAATAATGAAAATATAATAAAATAGTTTGAAAATTAGAGAATCAAATATTAAGTATTTGATATTTTGATACCAACATAATTTGAAATTATAAAAATATTGTTTAAGGCCAAATAGTATATATTGATAGAAATTAATCAATTTATTAATCATAGATGCATAAATTCAAAAATGGGGAAAAGAGAGATAAAGAGAAAGAAAGTGTGTAAAAGAGAATTATATATATATTTTGAGAGAGAATTGTATATATTAAATATTAGATATGATTTTTTTATCCAACTGGATCAGGCTTTTCCACTGTTCGACACGTGGCAGGTTGCATGTATTATTACATTTAGATATTCAGATAATATATATTAGATTAAAAAAGAGAAAATCTATCTGGATTTAAAAGCAATGGTGGACATCCGTGTCGAGTGGCATGGCCTGCCTAGTCTGATACCATCTCTTCAACTCCAAATGCCATAATCAATCTACGTATCTTATCCAGATTTCATCTTTTTTATTTTTCTGCCGAAAAAGAATCAACTTTTTTCTCAACTTTTTTTTTACTGATTGAAGAAACTTTTTCCTCAAGTTAGAAATGTTATCCTTTTAAGATGTTATAAACTTTTTTTTTGCAATGTTACCTATATAAATTGTTTTTTTATGGTACATGGATGAACTCCAATTTTAGTTATGGACTTTAATTGGCATTTGGCACATAGAAACCTAATATTATATTCAAATTCATTTATCTTATAAAATAAACCGAGCCGACAACTTTAACCCAAAAAACCAAAAACCATTTTTTTCTTTTTTATATATTTCATTTTTTACTTCATATAATTTCTTTCCTTTTCATTTCATTTCGCCATCATTATCCCAACATACCATAAACATCCGTACCATGGTCTTGAATTAGCAGTGTTCTCGGAAGGAAGAAAAACATGTTCCATGATGGACTGAATAGAAGATTGGGAATAAATGGTTTAACTAATAAGTTACTACATTATAGACGGGTTATGGACAAAAGCAAAGAGTCCACAAAAATCGCGTGGTAGCTTTGTCCATAACAGAAGAAAAGATGTATATATCGAATAAAAGAAAAGAAGCAAAGATGATATGTGAACGATGTTACAAAATGTCATATAATTGCTTTTTAAAATATCTGTCAAAAAATTTAGTTTTTTTTAAGAGGTAAAAAAATTTAGTTAATGGTACATTTCATGTGAGAGGATATATTATCGTTTATTCCAGTGTTTTTAAGTGATTATTATCTTAAAATCTAATAATAAAAAATTGACAGTGAATTTTTGTAATAGAATTCAAAATTCAAATCACATATTGTCATGTACTCATGTATGTAAAAATTTGTTAATTTTTGTACTAAATTTTGATGATATATATGCTTGAGTGTTAAATTTTGATGTAAAAAAAGGTATTAAGTGTTTAATTTTTATTATTATTACTATGGCATTAAGTGTTTTAACTTTTAATACAGGTACTCATTTTTTGTCATGTCAATTTGGATAAAATCTGATTTGATATGTGAAAGAGATCTGTGAAGTATGGCCCACTTTTGTTGGAAGGTTTAAAGACAGGTCAAGTTGTATCCTATGAGTGAGAACGGCTCTTGTCAAATTCTGCCACGTGGATTGTTTTCTAGTTTGCATATAGTTTAAAATTTACATTTCAATAGAATTAATTTAAGCATTAAATGTAACTTAAATTATTTTTAATTAAAATAAAATAATTTATTACGAAATTTAAAAAATAACTCGAAAATGTTAAACAAGTACGTAATATTGTAATGATAAATCCATTAGGAATAGCATAATAACAATTAATCTAGAACTTAAGATTACGTAAAAAAAACTTTAGATAATTTGCATGCAATATTATATTCACTTTTTCTTATCGTTATTAAATATAAAAAATTATACGGCTATACCAGTCTATATTCACATAGAACATCTTAGTGTGAGTTTAACTATGAAGAGATAAAAAAAAAATTAAAATTATGCGTGCATCTTACATCTTTTTTTATTTTAATTTAAACTTTTTTTTTAATCTGTTTCATTCTTTTTCCTTTTACACGATCAAACACATCTGTGATAAAAATTTTAGAAAAAAATTCAGTAAATATTGTTTAAGGAAAGTGATTTTTATTTATTTTTTTACATTTATATCCATATGGTGAGTGAGGAATATGTTTTTATTTTCACTCTCACTTTTAACTCTTATCATTTGAATTTTTTAAAAAAAAAAACAGTGAAATATTAAATTACATTCCTTTCATTATATAATTTTGAAAATGACATTTTAAAAAATACATGTCCAAAGCTTGAAACAATTGCCGTAAGTGTGCAATGCCGGCAAATATATGAAATTGAAAATAAAGTTTGATAATTTGTTTGGATGAATTATTTTAAAATTTAAGAAAATTAAAATGCATTAATTAATATTTTTTTGAATTTTTAAAATCTTTTTTGGATAAAATAATTTAAATTTATTATATTTTCGATTCTTTGTTTGAATTAAATAATTTCAATTTATTATTTTATTATTTTTTCTCAAATTATATTTTAAACGTAGGAATAGGACTAACTTAAATGAAATCGATGTAGAAAGAGGAATCAGCATCATAGTTACAAAATACCGAGAAGAAAGATATTCAAAATCGAAGTCAAGATCAAAGACAAAGAAGAACTCGAGGAAGCTCGCCGCCACAACGCTTTTGCCACCATCACTGCCTTTGTTGGCACCGCTGCTCTCCTTCATCAGCTGGATAGCGGTGACGAAGATCCCTCTTCCCAAGCGCATTGCATCAACCTCTCCTCGTAAAATCCTCTCCATATTTTCTTCCCTAATGGAGGTAGAAGTCAAGTTGCGTTTCGTCGATGTCGACGCCAATGCCAACGCCCACCGCCATGTCACCACCCTGTCCTCCCCCTTTCAAGTTGTCACCCACCACCAGCATAACCTCTTCTTCTTCGGCACTGCCTCCAAGCTCTTCGCATGTCGCGCTGTTCTCTGCCTCCGCTTCTACGACGATGACAAGCGGTGCATTGCTTCACTGAAGGTGCGGGCAGTGCTGGTGGACGATGTGAGCTGCATGGAGGAGGACAATAGGGATCTGGACCCAAGGATCGGATACGCATGCGTGGTGGAGCCGACAAAATTAGGGTTGGCGAAGTCTAGGGTTTTGGGAGGGTGAAAGAGGAATTTGGAGAATTTAGAATTCCATGATTTTTTAAAGAATTTTAAATTTTAAATTTATAGTTAAAAATAAATTTCATTTTAAAATAACAAAATTTTAAAATTTTATAAATGAGCATCCAAATATATTATATAGGAGAAGAGAATTTTAAATCCTCTTAATAATTATTTTTCTCATTTTAATTCTCTCATCTAACCATACTCTCAGAAATTATATAGAGATTTGTGTCTTGAATGATTAGTTTCACCTTCTAGTAAAAAATGATAATTTCTCCCCTCCTATGCGTATTGCAAGAGGAGAAACAATTTGTATGCTGTCTTTTTGATAGGCAGACGAATAGATAAAATAATGTGAAACCCAACTAAACAAGCAAAACAATTTGGTACAGAGTTTTCGTATACCTTGGACAACATTTGTGTAATTAAGTTGTTGTTTTCATAGTAATAGTAATAAGGATACGTCACTGTATGTCTACAGAATAATTAAAATGCCAATCCTTAGCGTTGAATCATTACAAAGTTTGCAAATCTTTAATTTGTTTCTTAATTATTCTAAGAATCAGTCTTTAAGGGATATTCTAACAAGAATAGTAATTAAGAAAAAATAATTTTGTTACATAAATAATTTTAATTAAGTAAAAAATAAAATATATATTAGATAACTTTTTTATTTTACACAATAATTTTTTTCCTAACCAAAATTTTAAGATATTATCTTATGCTAACAAGAATACTAATTAAGAAACAATAAATAAATCACTAAAATATTTTTAACTACATAGAAAATAAAATATTCAATAACCTTTAGATTTTTATACAATAAATATATTTAAGATTTTTTTTTATTAATTAATAATTTAGAAATAAAATTACTTTATATTTTTTATTTAGTAATTAGGATATTTTTTAGAATGATATTATAAAAATATTTATAATTAAAAAAATTAATTATAATTTTATAAAAAATATTTCTAATAAAAATATTAATTATTATTTTTTAATTTGTGTGTTGCTATATATGTGTAATTACAAGTAACATATAAATCATTAATATAAGCCTAAAAAACACGCATTACAAAATAAAGTATTTAAGATTATAAAAATTATGTATAATTGATTTAAAAATACATTTAAAAGAAAAAAATAGAAAAGGTCGCATGTGTTGTTTTTCAGAAGCAAGTATAATAAGAATTAAATCACTCTCATAAGAAAATATTTTTATTTAATATGCAAGGATAAATTTGAAAGTGATTTATTTAAGAGAAATAAATTTTCAAACATAACGATAAAGTTTTAAAATGCTTATCTTAGAAATTGAAAAAACAAAGAAGTATTTTTCAACAATAAAATTACGTATTTTTCATAAGGGACAATATCTATTTTATTATATAAATATATATATTAACATACTTTACTTTTTGTGACAATATCGATTCATAATAACCTTGACTTGCTTCTCACCGGTCTGAGCATTTCTTATCTCATTTCGCTTTAACTCAATCTGCTCATTTAATTTTGATGATTAATGCAAGAATTTGACATGGCCATATCAAAAACTGCAATTAGATGGGGTTTATTGGCATGATTGCTACGTGGTGATGATAAGTAGTGAATGAAAAGTCATATGGGGATGGGACGCAGAATTTCTGATTGCGCTAAAGAAATGTCAAAGATATACATGATCGTTAGTTAGCAACTTGTGTTCCGATCCATTTCATTTAATATAACTCATTCATTCCATATAGGATTTTCTAATTGTAGTTAATTGTAGTTAACTTGGCTACGTGCCCTTATCATTGCCATTTGTAGCATGCATGCACTACCTTCAAATTTATAATAAGACAAAAATTATTATATATATAAAAGGTAAAGTTGTGCTATGATTGTTGCCACGGATGCTAATGAGAATCGAGATCGAAGAAGGTGAGATATTTTAGAATCGACGAAGGGGATAGGTTTACGTGCAAATATATCAATCTCATTTCCCCTTCCTTACGCAGACATTTATCGAGAAATTAATTAAAAGGAGGATTGAATTAATTAAATAACTGATCAAGCTGCAAAAGATTACTTCATTTATAAATGTGTTCATGTTCATTTATATACCTGACTGAAGAATTTGAACGAGACAAGAGAGCAGAGGATGTTGCTTAACGCATTTGCTGTATATTACGCTCGGGAACGGTGTGAGCGCGTGCACGTGGTGATTAATCTATGATGTAGATTGAGTTGAGTATGGTCCAAGTTAAATTTTGCAAGTTTAACATGTGCTAAATCGGAAGGTCTTTCCATTATAAAAACACCTATTAACTACTTCGAATTGGTAAGCCAGACTGAGAATTCCAATCCAAGACTAAGGTTGAGGTAAGCCACAAATAAAGCCAAAATTAAAAGATGAATGAGGAATTGAGAACTGATCAAGTCATCCTTAATTATTAATATTAATTTAGATATGTGTGCAAATTGATTTGTGTGCTTAATTAGAAGAAATAAAGAATGCAATTCATACTTTAATGAATGTGACTAGAAGAAATAAAGAAAAAAATGACATAAACTAAATAATAATAACAAAGTTTAGTTTACTTAGGGAGTAAATAAAAATGATTTAGGTGAAAATTATGTTTGAATAATAATAGGATAAAAATGTAATGAATCATGATGTGCACACTTGTGAGGCACGTGAATTTGAGGAAGTGATGTTGTTGCACGTGATTGAGTCGATAGTGGCTTTGTACGTTACCCTACTTTCTCTCGTAAGAAAGTGTTGAGTCAGATGGAAGGGACAAGAGAATTTTGACAGGGACGGTCCTTTAATTCAATTAATATATGTCATGTGAATCTTGCCAATGCCCTGTATGTATGTGTTGAAAAGTTACAAGCGAGTGGATGAGCACGCCATCGTATCCTACGTATTCGCATTTGGCATTTGGCATTTGGCACCTATCAATTTCACACATCAATTAATTTTTACTTTCACTTCGTCACCTTTGCCGGTTTGAATCTCATAGACAATTCATTCCTTCGCAGTAAAGTAGTAAAACCTTTTCCCTCCCCTTTCAATATTTTGTGCGGTTAATGTGCGTTCTGCACAGTGAAAAAAAAATTAAAATATAAATTTCATCTCATTTTACTATTAATTTTTCTTCTATTTTAACTCAAACAAACGGATCCCAAGTAATCAAATCAGATATTATATTTCCAATACCTAAATTAAAATGATTCAAATTGTGGAAACGTGCCCCAAAGAAATTCTGAATCCTGAACCTGAATTAATGCACTAAATGGAAAAATAAAGGTTTCTTGTCAATTCATCTTAATTGATATATATTGTCACTTACTTGGCCGTGCAAGCAAGTAGTAGGTTATTTCATGCATCCCAGTTCTAGGACAAACTACTGCTCCCTGCTTCCCTTCAACTTTACGTGCATGGTAAGTGAACCTCTTGGCCAATTTTAACTACAAACACACGCAGCAGACCAAGGAACTTCCAAAAAAGGAGAATAATAATTACATCAAGTAAAAAAAAGTAAAACTGACCCAAAAAAAATGAACAGGAAGCATAAAAGTCTATCCGAACTTCAAAGTTGGAACTGGCTGGTCCTCAACCAAAGGAGCGAGTGACCCTACTCATTATCAAACCACCACTTTTGCTTTAAATTCGGCTGAACAGTACCCTTTGACTATTCCAGCCAAATTTTCATGGCCACGTTTGAGTGGATTGACCTTGTCTTTGAATTTTAGAAAATTAAAGAAACATTGTTCATACATTAAACTATTATAAGAATTATTACATTGAATAATTAACAAGTTAACAATTTTCTGTTAGAAATTTCCAGTTGAGGCTATATGCGCAGAACAACTTCCAACTTTGAATGTTCTGATCCACATTATAGTCAACAGGAATTTAGCCGAAGAAAATAGTGTAGGGTTAAGATAGCGAGTTGGTGGAACACAAATCATTGCATTGCATTTCAAACCTCATTCCCACACAGGATATGTGTCAACCTCTGCCGAAGGCTAAATATATATCCATTAGTAACTTAGGATTTCCTGTATAGCTGATAACTCCTCGTCTAATTAATTATATAAAAAATTAAGTATTACATTACCTAAAGACTCCTCATCTAATTATATACAGAAAAAATTTCGTCCGAGTACAAATTTCGGAGTCTCAAATTTCTATAGATTTATCATAATAACAATTGCAAAAATTAAAGTGTTTGAGCAAAGTGTGTGTATATATATATATATATAATAAATTGACGACAACATTGATGCGACAACTAAGTGGGATTAGATTTGGCGCATGGTTTTAGCTATACAAACAAAAGCTGCAGTCCATTTATCAACATATTATAAATATAAACGAATAACAGTTTTCAGTCAGCAAATTATGCTGGATCATACGAGTAGATTAAGTTTTGACAATTTTAAAAATGTGTCCGTAAAACATATATAGTCGGTGACTAACCCTTACCAAATATCAAGGGATTGGTATGACACTGTGTGAAATTTTAACGCAGTTCTTTTTTTGTGAAATTTAAATACCCTTACCAAATATTATAAAGTTTCATAATTTTAATGCACTTTTAATTGGTGAAAGTTCTTTTTTCTTTCATAGTTATGAATTTTAAACATTCTGTTTGGGTAATGGCAATCTTGTTTTAAATCCTAAATCCTATTTATCTGTAAATTAACTTTCTCAGTTTCTAAAAACTTCCTAAATCCGGATTGTCTGCATTCTTTTTTCTTAGTTCTAGTAATTGTTTGATCACCATACACTTATACATATATATTAACTCACGTCTATTCTCTACAGAGACAATCGCGTATATTATTTTAATCTTTGTATTACCCCTGTACTGCTAAAATATTTATTAGTGCGTATCCGGGCTAATAGTAAAACATATTACAAATTTACAATGGAAGAAATTGATGAAAGAAAAAAAACAATATATATATATATATATATATATATATATATATATACTTGTCAAGATTTAAGAATAATATGAATGGATGGTTAAATTAAAATGTGATCGAAAGTGAAGGTAGCGTAAATTTATGTCATTCTTATTCCTGCTGAATGTATTCTTAACACCTATAAACTACCAAGTATTTGGGATTTGTGAGATTTTAGCGTAACGAACCATAAATGGGATTAAGGAGAGGGAACCATTGTTTGAGTCATGATGTTGCTTAACGCATTTAGCTTGTGGGTTGTGGCCCCTCCTTTCTCGTTTATCGAGCAAATATCCCACTCAGCCCCTACATGTGCTGGCCCTTTTGTTTGAGTGATTTTCAAGCTATCAACATTCTCTGTTCTTTTCACTTCTCCGAATTATTATTTAGTTTATTTCAGTGCTTTCAAAACATTTCCTACTGTTACTTTTATAAAGCTCTCAGATTAATGAAAGGATAAAATAAAATCAAAAGAATATTCAAAATTGAATTTTAACAAAAAAAAAAAAAACAATGTTTGAACCATGGTCAAAAAAGTCAGATAGACAAAGTTGGCTTTGAGGCTACCTGCACCCACTAATGCCTCTCTTTTAACAGCCATCATTCATATTCAACTGAAAGTTCCATAGATAATGATAGCTGAGTCAAGTAAACTTATGAAAATAAAGTATTTTGGGGGAAATTTACATAAAAGAATTTCAATTACATTTCGCTCACTTGGGATTCTACTATTTGTTCGGAGGTGTCACATTATTCAAACAAGTATAAGCAAAAAGTTTGGCAGTTACTCAGTCTTGAGTCTTCCAAGTGAAAGACCAATGTGATGTGTTGTAGAATGAATTGCGTATTGCTGCCAATTCTTGGAACACTCTTTACGTGAACGGTAAGTCAAGTTAACCACACCTCAATCATTCTAAAGTCTTTAAAAAAAAAAAACGAAGTGTCAAGGGTTCCAACTGAGCACTGTGTGTGAATTCTTATAAAGTCTATGACATTGTATTTAATTCTAATAGATAAAAAAAATTAAAAGTTGACATGATATTTATAGAATAAACTTTCATATAATCCTTATATACATGTGTTTAGTAATTGTCACTTTAGTTATGCATTACACGGTTTATTTTCAATTTGTAACTTCATAAAATATTATTACGTAAGTATTATTTATTTTAATCCTTTACATTTATGATAAATAAATAAAATTAAAGTAAAAAAACATTTTATAAAATTAGATATTAATGTAAAGATTTTATGGAATAAATGTTCTAAAGACACATTGGATCTAATCAAGATTAATATATCTGCCCAAATTTACAAAACAAACATGTTGATCCACATATAAGTAACAAGAACAACCCAATTTAAACTTAAGACATGGGTAATAGGAAAAATTAAGAACACTATTTGTTTACTATACGAAAAAATATAACTTATATATAATATTTTTAGTATGTAATTTAATATTTAATATTTAACATAACTTAGGAAAAAGTTTGTTATAGGACCAAATTAATTAGATTGATTTAAAATAAAGAGAATTAATTGACTGACAAAAAAAATTAAGAGACAAAAAGTTAAATATAATCTAAATTAAAATAATACAACTATAATTACCTAACATTTATAAAAAGTTTAGTTTCCAGATAGTTACTAAAAAGAGAGAGGGATACAGCATGCTTTCCAACCTAAACAATAAAAAGAAGACCAAAAAACGACAACCACAATTTAAAAAGACAAAGATATCTGTTGTATTTTGTTATTGAATTGAAGCTTTGATTTCGGTTGTATTATATGCTGTATGCATGCATCTAGACCAAGAACAAGTTATACGTCATCTTTGAGTGCTACGTCCTATCTAATTGTGCCTTCAAACTCCAAAGGATTTTCCATTATGAACTAAAATATCATATTCTATATAGCAACAAACTCGTTTGCAATATTAAATAATATAAATTTCGTAATGGTAAGTGTAGTAACTGATAATAAGTTGAAGGTGGACTTAAATATAACATAATCAGCATGACGATGATACCTGGCCGTCCAAAAGACCAACACGCCTTTACGCCTTTGTAGAGAGAAAATTAGATAGATGGGTTAGGTTTTATTTGCAAACAATAGTTGCATCATTTAGGCTCATATAAACAAAATGATGATATATACTTGGTCGGAATATTATCCAAATTATATATACATGAGTCATTAGCAATGAGAAATGACTCCAAATGCAAGGGTAAAATCTTGGTTTATATGATAGTAACTGATTGATACACACACACAAAGTTTTAAAAGTAACGTAATTTTAAAAAAATAAAGGTAAACCTTAAGAAATAACTTAAATTTATAAATCATACTTAAACTTTAAACTTAAGAAATAGACCCTTTAAATAATTTTAAAATTACTCTACTTTGATACATAGTTTTTTTTTATTACTTGTTTTTGTAAAAAAAATCTTTAAAAAACTATCAAAACGAAAAGTAAAGAAAGTATAATAAGTTCAATGACTTAGGCAATTGATTGTTAGTTTGAATCTGTCGATTAACATTATATTTACATATTCTTTGGGAATTCATAATAAGTACATCATTTTAGTAATTAGCACTATAATGCTGCACCCAATTTGGTGATCATCATAATTAAAGTATGGTAAAGCATCAAAATGATGCTGTATATACATAATCACATCAATTTATACCTGCTTCGCCCTTGTTCATGCTCTTCTCAACAATAACTATGTATGTTGTTGTTTCCGCTTTGACTGCTTATTATTATACTTTTGAATGGTGGTGTTGATTAGTACCTTAGCTTAACATCCCACTTCCGGATATTATCAATTTTCCAACACCTTAATTAGTGATCTTTATGGTCAATCAAAGACTATTGTTGAAGTTTTATTCGCAATCAACACCTATATATGTGCAATCTTTCAAGTGATTCATGCTTTTTTATCAGTCAAAGTGTTTCATATTTGTAATAACATTCAATATATTGTTGTGCAAAAACAAAAAATAACATTCAAAATATTATTACAGTGGAAGACGACAATACTAAAGCGTTATGCATTAAATGATAATTATAAAAAAATCTCACCCTAACAACATTTAAGAATCATATAAAATTTGTCGTATAAATGAAGTAATCTCTCTTATTATATAAAAGGATATGTATTGAAACTTAAATCGTACACGTAAACGATGTTGAGTTATACATTATACCCTTACAAGTCACATATATATGATTAATAAAAAGGGATAAAATCCACAAGTTTTATGATAATGTGCAGTAGAGTATAAAAGGCTTAGTACGTTGACAATAGAAAATACAAGACCTAGTATAAAGCATATAGACGTAAATTTAAAATAAAATGACACGTGTAATTTAAAAATATGATGAATCATTGGGTAAATACTCAATTTAGTTATTATTTCTCAAAGACACAAACACTTGATCCCTAAATTTTAAAAAAAAAATAATTTGTCCATCAATTTGTGAAAAGACAGAAAAATTTGTCCCACCATTTATTTCTTCTGTTAATACAAACGATGCAACTTAGGTGGCATTAATGGACCATTTTGACAATGAGAAATTGCACTGATTGAACTACTTACTCATATTGACTAAATTGTCACTTAAAAATTATAATGTATCAATTTATCAATTTGGACGAATTTTCATTTTTTTTGCCAACAAAGTAACCGTCAATACCCAACGGCTACTTCTTCTCCCCCAGCAACTTCTTCTTCTCCAACTCCAACAACCATCCTCTTCTTCTCTCCTAACCAATGTTTATATCTTCTTCTCCTCCAATGCCCATCTCCTTGTTATCTTCTTCTGTCGTTGCACAAATATTCTTCTTATGGTAGTTTGTTTATGGCTAGTTTAGGGGTGGTGAATGGGTTGTTAGATTGCATGAAATGAGAATATTTGTAGGAGGACATGTTGGACTAATTTATAAGCCAGTTGTTACATTCAGGAATTTAATTTACATCAAATAATATTATTGAGGGACTAATTTGTCACTTATTATAAAAATGAGATTGTCAAATTTTGCATCGTGTATAGTGAAAACTTTGCTAAGTTTGTATAATGGCAATTGAAAGATTCAGTGTAATATAAAATTGAACTTAAGGACTTTAACAATAATACTAATAAAACATAACACAGTTAATGTCATTCGTAAACTATTAAAGATACTAAAAATTTCACTATGACAATACCAAAATAGGTAAAAGCTAATAACCATAACACCTCCCAAAATAAGCACTAACTAATGACCATATCACATTCCAAAATAAGCGACAACTACAGTCAAATGACAATGATAGAGATGTCATAGTGAAAATTCTCCAAATTACTAATCATCTTAACATTTGAAGTTTTAATCAACATGCATATAAAAAAAATAAGAATAATAAATATTATCACTTCTTCATGTTTTCCCTTCGTGGAAACCCTAGTGTGGGAATGAAGCTCATTAAGTAAGGTTGTATCATCCTTGGTGAAGGTCCAATTGGGAATGATATCCTGATAGGTACACTAAGCCTAATTGGAGGAGGTCTAAATGTAGGTGTTGGCTGAACATGCGCAAAATTTGGTTCTTGCAAAATCGAATTTAATGACATAATTAGTGTAAGTCATACATGCTACAATATGAAAACAATAAGGGATTTCACTCACAACTTGTGGTAGAAGACTTGTTTGCAATGTTACAGACTCAGGTTGACCTCTGGTGTTAACCATTGACACTGTTGTTTGTTGTTCTGTAGTGGGTGCAAATTGAGAACAATCAACCTAATCCTATGAAATTGTGGTGGTTCTCATGGTATGGGAATGGTATTAATTTGTGCATCTTTCCTCATAGAGTCATTAACTTGATTCTGGATTTGGTTAGCAATCCTTTCAATTCCTTGTCAAGTTCAGCATCAATACCTTTAGCTCTATCCTCAGTTTGATTCACCACAACCTCATCAGGCACACCACCTACCAGATTTAAGAAATCATCCACTATATGCTCAAAGTAGGCATGCATATCTTTGTTAGGGTGAGCAATACATATGCGACACATGTGCAAGATATCTTTGTCATTCTCAAACTGAAGCAATGAACCACCCCTATTAATGCTAGGATAAAAAAAACACGCAACAAATCTTTGATAACCTCCACAACATTTACAAAGTCGAAAACAATTCACATTGTTGTTAAATCCACTTCATAATTCTCCCAAACAAAAAACTCACCATCCACATATTCTAATGGGCCATGATCATCCCTTTTGAATCTACCCTTGTGGTGCACAACAAGATTGATGAGATCAAACATCCTACAACCCATGAAAAGAACAACATGATTAATTTCTTCACATAAAAGACCATTTACTTAAGCACCAATATAAAGACAGAATTTTTATAACCAACATCATGATTTCAATATCTAAACTAGTATCAATTTTCATTGTCAAATTTTATATCGAAAGCAGAGTGCACCCACACTTTAACAGAAACATATCAATATGAAACCTAAACCCTAAATTTGTTCCAGAAACGAAACATGTAGCCTTTTCAACATTGGAAAAACTCAAGAGAAGGAACAAACAACAATGAAAAAAACTCAACATATATGTATGCACAACCAAACAACTTCCACAAAAAAGGAACCAAAAAATGCAAATAGCTAGGTATCAAATGCTTACCTTCTAACCAAATCGACAAAGAACAATTGGTTTCATCTTAAAAAGTTGATTGGATTAGAATAGTTGACGACAGTTTCCACTCGTCGGAGGGTTTCTCTCTCCCTCTGACTTTCACTCACTCAGAGAAGGCGGGAACATTTGAAAACGCAACTGGTAGGCATTAGTGAGAATGGTGTAACAAAGATTTATTTTGTTTTGTATTACCCATGCTGTAAAAAGATGGGAATTTTTCCAAACTAAGAAATTGGTCTAACGAAATTTCAAGTGACAATTTTTTCTATGCAACTCAACAACCCACTCAACGCAATTTCTCATTGTCAAAATGGTCCATTAGTGCCACGTAGGCTGCGTTGGTTTGTGTTAACGAAAGACATAGATGTTAGACGAATTTGTCCATCTTTTTACAAATTAAGAGATAAATTTTTAATTTTTCAAAATTTAGGGACTCAAGTGTCAACGCCTTCCAAACTCAATAACTAAATTTGATAATTACCCTAAATCATTTCTCTGAATGTAATTACAAGTCTTGACTTCAAACATTATTTGATTGAGAGCAATTGGCTACTTAATGTTCAAGTAAGATCACTTCAGTTTGAGTTCTCTTTTGTTGGACCCAAAATATTGTGGCAAGAGTTGTAATTGTGTTAATAATAATTGAAAAGCTTTGCTGTTCTGGACCTCAATGATTGGGGTGTAAAAAAGCTGCTAGATTAATCTTTTTTCCTCAATGCCATGCTAGAATATAGGATCACAAACCAGTGCAAGACTATATATCCCTAGCTCTTCTTTCTCCAATTTTACTTTCTTGTTTCATTGTATAAGAATAGTTTAATAGTATGCATGTTTGAGGTATTGTGTTTAGCGTTTTTTTTTTTAATTTGATGAATTAATAATGCGAAGGGGTTGTCTTAGACTTAGGCAACATTTTAACCTAATGTTAGCTTTCTAAATTATGGTCTTAGCAGAAAGTAATTGGAGAACGAACGCAAGTGAAGAGTGAAGACCCACTAACGCTACCAATAATTGCGCCCACATCCAAAAACAAGCGAACAAAGCGTCTGACAGTTAGGGTATGGCAGGGGCAATTAGATTAGAGTAACTGTGTCCACAATTGGAAGAACAAATGGCTAAATCTTAGTCTTCAATTTTTGACATGCTTGCATTGCACCCACTAACTTCAAATTTGTTACATTATTAGCATCAAGGTAACATCTTAATAATAGCTACAAATCTTTAGAAACAAAATTGCCCCTACCAGCATGTGAGTTGTGACCATGTTATGAAATGGTATGAACACGAACTGAAAAACAGAATGATAATTTTTTTTGGAGGGGTCAAGCTAATAATAAGCCGACAAAATAATCTCAGCTTTTGGGTAAGCTATCGGTGATGATATAAACCAAGTTTGCATAATTTAGTACTTTCAGATTCAGGTAAGCGACTCCTCCTTACTCACAGAGTCACAGGAAGTGTTGTTCTTTCCCCCACACAACACAAGTCAATGATTCAAAGGACTGCAACTTTGCTTGTTGACTCCGCAACTAACAAAGGAAACATAAGCAATGGAGATGTGTGTGTGGAAAACTGATCAGAGAGACCCCACATCACCATATGAATGGTTAGAGAGATAAAGTGTGTATGGAGTTTCTTAGATTTACTCTAATTCACAAGAGACATAATTAGGAGAGGTTCAGGGCCAAAAAACATAATTTCCTTTTAGGCATAATAGCAACACTAATTGCTAGCACATGGTTGCATTAGAGAAATCAAAATCATGGTCTCTTTTATAGCTAAATCCTATCTATTATTATGAAGGGCCTTGATGTTGTTGTTGGTAGACCTCAAACATTTACTGATGGCCATACACATCTATCATTGTTAACCACCATTTGCTACCTTAAAAGGACTCTCGTTTCCACCAAACTACATATCTTGGTCGGTGTTTTACAGCTTAAAGCAATTTGTGGTGGACAATTCAGATCTGATTAGGCATATTGCTGGATTTGTACAATCTATTGTCATTTCAATTATTTCTTTACGTGATGTGCACAATTGATGTGCTTAATCAGTAAACAAAAATTACACTGATAAATTTTCTTATTTTCTCTGTCATTGTATTTAACTTTTTTTACATGAGTATAACATATCTCTTTCCAATACGTCTTTCTCTTCCACATTCATATTTCCTACTTATGCTTAGAATTGGAAATCTATCTTACTGTACTACCTATGTGATTGCACATTAATAAAGGTATTTATCTTGTCTTCATGCCTTTGCTTTGAAAAATGAATAAAACTCTCAACGAACAAAACTTTCCAGTACCAATTGATTGTAAAGTTATTAAAATTTCTCATAGTAAATGTCTCATAGAATATATTCATTTATAGAGTAAAACTAAACTTCAAGATATTTTGAGAAATAAAAGAAATATTTTACTCTTATTTATATATGCAATAGAAATGGACAGTATACGGATTTGAGGCTTGAATAGATTTGCATATAGTGGAGCAGAGAGGCTGGCTGAACAGGATCCTGTGGAGTGGCCCAGCAGAGAAAGAAGGACAAGGAATATGTGGCTGTGGGCCTGGTCTTTTATCTTTATCCACTTTATAGTGTTGAAAATGGAGGTTATGATTTTGCCTCACACATGAAGATAAGAATGAGGTTGTGGCAGATCTTTACGACATTCCCTACTATTCGAATATGATGCACTAATGTTGGTGTCTTTCGATGCCAAGTATTTTGAGTAAAAACTTTGAAGTTTCCCCTCTCCCCTAATTGGTTTTCTTAATTTCTTTTTTCTTTTTACTTATTCCTTGTCTTTACGTAATTTATCAATAAAGATGGGCCTTGGCATTGCTGCAATCGTAGGGTATCTACTTATATTTTTAGGTGCCAAATGAGGGGCGGCGAGTGGGGTAGCTTGGGCTCAGCCATTTATAGAAGAAGAAAAAGAAAAGAACAAGTTAGAGAGAAATAAATGGGAAAAAACTAAATGTAACTATTTATTTTTGGTTTTAGTTGTTTACCGTTTTATTTGCTCCACATAACAAAGAACCACAAGACAAGAAACCTGTTTTTATTTAATCTACACATGAAGCCCACCAACAAGTTGCTCTCCGTTTTTTAGCCAATAAGGAAATAGGTTGTTCATAGCCGGATAGATATATTCTGGGTTTATAAGTAGTACAGCTCAATAAGGGTTGGATAGGTCAGTTTAGTTTCTGCACCACAAAAGATGCATCTCACCGCTAAGTTGTTGTCTTAATGATATTAAATTCGATTTTCTTAAATAAAGTTTTGAGTTCGAGTTTTGTGGATGAAAAAATATAATTGAAAAGAGAGAACTCCATTAAAGATAGTCAACATGTTTTTTTGACAAAGATTAATTATCAATAAAATCAATAGATATTTCGTAGCGATGACATGATAATAAAAAATACATCTCTTAACTCATGGGTGAAAATGTGTTTGCAAGAGAGCATGTACAATATAATGTGTTCACAATAGGACCCAAAAAAACATATGAAGAGAAAGTAAAGATTTATATGTTCCCAAGTTTTAATATTTTCTGCTTATCTAAAGAATATCTCTTGGTCTAAAAAAAAGGTACTCGGGGCCTTGACTTTAGGCTTCATTTCTTTTTAAAGCAAGCAAACCTTTGGTTAGAAGTCATAAGATTAATCCTTGAGAAAGAAGACTACCAAATAGGAGGCAACTCCTTTTCCCGTATATGTTGTTATATTCACATAGTCAAGAATTGAACCTCAATCTTATGCTTAAAGAGTCCAAGCTACTAGCCACTTCAGCTACACCTTCTAGGTACCTTAGGCTCTATTTGGTATGGTGTGAGCATGAGTTGAGTTGATTTGGATTTACGAGATGTTTAAATTTAAATTAATCAATGTTAATTGATTTAGGTTGATTTAAATTTAAATTATTTTTTATAACTTGAACTGAACAATTCTGGCCATATCTAGATTGATTCAGATCAGAGTCATTAAAATTTGAGTGTATTAATAAAGTAATAAAAAAAATATTGAAAAATTAGAAAAATAGATATATAGATAAGAAAAAAAATCATAATAAAATGAGTAAAAGCTTATAAATATTCACTTAGGGGTTTTAGTTCAGTCAATTAAGAAGAATTTTTGCGTTGTTCTAAATCTTTTAGTATTTATTTTTATTTTTATGGATAAAAAAACTAATAAATGTTCTCAAATGTCAAAATTATCAAAATATACAAATAAAAGTTATATAATTATAGACTAACGAATTTTAGTACTAACTAAAGTAATCAAAAATTACTTAAAAAAATCTCCTATATAAAACGGAGGTAGTAAAAGATACGCGGCTCACGCCATACACCCAAGAATGCGAACGCAACATCAAGCTACAACTTTGGACTGTGAAGCACCAGATTGTAATGATTCCTTCAAGGTGAGCCAATGAAATATGGGAGGAGATGCTTGCTGCTTCGTGTTAATTAATTGCCTATTCTTGCTCTTACCCCTCAAGTTAAGACTTAAGACCCTCCTAGTGCATAAATTAATAAATTTGCTTTTCTTTAATTCCCTCCTATCGTCAATTCAATCTACTTTGAACGTGTTTATTTTATGTCAATCTCACTCTCTAAATCACGTTGAATGTCAGTCTAAAAGTCATTGGTATGCAAACAAAAAATTCAAGCAAAATATTTTGACCAAATCAAAATATGTTCTGCAAGCTCAACGTAACCATGTTTTTCACTTCTCTAACAAATCTAACAGTACACATTCAGTCCACCTTGCAGATCCTTGGGGTGCCACCGTTTTGCTGTAAGATCAACCAACCAAGAACATTGAAATAGGATACTAATAGTTGTGTAACCTTGTTACCTCTTTATTATTTAAATAAAATAATAGTTTAAGGAAAATAAAAGAACAACGAGAATACTTCACTGTTTTTAAAAAGTAGTATGTCTAATAAGCATTGCATTATGCAATAACTGTCATTAGAAATCAATAATGAAATAGTATATCATTACGATAATAAAAGTCAACTAAGAAGAAGGGAAAAGAATAGTCCTAAAGAAGAATTAAAACATATATAAAACGTGCACGATCTTGATATGAAATGTGAATACTGTTAACATGTTTTGATCACGAATGACTATAAATAGATAAGTTTGAAGAATTCTACGTAAAATTGACTTTTGTGAAACTTTTAACATGATAACCGTTCATGCGTAAATGGTGTAAAGTACAAAAGAGTGTGGTTGTGACTTGTGAGAGTGAATATTTCTCGTTTGTTAGATCTTAGCGGTGTAAATGGGTAAGTGGCCGAAAATGCTAAAATAACCTCCTTTTTTTTTGAAAAATTACATGGTAGCTCTTAATCTTATCTGTCTGCGCTAGAAGAAGACCAATTGGTTTCGCTAATTTGAGTCTTTGACCACGTGATTGTATATTGTTAGCCATAATGGCTTAACTAGGTCAAATCAAAGCCAAATTGAGTCTTCCTTGTGAAAGCATCACCAGATATCTCACGCTGGCTTTATCATAATGGGCTGAATCAATGGAATATCTTTTACTTAGAATTTTCAAACTTAAACCAAATTATCACATTTTAAAATTATTTTAATTTTCCTTCTATTGTGGAAGCTTTGGAAGGTCTTACTTTTTCACTGTTTTGACATCCGTCAACCATTTTTGCTTCAACATTATGATGTGCGTTTTTGTGGCTATATCCTGGCATTCAATTCTTCCAGAGGAATGGACTTCAAGTAATACATGTTATAATATAACCATAACGATTTGTCCAATTAGCATTAAGCTATTGTTTAATCATAGTATTCTTCTTTTGACTGTTTTCGTGGTCTTTTCCACCACTTATGGGGTGAGGTAACACCCCACCAAAAAAACTAAAAGAAATATAAAACACTTGACTTGATTACCTACTCTGATTGGTGTAATTCTTTATATTGATTAGTATAATTGATTTAATGGTTTAGCACAAGATCCTTCATTCCAGAACATAAAACACTATATTTGATGACCTGCTCTGCTCGGAGCTTGGAAGACAGCTAACAAGCACAAAATTACAACATATATAAAGGCGCACAAAGAAACTAAACAATTCAACAAACCGATATGCCTCCCATCTAATGCTATTGAAATGAGCACCAGTGCCTCCAGTACCCTTCTTATCAGCTTTTAAACTCAATTATAAGAGCTAACTTGAGCATTAGTTTTACCAATAAAATAAGACTAGTCCAAATTTATGTTTTGCCACTAACAACTAATCAAAGACATGCGCAATTCTTTTATATCTTGTTATTGAAATTTGAAATAAAAAATGGTAGTTAGGCCTTTTTTTTAAAAATTAAAAAAAAAACGCTTAGAAAAATTATTAAGTCATTGTTTAATTTAAAAACTATGACAAAATAAAATGGGAATTCAATGAAATGGTCCAATTTGATTGAGTCAAGCTCAGCAACAAGTGTGGCCTTGTATTCAACAATTGCGTAGTAGCTTCAAGTTTGAACACTTCACTATGATTCTGAGAGTGAGACAGAGCAATTCAAATACAACAACAACAAATGATTCGCAATACAAGTACAACCACGTGCGTAAATTGCACAACAAGAAGCCAGAGCAACTTGATATTCGATTCATCGCATTATTGATCAATTAATTACGCGCTTTCTTCAATTCATTGTTAGAGCAACCAACAAAAGAGGAGCAAAATTCTATGCTTGTATAAGAAATCAAGAATCTGAATTACAGTAATACTGGTAGTATATGATTGGAACCTAATAATTAATTTGCCTCTCTGTTCATTTCATTACAAGTGGTAACGTTCACTTTATATTACATAATAATTGATAATTGATTGATATAAAAATAAAAATAAAATGTTATACTAACGCTAAAAGGAGTAGTAGCGAGCGAGCCCAACGAATTGGTGACCTAATTAATTGGGCGGTTCGGTGAGCGAATCGCGAGTTTGGCCGGCAAGGGACGACCGGTCCCGGAGCCGCCGCAACTGCTGCAGGCCATGCGACCCGACCCGGCGCATGTGGAGCATCCGACATCGCCGTCGGACCAACGCGAACAGAGGCACGTGACTCGACCAGTTCCGTTGCACGTGGGGCAGCGACTGAATGGGCCTGCCATGGGCTTCTGGTCCATAACGGATTTCACAAGAACCGCTCCGGCGAGAACGCTTAGACCGGTGGCGAGTTGGCTCAGCACCATCGGACCCATGATTTTAATTTGCTAAACGGAGACGAGAGAGAAAGAGGAAGATTTTATGTCAAGTGTGGAATGAATAATAATAGGTAATGAGAGAAGGAGAAAAAAAAGAAGCGTAAATAAATAAATAAAGTGGTTGTGGAATTGTACACGTTGACGACACTGGTTTTGGTGGCTGGAAGAAGCCTTTGGGTTTGGACTTTGGAGGGTAGTGAAAGATGTTTTTCTCTTCCGTTTTGGTTTCTCTTTCCAAACGGTAATTGGGACATATTTTTCATTTTAGGACGGTTGACGGTGTCTTCCATTTCATAATAAATAATAATAATTAATTAACAAATAGTTTCTGTGTGATTTTTATTTTTCAACTATTTTTTCATTTTAAAAAGTTTGTTTTAGATTTAATTATTTACTCTTCCTATCCATTTTTTTAAAAACTTTTTATGTAATACAAAACAAAAACTGTGGAGTGATTCATTTTTACTATTTACAACGTTTAAATTGCTTTCATGCTATCACTTGTTAATAAAAAATATGACTATTTAATATTTATATAATACATTAAATTTTAAAAATTCATTACAATACTGTTTGGTAAAACCCAGAAAATAATTATATATTTTATGAATGAATCTTTATAACAATTCTCTTAATTATTTAAAGAAGACATAATTTGTTTTTTATTTCCAACACTTCATTACTTTTATGTTTAATAATTATTTTTTTGTACTAGGTAGTAAGTATTTTAGAAGTTCAAAAAAAATTATCATACTCTTGATATATTGTCCTAAAACCTTGCAATAAGAGTTAACGATAATATTAAATATGCATTCGAAAGAAAGTATTAAATAAAAATAATGTTTATTTAAAACCTAAAATAAATAGTAGTAGTATGTAATTTCAGTATTTAGTTATTTCGTAAAAAAAACATTTAGTGATTAGAGAATTTATAATTATTTTTGAGATTATGATACTATCGAGGCGTTATTGTTTTTGTTAAAAAAAAAAACTTGTTTAATTTTATGATTTAAATTAGAACTTTGTTAACGTGCATATGTTAAAACTCATTTATTGTTTTCTATTAAGTCATCTTAATTGTTTGAAAATATTATACTTTGTTTTTAATATTAAATTTTTTTTCCTACCTTATGACATCATGTTAAAAAAAACATTATCAATAATAGTTCGGTTGCTATTTCTTTTCGTTGGCACATGCTTATGAATTGTGACAAGGTATTTTAATGAAAGAAGTTACTTTGAGATTCATTGAGAAGATTTTTCTGCCACTCGGCATAATATTCAGACAATTCAACAAGGAAGAAAGAGGAGAAGAGCAAAACAGTGGATAAAATTTGGGACCATTTTCTTCGTCTCAAACAAAATAATTAAATAATTTACGTTCAAATTTGTTAGAATTGTTTATCCAAAACCCTGAAGCTAGCACAAATCGACATATTCACCACCTGTGGTAGAAGCTGACTCCCTTTGTGCGATTTATATTGTGACTGATGGATATCATTCTAGCCATCCGCGTGCCATGTTTTTAGGACCATATTGGCAACCTCGCAGGTTAATAAAGAAGGTAACAAATTTATGTCATGTTTTTTTATTTTCTTATGTAAGTATTCATGTGTTGAAAAAGATAGACGACCAAATCCATTATGATTGAGTAACTAGTTAATGATAAGAAGTTTAGTAATTTGTATAAGATTCTAAATATAAGTTTCACTGTACACATAAAAAAATAAAACAATCACCATAAGAAAAACTTATGATTTATCATGTGTAAGTTGTTTATTGGGTGATTTATGATTTAGTTAGTATTCTTTTTTAATAGTTCTTGTAGTCCAATGCGGCGAAAAGCATGCTTAATGGTAAATGAAAAGTTATTTATGATTTATGTTTTGTTTAAATTTCTTGTCACAGTGGTTTTCCAATTCTTGCGTCCCAAGGCTAGGTGAATATTAAAAAAAATGGGGTGGGGAGAGAGCATCAATTTCCTACTTTATATATATACACACACCGATATATATATATATATATAAAAGTCAAGTTCAGCAATTGAAATAATGTTATTCATATTTTTCCATGAAATGCTATTACTAATCCTATAATATACGTTTTTTTAGTAATTTGATAAATAACACGGAAATAGTAGGAATAAACGTTTTATTTTTTCCTATGAAACGCCAATTTTTGTACAAATTGTTTCGTATGAAATAGTATTTGTTTTAATTTTAATGAAAAAAGTTGAAATTCTCTATTTAAAAGAATTCTGGGTGTCAAATTAAGTTTTTCCATGAAGTAGAATAAACTTTTTATTTTTTCCTGAATAAGTAGAATAAAGGTAAATATATCTTTCTTGATTTTAACTTAAAGATTGCAGAAAAGTGTGGCAACAAATTACAGTCCATAAATCAATCTGAATAGTTCGCACGAAAGAAAAATCTAGATAGTTCGTGCACAAACATTTGCAACTTAAACATAATTTTTCGATCCCTTGAATGCCGTTTGGAATATCAAACACATGATAATAATAAAAATTTGAATTTTAAGACCAATAAGGTTGAGATGGCCGAGTTGGTCTAAGGCGCCAGATTAAGGTTCTGGTCCGAAAGGGCGTGGGTTCAAATCCCACTCTCAACAACAATGTTTTTATATTTTATGCAGTAGATTTTTCATGACCAAAATCGAAAACAAACCGATACCCGCTTCTTACAACTAACGATAGCTAACCTAGTATTCTTAACCAGATTTTTCGATTGGTACATCATAAGGATTTAAGGGTTCAGTTGCTGTGTTGGCTTAGCTCTGTAGATACCTTTATTGTATTCTTTGCTGGCTGGTTTTCTATGCATCCTTGGTTAGTGAGGTAAGGATAGTCAGTCATCTTTTATCTTTGTATTTGGGTTTTGGTACCCCTGTTGTACCCTTTTTATCAATATATTTATCTTTGTCGAACAAAAAAAAAAAAAACACAACCAACCAGTTTCAGTGCTTTACCCTCTATCATCACTACTACCCATTGATTAGAAATGGAATAAAGCATGCTTGAGCTAACTGCGAAACGAACAAAATGTGTTTTTGGATCGGCATCCAGAACCCACAAACTTGGATAAAAAATATGAAAATAAGAAGCAATATAAAATAGCTTTTACCTTAACGTGGGAACCTCATGTGCATCTTAGCAGAAGTAACGCGAAACCAAACAGGCTAAAAAACTACGATTATCAAGTTTACCTCCCAATTCCCCGACTCAACAATTCGCGAAGAATTAACAGAAGGAAAAGTACATTACCAACGCCAGGTTTGCTGGATAAGACTCGCTTGTGATATAAAGCAATAATCACGTTAAATAGAAATGATACATCATTTTTTTTGTTTCTTGAGCTAATAAAGCAAAATTTCACTTCGAAAGAAAAGAAAATACTACTCAAAAAACTTGTCTGATATGGATGTTGATTCTAGAAGTTTGAATGTATTTTAAGAAACAAATATCATCTTCATGCGTCAGCCGTGTCTCAAGATGGCCTATTTCAGCATTTTCTTTATCAGTGAAGATCCTAGGAACCCCTGCAACATAGACCAAAATCAAACCACTTTCCAGTAATTAGACAGAATCTTGAGACTGCACAAGTCAGCACAAGACATTGCTCAATTATTTAATCAAACATGTCAATTCCCAATGATAATCTTTATCCAAGTGACACCAATCACTCTAATTTTAATGCTTCAAATAGTCACATGATGAAATCGCTCTCTGGTTTAATATTTCAGACTAAGTTCTCATAGGTGAGGCTTACCATGAAAGCATTCCCTTGCATCTCCAGCCATAAGAACCGCATCGCCGCTTCGAAGGAACATTGCCAAGGGAGTATCCTCTCTGGATTTTCCTCCCAAAAGAAATATAGCTTTGCAGCCCAGACTGAGGCAACGGGAACAACAAACTAATTAGGATCTAAATATGAATCTTTCTTTTTACCTGTTGGCATCTAGAAACTAAAAAAAAAAAAAATCAAAAGAAATTAACATATTACCTTAGACTAACTATAGGCTTGCTCCAATCTGCTTCCATGTCATCAAGGTGGCCACCTAATGTGTCCCCTGGAATAATATAAAAGATAAAATGAGGTTGACCAGTAAACAATGAAGCAGACTGTTCTAAAAATTTGTTAAAAAGGGTTTTCTTTCTCAAGAACCAGAAAACATTCGCTACTACAAGAAAATGACATTTCTTGCTTACCAATGGAATGAAGAATTTTATGTTGCCACTTGCCATTGCATCAGAATTAAACTAAAAGGGAGTAAAACAGGACATACGGAACTATGACACAAGCAAATTCATAATAAATATTTGCTTTGAGCATACCTAAGCCGAAGTAATTCACTATTGCAGCTTCAGGTCTGAATTCAACACCACCAGGCAAAGCAGGTTTTGCCAATCGTTTGGCAAGCTCACACAATGCTTCAGGGATTTTGTTATGTGGGAGAGATACATCATAATTCCGCTGCACAAAAACATAATAATTGACTGGTTTCTGTGAATGCCCAATAGGTAAGCATTTTTTTTAGAAGCTAGAATTAAATTATAACCCCCAATAAAGACCCAATGGTGCACATGCAAGTGATGCAGCCATAATAATCTTAGCAAAAAAAGGTTTAGTTTGACATCTTTGTAACAGAGCAAAGAGAATTTCTACTCGCTAGAAAAGTTTAAGATATATGCTAAGCAACCTTATAACAAGAATCTTCAATCACAGGAATTTATTGATTAAGATGAATGTAGTCCTCCAAGGACATTGAGGCACAGTCTGGAGCACTTGGCTAGTTCTTAAAGCAAATTGTCTTATATCTCAATCGCACAACAACAAAATACAATCAGATGGATGCTAAGCAATAGATCATGTGCTATCAGGATCAATAACCAGCTGCAAGGTCCCCATAGCATAAATGCACTAATGTACTTCAGTAGAGTAGACACAAAGCTATTCCAATTTCCTAACACAAAAATAAGCCCATAACTAAAATTTAATTGTTTTGGAGAAAAAACTGAACCGAAAAATATTTGAATTGGTGAATCATATCTTACCTTGGACCAATCAAATTGTAGGCCAAGGGTGCTCCAGCGCAACTTTCTAAGTAACACAGAAGCAGAAACTGTTCTGCACTTTCTCAACGACATGTCATTTTCAGTAGTAAACTTCCATTCCTTATCATCTCCATAATCAATATCAGCATCAGTTTCAGATGAAGTAATTGGAGAGTTGTCTTCAACCAAAACTTTCCCTTCCTTAGCCGCAACGAACACGTCCTGAATAGGACCATACATGGCATTGTGATTTGTTCTGTTAGGCGGTTGCGGAAAATCAGTCAAACTCTCCCTTATCAAACTACATTGTTTCTCTATGCTTAATGCCCCAGAAATAAAATAAAAGCCTCTAAATTAAGTATCACCAAGTGTGCTTGAGTTCATTAGTTACAAGTGCACTTATGATTAGTTTATAATCACTAATTAGTTATCCCAGTCATATACAATTCAAGCCATTTGTTTCAAGTTACTAACATAAACGGCAAATAAAAGAAAAAAGAAAATACCAGGGCGATTTTGTAAAGCAAAAACCGGAGAGGTGAACTTGTCGTGAAGAACGATAATACCCGAAGGAAGCGCAGCGTTTTGGAGATAGCATTCTAGAATAGATCTAAAGTCAAGGATCTCCGTTAAGTCCACGGGTTTAGGTTGTTTTTTCCTGTTAAGAAAGGAAATTTCAATTAGAATTTGCAGAGATTACAACTGAAACAATGTACGTTCAAAGGAAATGAAATAGTAAAATACTTTTTGTTCTTGGAAGAAGCATTGTAGTCGTAGTAGAGCTTGTACTTCTTCTCTGCTCTTCTGAACGCCGTTCGCTCCGAATCATCTCGGTTATTCTGGGTTCCGTACATCGGAAAAGGATCGAACTCAGAGGAGAAGAGGTTAGGGTTTTCGAATTTTTAACTAAATAAGTAAAATTGAAATTGTGGAAAAAGTCAATCAGATCCTCGCATAAATGCTTACAGACAGGGGCATTAATGAGAATTCACGTTGGTCCTTATCGAAAAAAATCTGTGTTTTCCGAGGGTGATGGAGATGTCTTATATGCTACTACTAGGAATTTATCGTATGTTGAAGAAAATAGACGGAAAAAATGGCGTGCAGGAGCATGCTTCGTTCCTCGATTCTGGTGGAACCCTTCCAATTGCAACCTCTTCATTTTAGTAACAGAGCCGTTAGGGCTTGTCCTTTTCGCCGTGGCAAAGGAGTAACCCTCCGTTGCTCTGGCAACGAGACGCCGTCGTTTCAGGACGATCAAGGTCCACCTCAAGAAGCCGTGTTGAAGGCCATTTCCGGTAATTCCATCTTCTCAACTATTTAATTAATTTAATCTATCATGCTTAATTTTAATTAATAGTTAGAAACTGAAATTGAAAATTGGTTAATTGGTTACATTGTAGAGGTATCTAAGGCACAAGGGAGGGTTGGGCAAACTACGAACATGGTTATTGGAGGCACCGTGTCGGATGATTCTACTAATGAATGGCTCACTTTGGACCAGAAGGTACTATTTCATTCATTCATTCTTTCATTATTTAACTGTTTGCTTGCTTGGTTTTAACAGTTTTTTTTGTTTGCATTACGTGTTCATGTTTGCGGCTTGGGGTTGTGACACTTTAAATTTTTGTTGTGTCTTGTTATTGCAATACTTTTTGTGTTATTAATGTGTGCTGCGCAGGTGAACTCATACCCAACTGTTCGGGGATTCACTGCAATAGGAACTGGAGGGGAGGACTTCGTTCAAGCCATGGTTGTTGCTGTGGAATCCGTAATCCAGCAGCCCATTCCTCAGGTGTGTATTCATACCTCAACACACTTTCGTAGAACCTTTGAAATTGGACTTATTTGTTGGAAAATTGATGCACTAATATATAGTATAAACTATGTATGATCCGAATGACTTGCGTATTTGTTTTCTTTATTACCTTCCCTTGTGAACTTAACTTGTTTTCCTACACAATACAAATATGGTCTGTGCCAATTGCAATGGTAATTGAAAATGTGGCATGTGCATGTCTAATAAATTTTTTAAGTTGTTTGTTATTATTACTTTAAGGCTAATTTTGTGACTAGTTTTGCTTCAGTCCAACTTTTTTCTTGTAACTTGGCTGTTTCTTGAACTTCATCTGATGATGATGGATAATATAGTTTTGTTTGTTAGGCTTGTAAATTAGCATTCCAAGTGGAGCCATACATAATATATCTATACAACTAACTTTAGAAGTTCATTGTGGGCTGCAAGCCTGCAACTTTTGATTTGCATAGTTTTGCTCCTCTGTTGGTTCTAAGATCTATGTGAATATCTATCTTTTTTTCTACCAAATATTTCTGGCTTGTAAGGTTGCTGAGCTATCCCCAATAGTTATAACAATACCAAACTACTAACTATGTTGACCTTCTAAATTACTCGTATTTTTTTTTTCACATTTTACCATTGATGTAATTAGCTTGAAAATAGAAATACATCCATAATTGAGATTTGAGATGCATAATAAGCATTGGAAAGGACAGAGTGACTAATCTTGATCCTTCATACTGAAGGACTATGATTATGCATGTGCTTAAAGTTTCCAATGAGGTGTATTGCCCCTAAAAATCTTTCAAGCATCCTCTCAAATTTTCCAATATAAGTATTGCCCCTAAAATATTTCAAGTATGTGCTCAAGTGAAAGGACTTTCGAGCTTGTGCTTAAAGTTTCCAATATGAAGTGTACTGCCTCTAAAATCTTTCAAGCATGTGCTTTAAGTTTCCAATGTGTACCCCAAAAATCTTGTGGAAATTGGTCAAAGGGAAGGAAAACACAGACACAGAGACTTTTACATGCATGGACTCAAACTTTCAAGCATCTACTCAACACACACACACACTCACGCTTTCAAGCATGTTTTCAAAGTTTCCAATTTGAGGAGTATTGCCCCTAAAATCTCTTGAGGAAGTTGCTGAAAGGGAAGGGAAACGCACATAATTTGAAACATGTGCTCAAAGTTTCCAATATGAGTTTTATTGCCCCTAAAATATTTTCTGGATGTTGCTCAAAGGCAAGGAAAACACATGTGATTTAAATCTAGATGGGGCACAAACTGAGTAATCATCATCTATGTAGTAGTCCTGAAAAGTATCTTGCTCTGTTGCTCATCTCTCTTACATTTGTGCAAGCACACACTAACACACAGAGTCTTCTTGATCTAAAGCATTAATCTAGATAAGCATAGGTCTGAAGAGTATCTTGCTCCTCTCTCCTGCATGTGTGTAAGCACACACTCACACACACACAAACTCAGTTTTTGTTGATCTAAATCATAAACCTAGAAGTTAGCATCAGCCAGGTGTGAGATGGCTTTGCTTTGGTTGGTAGTTGATCTAAATCAAAAACCTATAAGTTAGAAAACTTTACTAGCCTTGAATTGTTAATCAGTTTCCTTTTACTCAAGATATTTGGGTATTTGAGACAGGATGACCAATGGGAAGATGTTTTTTTACCTGCTTTGTGCAAAATACTCACTACAGCAATGTATGTAGTGTCAATATGACCTTACAAGCTGTAACACCCCGTATGCATCCGGTGTATTAACAATTATTTTATTAGATAAGCGCAGTAATTACTTTAATTAAAAAGCCACGGAAGCAATTTCATTTTTAAACCATATTTCTTGATTCATTATGTACGGTATATCACCCACAGAACGTAAATGCCATAAACAACACTAGCCCCTCAGATCCAGATAACATAAAGGCAGATAACCAAGTAACTCAACAGATACAGCAGGAGAAACATAATTACATAACTAAAACTGGTTATGTACAAATATACATCATCAGAATCACACTTGTGGTTATACAAAAGAATAGGCATACATCGCCCTGATCGCACAGATCACTTCCTCACATGAGGGCAAACGTAACATATACAATCCAAGTACAAAACATAAACATAACCACAATATGTGCACACACATATGTCTTCCCTCTACAGGGGTACAAGGTATATCAACATATACAAAATGAGCCTCCCAGCTCGCAAAATGCTGCAACAGCTGTCCCTACTGCCCTGGGAACCGTCATCTTTGTCAGATGAGTCTCCTGCAAAAACATAATCCCCACACGGGATGAGATACACATCTCAGTAAGCTCAGGGCTCTTGGAGGCTTCTCCTCCTCCCTGGCTCACTTCCATGACACACGTCATCAAAGGCATCACAATCAATGGCCTCCCGGCTCTCATAACAATACATAGCCAATCATCTAGCTCTAATGTATATCTGCGGAACTACGCTGCCAAAGATGCATCATCATCAGCATCAGGACTCTCAGTCCTCAGTGTGAGACCGAAACTCACACCCGTGCCATCCCATCGGAAGCTACCCCTTACGCATGAATGCACGTATATGGCACCTCCGAGAATAGGCTTCAACCGCGACGGGACCACCTATCTCTTGGTCTTAAGGAATCATCATCACCTTTTACGTGAGCAAACCAAACTAGGAGGTGCGCTCTTCTCCTAGGGAGGTCCATATCTATCTAACTGGCTAGAAGATCTATTCAACAGGTAACCATACATACAAAGCATAGAAGCATGCATACATATCATTATGAGAAAGCAACAACCAATTCAATGCATGCATCATGAATGCAACCATCACTCTCTCGGAGTATGGTGGAACACAGCAGTGGGAAACACTCCCAAGAAACCAAGAACTTACCTGGCAAAGCTGTGCTCTGCAGTTCAATCCCTGAACGGTGGTCTACGCCACTGACACCTTCGGTGTCACGCCCTATACAAGGCATATAAGCTCAATCAGACACCAATTCAACCATACAAGGCATAAACCTCTGAGTCATCTATCTTAAGGTTATCAGAGCTAATCAATTCACTAGATAACTCATAGACCCTCAGCGGTCTATCTCGGCCTAACCAAGGCATTAGAGTCTCCACAACACTCGGTACAAGCCAAAACAAAGAGCTCAAAGCTCTATACAGGCCAATACTCAAGATTATACAACATGGCTTGAACGGTTTCTTCCACATAACATCACCGTTCCTAAAGCCTCTCAAGCACATAAAAGCAAAAATCAAGGCTCATGCATTTTATACCATCATCAAAATAACCCAACATTCTTCCTACACATGCATTTCTCAGAGCCAAGAACCAAAGTCCATGAAACTAACATATCAAAGCTAATCCTTCATCACAACAACTTTCTAAGCATACTTTTCTAAAGGACCCAAGCCTAATTCCAGCTCTAACTCAAAAGGGTCACTATTCATTCCAAAGCCAAAATCACAAATCAAACGGTAAAACTCGAGTTTCTTACCTCTAAGATGATAAGGAAGGCTAATGGACCACTTCCCCAAGCTTGGGTGTCCGAGAATCGCCTCCTTTCCCTGCCGAGCTCGAGTTTTGTGAAGTTCCCTAAAGAAAGGGATCTCTCCGTTTAAAGGTTTTTAGGAAAAAGTGATAAAAGATTCTAGCTCATAGGAAGGTTCCCTACAAGTTTCAAGTTGAAAGGGAAGTGTTTTGATGAAGTTTGGTGAAGATATGGACCTTCCCAAGCTCAACAATGGCGGAATAGGGTCAGAGGAAGAAGAAAGAAGGTTTTTGGCCTCCAAAATCGCGTGATGACCTTTTATAGTGGCCCTGTCAGAGGTCCCACGCTGATGGCGCCACTTTGGCGCTACCGGCACCACATTCCAGAGAAAATTGGCTTCCTAGAGTACTTATGGCGCTACCAGCGCCACTCTGGCGCTACTGGCGCCAGTTCCCAGTGCATCTGGCGCTGATGGCGCCACTCTGGCGCTACTGGCGCCAGATTCCAGTGAAAAATGGTCATCCTGCAGCAATTTCACGCTACCAGCGCCAGACTCCAATCGTCGCTAAATCCGTCGCTAATTTCATTGCTAATTCCGTCACTAATGCTTTTTGCGACCGAAAATTGAAAATTTAAACTTCTCTTTCTTTTTTTTTTATTTATTTAGCCTTGGTTATTATACAAGCATTTAATTAAAATTGATAATTGTGCCGTGGTCAGTGACAATGAGTTTGATTGATCCTTCATCTCACACCAAATCACTTACACTTGAAGGAAAAGTGTAGTCCATCATAACTAAGTCCTCACAAAATGGACTGACTGAGTTCATACGCATATCTATGAACCTTATTAAAATAAGTTAAAAAAGAGCTAATAGGAAGGTCATAAGCCACTTTCACACAAGTCCTATATAACTTCATCCAAACGCTCCCAAAATATGTGGTAACCTTGCATGCCGTGATTGGCTTCAAGGGATTGGTACAGGAAGAGTGGAATATTTCATCATTAACTCTCATCAATTATTAATATATCAATGTTTTACTTCTACACTTTTAATATATCAATGTATCAATAACTCGAACGTTAACATCTTTGTTACAGGGACGTGTGAAGCAGAAGTTATCAGCAAGGGGCAAATATGTATCCGTAAACATTGGTCCTGTCCAAGTTGTTTCCAGTGAACAGGTCTTTCCGTCTTTTATACTGATATCTTTTCCTCTCGTTGATCTAAACCTTTGAAGCTTATTTTTTTTGCTAAAGATGAATTTATTCGTGAAAAAAACATGAAACTCCTATTACACAAACACTAGAATGTGTCTCCCTGCAAATGATACTTGGTGAATATACCTTTGATATACAATGTTGTTGTTTTTTTCAGGTCCAAGCTGTATATAATGCCATGAGGAGGGATGACAGGATGAAATATTTTTTGTAGTCTGTTAGATTTTGTATAGATGCAGTGTTACCAAGGGATGAATTAACACGTCTGCCTTCTAGTGGTTAGGCTGGTTTTGTTATTTGATTAATCCATGATATCATTGCAGTAGACGTAATCATGATGCAAATTGGATCTCTTTCGTATTTTGCGAAGATGTAATTAGTATGATTTATTGTTACCGATAGTTATATTAATATTATAAACAGTATATTCTAGTGTATGGAGTTGAAGAGGGTGAGTCGTAGATGTCCTCTTTGGTGCCTTAACTGCAGATTAGTTTAGTTTAATTTCTGTACGCGTTACTGACTATTGAGTGTACGAAATAATTGGAAAATGACAGTTGATACCCGCTATGAAATATCTATACTTTGATGAGATATGTAGAAATTAAATGTGCGTCCACCCCTATCACTAGATAAAAGCAAGCAATGGAGCTTGCAGACGTGGCCCTTAATTGGATTTACACTCTGCTAGGCCGCCACATACTAATTTCATTCCTTAATTATAAGTTGTTATTCTAATTTCTTGAGTGAAAATTTCTAATCTTTACTAGGTAATAACTAATAAACATAAAGGGAAACTGTCTTGAAGACTTGAACTGAAAACTATCTTAAAGGAAAAATTGATGTTCTCTTATTTGGAATTTTCTTCCAATACCTATCATATTTTTTCGTACATCCAATGATGAGAAGAAAAAATAAAAAATATTCTTAGGTATAATCGATATGAATTGTTAATCCATATGTTTCTTATAGATTATGTTAAAAATATATTTTACGAAATAATTTATCTATATAAAAAATATATTAAATCAAAATTAATTATTATAAAATAAACTTATATGTGTATCAAATATATATTAAAAAATTTAGTGTTATATATAATAATATTAATTATTTTTTAATATAATTAGTTTATTAACTTAGTTGGTTAGAGTGTTGTATTATTAATGAAAATTTTACATGTTTGAGATTTATATGAGTTATTATTTTTAAATTATTTTATAAAATATATTAATAATATGGATCGACAAATTAGTATGATCCTTACATAAGAATATTTTTAGTTTTTTCTCTTGCAGGAAAAAATATGCTGGGTGAAAGAAGAAAATATCTTTCTTATTTTGCTTTAGGTAATCTATCTTGTCTGCTTTTGATACGAAATGAAAACCCATTGGCTATTGCGGAATATAAATATGAAGTGGATGGGAGGAAAATCTGACGGGTGTGTTTCAACTTTTAATTATAATACCATACCTTGCTCTTATGCAACGATTGGCATCTTTAACCAGTAATTTTGTTTGCTTATTCTTGTCTTTTTTCTTTTCGCAAACTCTCTTTCAATCGTAACATCTCTTCCACATTAAATCATTTTGTTTCAACTAATTTGAGTTATTGCTTCTTAAAATGAATGGACAAATATCTAATCAAATAAGGAAGTTTTACCTCAATAATGTGTGCCAATTTTTATGTTTTTTAACTAAGGAAAATCTTAATTAGAGAATTACTATAACATACTATTTAGCATACTTCTTTAAATATTTTATTTTTAATTAATTAAAAATTATAATATTAGAAGAAAAAGAGAGTTATTAAATATAAATGTGAGATCCACTCAATTTTATCAATTTTAATAAATTTTAATTAATAAAAAATAATGTGTTTTTTTTATAAGGGAAGAAAGAAATAAAATAGAAAGAACTACTGCCTAACATAAGTAACACCTAAAGAATCACCCAACAACAAGGAAGAAACTTGTTGAGGACATTCATCCCAAATTGTGAGAGTGTCCATTGCTGAAGATCTCATTTTTGCTAGAGAATCCTCATACATGTTTCCTTCACGAAGCGTATGGCTGAAGCTAATCACCCAATGACGGGTCTTGAAGTCTTGAATCTTGTTGATCACAGCAGCATAAGGGTGGTACCTTTTGTCCCCGTGATCTATGAGGTGAAGGGCTGAAGAAGAGTCTGATTCACAAATGAGCACTCAAACACCTTTCTCCCAAGCTAGCCGCAATCCCTGGAGAATGGCCATGAGTTTCTGCATACAGGTTTGTAGCATGTCCACAGTATCCAAAGAAACCTGTTATGCACTCGGCAGAATTATTCGAGAAGGCCCCCAAAGCCTGAAGGTCCTGGGTTACCAAGTGAGCTCCCATCAACATTGAGTTTGAAAGCATTGTCCGGAGGTGCAAACCATGAAACCTCTCTTGGAGAGGAGGTTGTTGCTGCTGGTGCTGAATCTGTTGTGATGATCCCATAAAGAACAGGGATCTGGTTGGTTGTATACCACAGTGTCGTGTTTCCGTCAAAAACAAATTTATTCCGCCTGTGCCATATGAACCAATAAATACAGGTCATAAGTTAAAGGAATATGTTAGGAAGGGTGTCCTTAATATTTATCATATATGAAATTAGTATCAGTTATATAACATCCATGCAACACACAAATTATTACACTAGTTATGTTAAATATATAATCATTAATAAATTAATTAAATACAATCTTTTTATATATTTCATTTCTTTCCATTTTAAGTTTATTAGAAAGAAGAAGAAAAAAGTTAATACTCCGTATTATTAATCTTTAGTAGACACATCATCTTTTTTCTCAAAAGAACAAAACTAGACATATCATCTTAAAAGTGTTATTTATGGTATTTTTAAGATACAATTAATGAATCGTTTATAATAAATGATAAATTGATAAATAAAAACTGTATTTTTTACATATTTAAATCATGTTTTTTCTTATTTAATAAAACTATTGCATTCACCATTTCATCCATTGTCATTAACTTCTTTGCTTTTATGTAACCGTTGGGCTGGCTTGGGCAAGAGTAGACAATACTCCAACACTAGCTAGTAATTAATTACGATTTCTACCTATAATAATTTCCATTGACCACTCACCAGAACAGCACATGGTTCCATAATCCATTCATTATTCATTCAGGCAGAGAAACCACCAAGCAGAAGACTATTATAATCAATAAAACTATACCTCCAAACATGTAACATAACTACACGTCCAAACCTCAAACTTAGTACGACCAACGAGTGCAAATTGATCACTGTAACCTTAGTAAGTTTCCATCATAATCATATCGAAGGGCCCAAATAAAGGAGAAAAAAAATAAAGAGAGTGCATTGGACATGCTTGGCAGTTCATGCAATCCTATGAGCTAGCCGGTGATTCCTTTTGTCTTTTGAATTTTCGAACAAACTAAAAAGTAATATAAGAAAGCTTAATATGGCAATTAAATTAAAATATATATAAAAAAGAGAGTAAATATATATAATATAGTATCTGAAATACTGTTCGTGTGCATCCCACGCTACATGATTTTGAATCATGACGTACCAAGTGAAGAAAGAAACAAAAATGATGAAGAATCAGAGTAATTGTTAGCGAAGATGAACAAGCTTTCTAGCAGAAACGAGAAGCACGTGTGTGGTTAGAAGGAGGTATCTCGAAGTGCCAAAGCCTTCCAACACCGTTGACCAAGTTCTTTTTACAGAGAAACTCTTCGGCGTACACCTTCTCCACCTTCCGATCCACGTCATGCAAAAACACGTGCGTCACACCGGATCCCTTCCTGTTCCTAGCCATCACCGCGGCGGAGAACACCGCCGCCATCCTCCCCGGAGCCTCCGCGAAATACCCTTTCGGCGCGTCGATCATGATCATGTCCCACTCAGTCTCGTAAACCTCGTCGGGCAAATTCTCCAGCGCCAGCTTGCACGCTTTGTTGCCTCGCAGGTACGCCTTCGTGGGAGAACACGAAGGTTCGGAGCGGTACGAGGTGATAAGCCCCTTCGCGTCGCGTAGCTGCGTGCGGTAATGCACCGTGTGGGCCCGCAGGCCAGGCGCGTCTTTAAGGATCGAGTGGACCCACTTTGGATCTTCTTCGAGGAACACCGTGGTGCCGCCCGGGTTGAACGAGGCCCACATGAGGGAGTCGTGGCCCAACCCGAAGACGAGGAAATTGATGGGCCGGCCCAGTGATTTAATCACGTCCAGACTGATCTTGATCTCCGACACCGATTGTTGCGGAACCACGCGCGAGGTCGCGTAGTGCATAATCGCGCGGAGCTGGATCGGTGACGCGTCGTAACTGAATTCGGTTCGGGTCTTGCTTCGGATCCCGAGCGAGCCCGGACAAACGTACGAGGTTTCCGAGGTTCGGATCGCGTTGGTGAGGAATAGCACCGTAGCGAGCAACCCCACGACGGCCAGACCCACCAACCACCGTCTCTCCGGCACCAAATAACGGTTCTTCATCATTATGTGATTAGATATGTGTTTAATTATGAATGTGTGTGGTTGTGTTATGAAAAATGTAGCACGGAGTGAGGAGGTAGTGGTTGGGAAGAGGGAGTTTTGTGTTTTAAGGAAAGGTGATTTGATTTTGTCAAATGTAAGGAGGAGAATTGGCAGCGCAACCAATATCATGCAAGGTACAAGGACAAAATCTTGGAATATGAGAGATTTTATTTTTCCTTTTTTTGAATGATACGTTTTGATGAAATCTTGGGGTTAGGACATCATTACATGAATAAACCAATGAGTAGGAGGGGTGTCGGGGCGACAATTGGCAAATGGCAATAAGATGGAACTAATGTTCGCCACATCTGGCTATAACACAATTTTGAAGGAAAAATGTTAACCAAGTGTAATTAGGGTATTGATTAAAAAATTATTACATGTGTAAAATTGAGTTATTCGAAATTTTTTATGCTCTCTCATTATATGCACAGTAAATAACATGTATAAAATTGTATTATACATATTTTTTTTTAGGCTGTCTTATAATTTTTATAATTTTTATTTTTTTACCAAAATGGTAAAGGTAAAGGACAAATCCACCTCTTGTTTAATGAGGGCAATTTCTCACACTAAATTTATTTTTTTAGTTATACATGTGTATTAAAAAAACTATCCCTATAAAAAATTAGAGAATCAAGATAACAACCTTTTAATTCCTCTAATAGATATTTAACATAACACAATGATTCATTTACTAATTTACAATACCGTGTTTTTATTTGAGTGATTTCATTATAATTTTTAAATAGAACACGAAATGGATTAAGAGAATTTTATGTTTCTCCATAATTAATTTTATGAAGAATAGAATATATAATCACATAAAAAAAAGATAAATGATTGAATGATTGTTTAATTATATATGTATATGAGTATTATTTTATATAAATTAACATTAAAATAATCACATAACATTCTAAATGAAAATGCATAAAAGGCAATTATAATTTATAAAATTTTAAGTATTTTAAGTTATTCTTTCATCACAACATTATGTATTTTGTAAAATCTTTTGCAAAAATATTATAAACTATTTATTGTCTTTAGTAAGAAATTATTTTGACTCTTTTGGAATTCGCATATTTTAGCAAGATCCATTATAACTTCCATTTTTTATTTTAAACATTAAAATATTCCTAGGAATATTAAAAATTAATCAAATACGTTTTTAAATATGCCAAGGAATAACATCTTCAACTGTAATATTATTGTTAATGCAAAACAATTGTCTCCTTATTCTTATAGCAATATCATATATTTTTTACATTTATTTTTTCGTATTTATCATTATTATCCCTTTTTATTTTTAAAAAATTGTTATATAAATTTATCATAGAAATAACATTATTCTTTTGTAAAAAAAAGTATCAATACACCTATTAAAATGTACAGTTTAGTTCAACGGAAAAATGTGCATTTTTATTACTATCTAATAAATAAAATATATTAAGAATCAAGACAATGTGTAAAACTCTAACTGACTGGTTATTAAATAAATTATATTGACAAATTTGTAATTTTAATTATAAATAAAACACTCTTTAGATAAATTTTAGTGTCATTTTTTAAAATAAATTTTGAATAAATGCTATTTTGAATTAATTTCTAAACTTGTAAATTAATGATAATTTAATATCTGAATATTAATGAGGCTTAACTCAATTGCTTGAACAATATATATGAATGTTGTTAATCTCATCTACTCAATAAATTTTATATTAATAATTTATAAAATAAATTTCTCCATTAAAGATAATAATGGTTAGTTAAATAAATATCTTAATTTGATTAAAAAACATACTACTAGTAATACCAAATCCCATCTACTATAAACTCAATATTCGTTAAGACATGGGTTATTTTATTTTATTTTATTTATGCAGAAGACATGGGTAATTACGCTAATAAAATACTGTATAAGGTGAAGTATCGTTTTCTTAACTACAGTATCTAGTACTAGTCTAAAAAAAAGGTATCCGGTACAACTTTCTTTCCGTTTTGATTTTTTTAATATTTTTAAATTCTTTTGGGTTTTCTGAGTTTCATAGAGTTTTCTCTCTGAATGTGGTTCGCATAATCTCTTTCCTATAATTAGGTTTTCTTACATATTTTGAATTTAGGGCTTTTGAGTCTTTGTGTGTGATTCATTTTTGCAGTTGATTCCCTCACTCAAAGTGAAGCTCAGTCTGACTCTCTTTCAAATGCAGCTATCACAAATGCAGTTTCTATTTCAAGTGTTGTGTTGATTGAAAATAAACTCTAACACTGAGAATGATTATTTGTGTTGATTGAAAATTGAAAAGACATTGAGTAAAAGTAGCTTAAAGCATAATGCAATAAAAATTGATTTGAGAATGGTTTATGTTCCTGTATAATTTATTCCTGTCACTTAAGTTAAGAATGACTTTACAAAGAGAAAATGATTTTTGTTGATTGAAAAAGAAAAAGACATTGAGAACAACTAGCTTAAAGCAAATACATTAGTTAATATTATTACATAATATAACAAGGATTATTTGGAATTTGGAATGTATTTATATAGCTTAATTTATTATAATTTGTTATATATTTAAATTACATTGTTGATTTGAAGGAAGTATAGTACTGCATTCAAGTATATTGATTTGTACATGGTTAGTTACAAGTTATCTGTTAACAAAATGATTATTGTGTTGGTTGAAAAAGACATTGAGAAAAACTAGCTTAAAAAATATTTTTTTTAGAATATAAGCTTAATAAGTAGCTTAAGGCATAATGAAATAGAAATTGATTTGTGTTGATTGAAAAAGATATAGAAAATGATTTTTGTTGATTGAAAAATATTAGTTTCACATACTATAGAGAAATGTCTTCGGAAGAAGATTTCAATAAATTAACGTGTTTTGACTGTTGTCAATCAAGTGGGAAGCTATATCAAAAGATAAAAGCTTGAGTATTCATATTTTCCTTTGCCTTCTATATCAAAAGATGATATTAAGTGCAATTCGGGAATCATCAAACCACCTACAGTTTGCAATAACACTACCACTAAGCCAAAAGGCCATTGTAGATTTAATTAAGCACTTCAATATAAAAAGTGTATATAGCTTTTATACAAACACATCTAATAATATAATTCAGCATAGTTGTGTCCCTTATTTTTTCAAACTCAGATCAATATTATTTTTCATAATTTTTATTTTCTTCATCACAGGGGTTAGGTATGGACCTTGATGCTGGAGAGTTCGCAAATTAGTGGTATCTTAAAGGGGTTGGATGGTAGTGATAGAAGCAATCTGAGTCTATTTAGAAGTGTGTCAATAATATCAAAAGCATACATATGTGGGTGTAGGACTGTTTTGCAGTTTCAAAACAACATTAGTTGAGGGGGCATAGAGACGTTTTGCATTCTGTGTTTTAGGTAATTACATGTTGTGGTTTGGTTCTTTTATCAACTTTGGTCGGCATTTTTTTTGTTTCCTCTGTGGTATGTTGTTAAATTTGTTGCTATGAACAAAATTCAGTTGTATTAAAAGGAGAATTCAGAGTAATGGTCTGTCTCTTTCACAACAATTTGAGAATTTATTCTCTCTTTTGTTTTAGTGAAGGCTGAAATGTTTCTTTCCATGCATCAAATCCCACCATAACTATTTGATTTTATATTTGAGATAGTCAATGAATGGTGCAAGCCAACTACTGAAATGAAAATGATAATAATATAGATTCCAAAAATTAGTAATCTACCAACGTTACATGAAGCATGTAGTATGAATAATTAACTTCCCTATCATATATTTGCCATTGAGATCTCACAGTTGCTGTGATTTTATTTCTCTTTGTTCACAATATTTGCCACTGAGATCTTGCAATAATCTTGGCATGTTGCAGTTATTTTGGAATTGTGTCAATACTATGGTTTTGTCATAAAAAAATCAATTGCTCAGATAGCTTCTGTTAACACTTTAGTGGCAAAACCCGTTGTTGATCCCACTATTTTACTCCTGGGCAGGCACCAGTAATGTACAAATCTCCGTTTCTGTTATTGAATTTTAGTTGAGATGGTTTCCCATAATTGCGCTCCACTATATGCTGGAATTGTGAGACATCACCCCTGAGTTATGTTTTGAACTGCATTTTCCACAGATCTTTGTTTTTCATTCCCTTTTGTTGTGTTGTAGATATGTTTGTTCTCTCTGCAATGCTTTTGGTCCCATGTCATTTCGAATTTTGTACAATTCTTAGTGATTTTTATACTGCAATCTGCCTTGTCGGTTAGGATTATGTGTAGCTGTGAGATAAAAAATATTAAACTGTATTATTTTGCATGATTGATGTTTGCCATATATTTTTAGTGAGAAATAGACTTGACAAGGATCCTATGGGATTTGGAATTAGTGGTTTTGCATCCTTAGAGAATTAATTATGAATTTGATAAGATGAGTATGAGATGGAATAATATTCTTTGTGCTTTATTGAACTTTTGAGAAGTTATTTGTAAAACTCTAGTCCCAAACACTGAGTTTTCTATTTTTTGATGATTAATTGTTTTCTGGAAAATGGTAGTTTAAAATTGATGATGAATTGTAAGATGTTATATGTGTGAACTAAAAAATATAACAAATCAGCTACTATCAAGCTTTTAGCCTATTTTCAACTTTGGGTGGGAAGGTTGCAATGTATGGAAAGGTCACATTCGTTTTTATCATAGCTTACATCTTATTATGCAAGTTATTTTTGTTTGCCCCCTAGATAATGAATGCTCAAAAAGCACTGACCACTATGAATTAAATTTGATACTTTGGGATCCAGTGGTGCTGAATGCTTTGACATTGACTCTACTATGTCTTCGGAGGTAATAGAGCTACTAGCAAAAGTATAGGAGCACTTGCTGCCAGCAGAAAGGTTGTGTCCTGAAGAAATAGGAAAGTTGGAATTCAATTTGGGAAAGCTTGATATGAGGGTTAATGAATTGATAAGTAGGTTTAAAGTTTTTCTACAGAAGAGGAATTGAATGTCTTAGAGCTACTGTTATTGACTTATGCCCCAATATATGTAAAGATGAAATCATTTGCCGCAATCACACAATCAAGAGGTTGACTGCTATCTATTTATGTGTTGAATGTATCCTTAAAGAAGGTTCAAATTTGCCATCCAATTTCTTAGTTGAGCTTGAGAAAGTATTTTCTTTTATACGTTGAAATCTAATGGCAAATTTCTTAATATAGAAATAATATATAAAATAAAATTCATTGGTTTTTTTTTAACTCAAGTAGGAAATTTTCACTTAACCTAGCTACAGGGATGAATCATTTAAGGGTGAAATTTAATTTCTTAACTTATGTTATAATATTTTAACTTAAAATTTAATGTAGATTTATTTTCCTTAACTTACAATTTTTTTTACTCAACTAATGTATTGAGTATTTTCTTTTAGTAATTGTTTTAGATTTATTTAAATGAAAAAAAATTAAACCCAACTCGGTTCATTTTTTTAAAATTTTGACATGACGTTAAAAAAATAAAATCTTAAAAAATTGTAGTCATAATCAATTTTTGCTTCTTAAAGGTCGGCATATAGAGTTGGCCTCAGTAAAACCTATGTCGATCTTAAATGTAAATTTTATGCACATTATTGAAGAGAAATTCTAATTCTTATTGGAGTTAGCTAACTTTCTAACGAAATTGTTTTTACAAACTTATAAATAGATGATTTTTCTAATTAATATATAATCAATAAACTTTTACAATTTCATAGAACCATTTTTATTTTGAGAATTTAATATATAATAAATTATTCTAAGTTGTATAAGTTATAATTTTACATTCTATTTTGAGATTCTTTTTATATTGAGTATATTAATCATAATTTATCTTATATAATAAGATTATTAATTTTTATAATAATTATTTTAAAAGTTATATTAACGGTAATTTATAATAATTATTTTGCACCGTTAGCATGATCATCAAACTCTTATTTTTATGTTATATATTAAAATTACATATATAATACAACCTACATTAACTTTAATACATTAAATCATTCTCTTTATTCTAGCTTTGGTAACCTCATTTTTTAAGGCGACAACAACACTGTTAAAAATGTCTCAAAAATCACCAATGTGATATTAAATCCTTTGAATTACTTAAAATTTAATTTTCATAACTTCTATCAAATAAAGTCATACTCTAATATTATGTTATCTTCGTTGGCTAAAATTTAAAAATAATACAATTTTATTTAATATTTAGGAAAAG
>CM023951.1:32517853-32543171 GCA_013407115.1 Glycine latifolia
CTTTTCCTAAATATTAAATAAAATTGTATTATTTTTAAATTTTAGCCTATCTTCGTTTGATTTTTATTTTTCAATTCAATTTGAACTTCAAATGAAGGGAAAAATACAATACATTACACTACCAAAAACAACTAATATCTTAACGAAGGAGGTTAAATATTTATATTGTTTTTATTATACAATAAATGTATACATTTTTCTATTAACTCACATTTAATTTCAATTATTAGGATCTGATCTCTTCATACATATGCAACAACATCAAGAAACATAAATATCATCTCCGGTTAACATTAAATCTAATGACGACTCGAGTAAATAATATCATGTATTATGTACTTTCGTTAATAAGTGTTTAGTATAGATTTGTAATTAGAAAATAAAAACAAACTGTTTTACACAAATTATAAGTTATTAAAATAAGTTATAGTAAAATTATAAATTATTATAGAAGTAATACAAGTCCAAATGCTAAATTACTCCGACGCATTCAAAACTTGGAAGGAAAGTTCAACATCCAACAAACTTTAGTATGTTGCATGTAATTTAGTACTAGTACAAAATTATGCCACGTGGACAATTAAATAGCGATGTCGACATGACACGTAGTGGTTGAAAAACAATGATATTTATAGTATCTGTCGTTCCCACAAACTCCAAGGTCATAAGATGAAGCAGTGAGCTCAATTTCATTCCAACGACTATGCTTCCCTCATTTATTAATTATTTCTGTCTCCATTCTTATGCTTCACGGCACCATCACAGCCCCTCCTTCGGTCCTTCCTGACAAAAAGTTAGCCATTAGAGTATAAATGATCCAAGTTATTTATAGATTATTTGAATTTGATTAGTTAAATATTCTATCAAACTTGTTTATTTAAATCAGTTAATGTCAATCTTTACAAATTTATAAGTTATTTTTAAATTTATTTTTTTAGAGAATTTTTAAGAAAATTAATATATCTTATTGAAAAAGACTAATTTAAATTGAAGTATAATATTTTTTGTTTAATTTGTTATGATGTTTTTATATTTTTAATAACTAATATGTCTCGTGTTATGACGAATTCAAGTAGTATAAAGACTGTGTTAGAAAATTCAATACCAAGATTTCCCATGGCATAGTGGCTGCCCGTGGTTCATGGATGGTTATCCTTAAATTAAATTCTATTAGGTATATTAAGTATCGGTAGCTGTCACTACTACTCCCTTCTCTAAACCAACATTTTTAGTGATTTTAAAAAATAAAAACATACTTACATAAAATTAGTTATTTGTTAAATTAAAAATAATTAATTGATAGGGAACCGACTCAACTTATCTCTCTTATAAGAACATAGGTTAAATTTTTATTACTTAAATGAGAATTTTGATCGTGAATAATTCATAAATATTTTTTTGAACTTCAAGACTTATCTAAACTTTTTATTGTAAAAAAGAAATTATAGTTGAATTTGTTGTGAGAAAGATAAAATAAAGTAACGGCGTGTAAGTAGCGTGGAATATTGGAGCAGCAGCTGGTGGCATTAAATAGAGAAGAGAAGCCATTCGATTTCCCACAGGCGAAAAAGGCGTAAAAGAAATAAAGAAGATGAAGCAGCAGAGAGTGGAGTTTATGGGGCTGGGACTTTTGGTGTTGGTGGTGATGATGGCATGTGGGTCGGCGAGTGGTGCGGATGATTTGGCAACCAAGTGTTCAGCGGTGATTCAGAAGGTAATACCGTGTTTGGATTTCGCGACGGGGAAGGAAGCAACGCCGAAAAAGGAATGTTGCGACGCAGCAACGTCCATAAAGGAGAGCAAGCCAGAGTGCCTCTGCTACATCATTCAAGAGACCCACAAGGGTAGCCCACAGGTTAAAAGCTTGGGCATTCAAGAGGCCAAGCTGCTTCAGCTTCCTTCTGTTTGTAACGTCAAAAACGCCAGCATCACCAACTGTCCTAGTAAGTACTCCCACTTCTAACCTTCATTAACCACTCTAGGGACAATTCTTTCGGACGTTTTTCAATTATGCTTTCCTCTAATTGCTTTTTACGACTGCATGATTCTTTGTATATAATATACAATTACTTTTATGAGTTTTTCTATTAAAAATATATCTCAAAAACATTTATAACCTTTTATCTAAAAGACTCAAATGCATCTAAACATACAAACAACACAGTTTTTTCTGTTTTCTACTTTTGCCGAAATTTCAGATCTCTCACCATCCATCCAAACACACTCTTGATACTAGACATCCATGTTATTATATATGTTATGTTATAGATACATCTCTTAATAACAAGGTTTTATACTTCACAGGTTCTTACAATTCATCTTATTACTTTACTTAGTAATATTTCTAAAACTTTAATTTTTAAGATGACAACCACCCCTGCTTATACTTTTCCTTGATAAAATTTAAAAATAATACTAATATTTTATCCTCTCTTCCATCATCTTTGTATTTTGGCATCATGAAAGATCTCATTTACTGCAACTCTGTCTATTGATGTTTTTTTCTTCTTCTCTTTTCTTATTGTATCTTTTATCTCTCTTTTCTTCATTGTATTTCGTTTTTCCGTTCTAAAATATCTACACTCAAGAAAAGTAAACAAATTTTAAATGAAAATAATCGAAAGCCCAGTTGGTTTATTATTATTTTTACCTTTTTTTTATTAGTCTCGAATCAAATCAAAGTCTTATTAATTAGTGCCGACCTCTGATGTTAGTTTTGTGTGTGTGAGCTTTTTAAGGCTTGGTTCTAATTTTGTTGAGAGGATACTGACTCATGTTAGTACTATTAAGGTGAAGCTCTAGCTTTGGTGAGAAATTTGTCCTTTAGGTAATTTTGGAATACTTGTGAATCAAAACCAAAGTTCTACTATTAATTAGTGTGGACCTTTGATGTTAATTTAATTTTGCGTATTTCTCAGTGCACGACTTATTAAGGAAGTTCTAATTTTGATTGTAAATTTGTTGTATAGTAAATATGGGAAGGTCACGATTTTTAAAAAAAAAATTATACTAAATTTGGACATCTCATTATTTTTAAATATTTCACATTTATTTTCACTTAACATTTTTTTTCTATCTGTTTCTATCATACTGTATCGTAGTATTATCTAGCATACCTATTTTCTTTCACTACCTATTGAATACTAGCATTTTTGGTGTCTTTACATGAATTTTTCTATTTTTTATTTATATTATTTGAAAAAAAGTCATTTTATTTATTATCTTTTTTATAACAGTTATTATCTGTAGTTCTTTTTTCAAGAAATTTATAGAACAAAACAAAGTAAAATCACGATGTTTAATAGTAATTACTACTGCTTTTTTTTTTACTTACCATTATTACTACTGCTTTAGATCTTCACTTCTCATTCTCTCCCATTTTTTCGTCTCTTGTTAAAATTTTCAACAAATTGTATTGAACTTTGCTATTTTAATACTATCAAATACGTGTAAATACAAAACATCTAAAAACACCTATAAAAATCAATAACGTTGATACAAATACAAATAATAATGATTTATGTTTTTAACCAAATTTTTTAGGATTTAAATTTTAATTGATTATTAGATATAAAATAAATTGTGTTAGAAAAAAAAATACTCATCTTATTTGCACTCATAGTAAGATAACTACTTTGTACTAATACTAAAGTAAAAAAAAAAACAGTGATTAAAATTAGGTTACCCATCATCTAGATTGGGTAGGAGGACAAAATTACTTGCAGACCTCTCATCTAGATTGGTTAGGAGGGTGTTAACATTACTTTCAATAAGATTGCGCACATTAACTAGAATCTGATTCTTGTCATTAATTAAATTGATATGTGACCCTAGGGCAATCCAAAGAGCTGAACTGTCTACATATTTATTACTACTAGATTAGCTTTTAAACTGACGAATTTTAACTTTGTCACGTTCACCACTTGGAAGTGTGACAGTCTATATTCATAAGTCATAATTGTCGACACTTTCGTGGGTGAAGAATTGAACTAGTGTATTGCCATCAATATATTTTTCTAAGACCCGAATTCGTACTAGCCAGTTGTTATGTAGGAGCTTTTAAGTGTTTGATGGAACAGAAATGGAAACATGGGTTGACAATTGTTTTTGTTTGGTTGGTTAATAAATTTGGTCACAGGTCGTCAACCACTAATGTCTATCTCAAATTTTCTTAGCCATGATGGATTAATTTCCCTTAAATTAATAAATACTAATACTATGAATTATTTGAATATTGACAGAGCTTTTGGGTCTATCTCCAAGTTCCCCTGATGCTGCTATCTTCACATCAAATTCTTCGAAGACAACTCCTTCTGCACCTGCAACAACAAACTCACAAACTACGACCCCCCAGAGCCAAAACGCATCGTATGGAAGCATGGTTCAACCCAGTAGTACCGTTACCTATGCGATGGTGATGGCTTTGGCCATTGTTCTAATTGCTGTTCCAATCGAAATTGTGAGCATTTATACATGATGATGATGCGGCATTGTTGAATGAATGCTTCTTCATCTACTTACCTCCTTCAGTGATGAAGACAGAGAGTAGTAGACAGTTGGGGTTGTTTTCCTGCTTTTGTTATGCATAGGACTTCTTCGCAGCTTTGAATTAAATGAATTGAATTGGTTTGCATTTGTGGCCTGTGATGGTTTCTCGAATTTTGGGACCTCGCTGTAATGTTTGCCTTTATTATGGACTTGTTTCTTTTCTGCTTCCCACAATTAATATTAACGGATAGTTGGTGAAAGTTGAGAGACTTAATAATGCTATGAATTATTTAATTTAATTTAATAATTTAAGACGTGATTGATTTCACTTTCAATACTTTTATAGTACTACTGGAGTGTATAGTTTAATGAATAAAGTAAAAGAAAATAAAAAACATGAAAATGAAAAATCCTTTTTAAAATTGTTTAATAGAGAAGAGAATAAAAAATGAGAGAGAATAAAACCATATAAATATCTCTAACAAAGAAAAAATATGAAAAAACATTGTTATTATATTTAACAGACAATTTTGAACAAGGGTTCCACAATACATGTTCCACACTGATGGAAGGAATAAAAATTCCACCTTTTATGTATGTTCTTCCATTCATTGTCATTTCTCTCCAATAAACACAGCCTTACTTTACATTATTATATGTTTTTAATTGTTAATTTTTTTAATTAATTATCTTTATTTTAAAAATGAATTAAAACTATTTTTCTTGTATTTTTATTTAAAGATCTTGAATTATTATTATTTTATTATTGTTATTCCTTTTTACTTAGGAGTGATATATTTCACGCTAAATTTATTGACATGTAGATCCAGAATTTTTTTTTGTTACAAGCGGGACCAAAAAGATAGTCTAACATTTCTTAGATGAAAAATAATACAAGTTTTATTAAGATGCTATTAGCTTTAAACATAGTAAAAATTCAAAGATAAAGAAGGTAAAATAAATTATTATATATATTTATCAATTTATTTTTCTTATATCTTGACCACTTTTTGCGATACTTTTTTCAACTTATGGGAGCGGACAAAATATTTCTTTAATATTTAAGTAAAAAATTTAATATATTAAAAAAACAAATACCTGGATGAAGGGTTTAATTAAATTCATATATATATAAAGATGAAATAATTTATGATAATTCATTTAAAATTATAGTTAACATTAGAAATTAAAAAAAATTGTATATATATTTATCAATTTATCTGAATTTTTGTATATGATATTAATATATATTTAAATTCCCATTTTAAATATATTTTAAAAAAAATTAATCATTAATAAGAATAAAATAATAAATTTTTTAATATATATAATTATATTTAACAACATTAATCCTTCAAACTTGGTTGTGTCTAAGGATTTAATGGATTTTTTTAACGAGAGCAAATATTACTGATAGATAATCCATTGGTAAAATTTGTCGCAAACACTTTAATTAAAAAAATCCGTCACAGAAGGTTTAAATTACTGATAGAAAAAAACCGTCGGCAATATCAATATTTCTAACAACAAATAGATCATCAGTAACTCAATTTTTCCGAAGGATCATGGGAAAAATGTAATTCACATTTTTCTTGTAATGTTGGTGGATCTTCTAAGATGAACATTGTTCATTTGGAATAGTATGAACATAGTTATCATGAATATAATGCTCATTTATATCTACATTTAGAGGTTGACCGTTAGTGAGTTTAACTATTAATTTGCTTACCCGCAAAGGCTTGTGAAAGAGAAATCTCTTCATTAAATTACCAAGTCATCCTCTTCTCTTATAAAGACATTGTGGGATTGTTTTCTAACACAAAACAACAATTCCACATTACCACATTTTCCCCATTACTGATTTCCTCTCACTGAAGGTGATCTTGGATTCATTCAGTGCACCACAAAAAATTGAGATTTCGAAGATCTCTCACAATGTCTAGGTTTTCCCTTTAGCATGAAGAGAGCTTGTCCAACAGTACTTGTAAGTCAATTTTTTCCCTACATACAACTCCTCGAGTGCATTATTGTAAAACAACATGAGAAACATTGGCATCTACTATAGTCTCGGTGTTTAGAGTGTATACAGGAATAACATAAGATTTGGCCACAGAAAATCCACCGCACTTGGGCAAGCGTGTACCCTATAGCAAAATTTATGTAATAAATACACACACACACTGAATTTCATATTTTTTTTATAAACAACAATAAATAACATGCATTATATTTCAATATATTGAGAATAAGAATTAGTATCTACATTAACAACAAACATTTAGGAAAATATTTTGTAATTATGTTTAAAAATATATTAAATCAGAATGGAAGGTGTAACTCTCATATTATCTTTACTACAATAATAACCAATAATAATTGAAAAAGAATTTACATTTAGATTATTGGAAGAAAAAAATGAATATTGTGTTGTGACAATTTATAAAGGTTAACTAATGAACAAATTTTAACTCTCAAATCAATAACAAAGTTATTTTTTTTATAGATAGAAATAGAGGATAATTTTAGAGGATTTATAACAATTCACGACGACATAATCAACTAATTGAGATAGATCTCATTGACAATAATAAAGTCATTTGATTGTAAATATAATCATTTATAACATTTAAAATATATAACAATAATTAAGGTTGAAGGGAGGAGGGGAAAGAGAGTGTAAGTGAGTTCAAATCTCTCTCACTAATATAAACTAACAATTTATATATATCAGATACAAAATTAAAAAACAATAAATAATTAGAAAAGATAATTACTACAAAAAATAATTGTTACTATAGTATTTTATCTAAAAATACTGCAATTTATCTTCACAATGAAAAATATAAAAGTGAAATAAAAAATTCTAAAAAAAGAAATAAAAATATCTTTATCTTTATAATAAAAAATTATAAAAGGAGAATAACGTATTTTTTAAATAATAAGAGAGAAGTAAATGACATATAAATATAAACACATCACCAATCCAGAATGATTATTTTACTAAAATAGGTTTTTGAGTCAAACTCGGAATCACTCAATTACAACGCAACTCGAACACGCTCTACATATTTGATATTTACATCAAGTAATGACACATGGATAATTCACATAACATTTCAACTAATCCTAATTAATAAATTAATCAAATCATACAAAGAATACATCACACATATATTTTAAATTACTGAAATTTCAGGGTGTTACAGACAACCCAGTCATCATCTCGATTACAATACACCCAAGAGTCCATATATCCAATGGTGTTTCGATTCGGCCAATGACAGATTCCGATGACATGTAAAATGGGGAGCCTCTGAACTTGATCTTCCAAAAGTCTACATCAAACACCTCGTCTTTGGTCCTGGACTGTCCAAAATCCACAATCTTGAGTCGATAATCCACTTCATTCTCCTCACACGAAGGAAAGAGAAGAATGTTGTCCGATTTTAAATCACAATGAACAATCCTGAATCAATGAAGGTTTTTAGAGTTTAATTTGATACATAGTCTATGTAAAGTGTAAGTGTTTAACTAATTAAAAGGTTGACTTGATAATGAAAAAATAGAAAATTATAAATTTGAATTCCTTTATTAAGAAAAATCTAACAATTAAAATAAACTGATAACAAAAATAAAAAATACTAAATATATGATTCCCATGGTCTCGTATGTTTTGCGAGGTTTTAAGATCAAATTGTTTAACATGCGGTTTAAATAGATTTACTCATGGACTAACGAGCCTAATCGCATGCTTTTTAATTTTATATATATTAAAATAATTTAGTCTTCTCCAAAATATTTAGAAGCATGGCTTCCTGAGGAAATTCGCAATAGTAGGATCATTCAAAGTTTTTTAAAGAAATTTCTTTTATGGTCTAATTGTATAAAAAGAAAATTAATCAATCTAAATATCTCATTCACCGGAAAAAATGCTAAGAAAATATCAAGTAGCAGAAAATAAGAAAATGTTAAAAAGTGCATAATTTGTATCATAAAAACGTTTTCAAATTAACTTCCGGTCTATACTCACTTGCAAGATTGATTCCATTTGGATTATAACATATTCCCCTCCTAGCAATAATTTTTTTGGAGATGTTATCAGCAGGTTCTCAATTAAAGGCAAATTTATATTAGAATAGAACTAAATAAATCAGTCATTTGGTTAGTTTATTAAAGTTTTCTTAATATCACTTTTGGTCAATTAAATTTTGTTTTGTTATATTAAGTTTAAAAAGTTTCTCTTTGATTCTTCATGTTTTCAAAAAAATTATTTTGGAAAGCTAGATACTAGATAATAAATTTATTTTCTTCGGTATTATGAAATATAGAATCACATTATTTATTTTAGCATGTCTAAAGATGAATTTATGAATATTAATGGTAATGCAAAAAAATTAAACCTCAAGGAGAAATCTAGTAACATAAAAAAAATATTCCACAAAATTCAACAGATAATTATTTATGGTGTAGCATGAAATGTAGAATAGAATGAAAATGAAAGACTTTATGAAAAAATGTATTTTTTTTATTGATGAGCGAAACTGAATGCAGGATGAAAAAAGATTTGAGAGTGGAAACAAAAGAAAAGGAAAATTGGTTCAGAATCAGTTTAAGTAATCAGTTCAATTTATAACCATTTTAGTAAAGTGGATCGATTGTTTGCATTAAGACCCAAACCGGTGTGGGTCAATGTTTTTGGATACTCGATCCATGCACAATCCTAATTGTGACCCTCGTGGTCAGCGCACAGATTGCATTTCTGTGAAGGACACACTCGTGGATTTGGACGATGAGGGGTGAAGTAGGCATGCCGGAACTAGACAGAGGAAGAGGGGTGGCGCGCGGTTATGGAGGTTAGGGGGTGAGAAGTATGAAGGAAAAAGAAATGGGGTGCAAGGAAGGGGCGGAGGGTAGGTTCGTCATTTCATAAAATCTGGTAGTGAAAATAACAATTTAATAGTGAGAATAGTAGGTCCCCCCGTCTCTTTGTTTGTCGTTGGGCCGTATCTTGGGCTGATCTCAATTTAGACCTAAAAATACTTATGTTAAAATAGTTTTAAAAATAAATGTATACGGATATTAGATTAGTGTTATTTGGGGATCGTTTTTGTGTTGCTCATTCTTATTTTCCACAATATTGAATATTTACCGCCCGGCCGGAGAAGGAGGAGGAGGATCTTTGTCGCAGGCACTGTTCATCGCCATGTCTCGGGTAAACCCCCCTCTTATAATCTCATTCCTTCACTTCTAACAATTCTCTTCGATTCATCATCTTCTTTAGCTACGCTTTTGAACCCTAGCCCAATCGATCTCGGTTCAATCAGGTGGATTTAGGGTTTTGTCAATTATAAACGCCCTAATTTTGATTCCTATCCTTTTTGCTCCTTTTTTGGTTGGAATCAGCTTCTTTGTGCGGATTTATGTATTTAATTTGTCATGTATAGTTCTCTCTTTGCTTATATGCCCAGTGAAATTGGAATCTCAGCCTTCTGATTGGTTTTGCAGGTTGATAACAGAAATTCCTCAGCCTCCAAGCGTGCTAGGACTGATGGTGCGTCACGCTTTTCTATATGTTCTTGTTTGTTTTCCTTTTTTTTTTTTTTTTACCTTCTGATGTTTATGGATACTTCCAACATTGTTGTTGATACTTGAAATTATCGTGCGTGCTATTTTACATTCTGCTATCAATTTATGCACTGGTGGGTGCATTCGCTAGCTTCCACACTCACCATTATGCTACTTTTTTTGTAATTCAACGTGTTTGTGGATGATGTGGTGTTGAACCTAAACTCAGGTGCATTTTAATTGGTTTTTGTTTGTAGGTAGTCGTAGGGAAGATGATTGGACATGCCCCAGCTGTGGCAATGTCAATTTCTCTTTCAGGACAACTTGTAACATGCGTAATTGCACTCAACCAAGGCCGGCTGATCATAATTCGGTATGATATTATATGTAATGTCATTTTAAAAAAAATGTGATTTTCATTTCGTTAATGATTTATGGTAACATTTATTTGATGATTTCTTTTATCAATTTCTCTCTTTTTGCTTGTGTTTCTTATTGTGCTTTCTTTTATATTCCTATGTTCTGTTCACTCGTGTTCCATGAGTTTTTTTCCCAAATAATGGGGAATATAGAGGGTATGGAAATCAAATGTTCATACATGCATAACAAAGGACTGAGATGTAGTTATATTTTGCTTCCTTTAGAGCTACTTTTATCATCAAATATCTTTATGTATTCATTTACTACTATCCAGAAATCTGCTGCCAAGCCTCTACAAGCTCCGCAGGGTTATTCATCCTCAGCTCCTTATTTAGGTTCTAATACCCCCTCTTCAATATATCTTGGTGTTCCACCATATGGATCTTCTCTGTTCAATGGATCATCTGTTCCTCCCTATGATGTTCCATTCTCTGGAGGATCAGCATATCACTACAATTATGGTAGTCGCCTTTCTGCTGGCAGTCCTTATAGACCATTGCATTTATCTGGACCAACACCCTACACTGGTGGACCAGTGATTGGAAATGGTATGTTCTATTCCTTTGTTTCTGTCATTGAAGTTTCTTCAATCTGGATAAATTATGCTTCATGTTTCATTTTTTTATTAATAAAAGAACATGGAAAGGGAAAAAATGAATAATCAATTGGAAGTTGGAACTTTCTTTTTGTATTGGTAATGATTGATTTAATGATACATAACTCTTCCTTCTGTAATTTTCTGTTTTACTCTCACTCGTCTCTTTTTTTTTTTTTTGCTTTGCTCCTGTTGCAGTTAATATTTACTTTTTTGATTGTGTATTCTTTACAGGTGGGATATATGGAATGCCCCAACTGTTGGATCGGTATGGCCTGGGTGTCCCTATTGGACCTGGGACAATGGTACGAGGCTTTAATCTAAAAGATTAAAATTAATTATTTGTAACTTCTAATTCCAGGATGAACATTTTTTTAATTACTCATTGAGTATTTCATGACAACACCTGAAGAATCTTTTGTCAAGTTATGCAGTTAATTTTGTTCACAGTAAACACAATATTATAAGCTAGATTTATTTTTCTAGTGTCAATCACAACTCACAAGTCAAAGGTCTTAACTCTTAACAATCTGCATTTATAGTTTACTCATCATACATACCTATAGTCATATTTTATATTTTATTTTAAAACAAATTAAGTGTAGATATATGCATATTTGCATCATCAAAGTTGGATATTATCCCTAGCAAGTTAATGAAGCTAAAGTTTCTAAATTGTATAATTTCATGGATTTTGTTGCTAAGTGGAATTTAATAGTTCATACTTGCTTGGGCAGGGTGCTAGGCCAGGATTTTTTCATGATGACAAGTCACAGAAAAAAGGTACAGGTCTGTTATTTCTAGCTTATGTCTATTTTTGTTCAAATGGAAGTTGACGTAGATTTATTTTTCTCATCCCCTTTTCCTAGCAGATGCAACTCGTGACAATGACTGGACATGTCCAAAATGTGGCAATGTCAATTTTTCATTCAGAACTGTCTGCAACATGAGAAAGTGCAACACACCCAAACCTGGATCCCAGGTCTGCTGCCTTTATTTCTATTTTGCATATTGTGATTTGTGAATTGTGGTTAACTTTTTTATAATGGAAAAAAATTCATTTACTGTTTTAACATTTTTTTTTAAATGTTTAACGTTGTTGGATGTGAATGTCGGGCTGCAGGCCTCAAAGTCGGACAAAAATTCTAGTAAGTAGCTTCCCAAGCTCCCACATGATACATCTGTGATCTGTCTCATAATCGATGTCTTTTAACTGATACAAAGCAATAGTTGGTAATTATGTTTCTTTGTTTGTATTTTTCCATCCAGAGCAAAAGATGCCTGAGGGAAGCTGGAAGTGCGAAAAATGTAACAACATAAACTATCCTTTCAGAACCAAGTGCAACAGACAGAATTGTGGTGCTGACAAGCCAGCTGAGTCTGAAGAATCTCCTTCACCAGCTGCAGATCAAAATGATCAGGTTTGTTGTGTAAAATATTTTCATGTTGACCTTCATTCCTTGTTGCTACAGTTGTTGGTTTTCAAAGAGCAGCTTTGTAACATAATGAATATTTTCATTTGGCAATCTGTTGTGAAGTTGTCTTTTAAGTGGATTATAAGTAAAAGCTTTAGTTTTGCTTCCTTTCATTTGGAACCTTTTATCACCCGTTTTTAATTTCCTCCGTATTTATCCGTTGCAATCTTTAATTTGCAATTATTTACTGTTCCAGTGAGTACTAGGACATGTTTGAGGGTTGAGAAGGTCCAGAGTTGTCATCAAGCATTGCTCAGTTTGGGTGTCTGACAGTCAGTCTTGTCGTCTTCTATGTTGCAGCAGTTGTCAAGTCACTCACCTTCTCAATATGTGTCAAGTTGTTGTATTAACTGAGATGGTATTTTGGTCTTTGTGGATTGTTATGATGCATGTGTCAGCCAACTTTCCTGGCATAAAGGTTATTGCAGGTTTCAGTTTTAAGTTTTCTTTTGGTTCTTGACTGTCTGTGTTTAAGTATAACTCTAGATAAATAGATGCCTTAAAAGAAAGTGAAGATTCCAAGTTTTTTAGATTTATTAGGTGACATTTTAGTTTTGGGTAGTTGAAAGTGTCTTCCTAACATACCACTTTTAGGATGTGTGCATCAGCATTACGAAAGCCATTCTCTTTCGTAGTGTTACTTGTAGCTACATAGATGTTTCATGCCGTGTCATTGAATTAAAGTTGACGGTAGATTATTTAGTTGATCATAGATTTCTTAGTTTCATTTAGATATAAGTACTCCTTGCTGATAATAGGTTTTTGGGGGTAGTCTTTATAGGGTCATTAACTTGAGTGCTAATCCTGATGGTAGTCTTTATAGGGTCATTACCTTGAGTGCTAATCTTGATGTTTCTGGTATCTAACTTGTTTCCCTGCCTGTCCACCGTTGACAATATCTAAAGTTCAGAGGAAAATTTCTAAATGTGGATGTCAAGTGGGTATTTGTTGTGTCCTTTATAACTCGTTTCAATAGGCAATTTAGTTCTTGGAATTATTCTCTGCTAGCATAGTCCTTGAATTTATGAAACTAGCATCACATTAGTCGTTCTTGTATCTTTTAGCTTAGACCCCAAGAAGGACTAATTTGATATGGATTTTGTAAATTTAAAGAATTGAATACATGAAAAAATTCAATGACCAGCAGCAGATGATTTCCGGTACAAACTTTGATGTCTATAAATATTAAGTATTCACTGGAGTACTGCTCCGTATGAATTCGGACTATAAAACTAAGATTTGGTTCCTCTAAAGTGAGTAGAATGCACGTTAGAGGATAAAGTGCATAAATAAAAAAGCAGAGGATGATTGGGAAGAGAGATGAAGTTACTTGATATTGTAGTCCGAAGAAGCTTCCAATTTGCTTTGATCTAGGAGGGCACGTTGAACTTAACTCATAAAGGTGGGCTTTCTTGACGAACAATTTGGGAGAAAGATTGCTAGGGGATTCGTCATGATTGGGTCTCATCACGTTAGCAGCATTTTTGTATTTAAAATTAGCTATAATTTGATTTGTTAATAGGATTAAATTTTACTGATAAGTAAGATGTCAAATAACTTTGGACGTGAATGAGGCTGATTAAATTACAATCAATATTGCCTGATTTATATAATATAAGTTTTCATTTAACCTTGAAGGATGCTACTAAAGAACTTTTACTAGAATTGTCTGTTGATAAGAAAATTAAAATCTCAATTCCAGAAAAGGAATACACTTGAAGGTATTTTTATTCAATAAAAAAATGATTTGAAACCCACAATTATAAAATAAAATAAAAAATTATACACGAGTATTGCTATTCAACACGAAAAATTAAGTGATTGGGCATAAGTATTTAATGTAATGTATTGAAATTGAGGTTGAATTATTTGGGTATAATTTAATTATGATTCTTGCAAAAATAATTCTCAGTTGACTCCGGATTAATAGAATCTTTTTATCCTAGTAAAATGGAGGGTTAAGACAAAAAATCAAATGCAAAAAAAAAAAAGTGCATCATTTGCTACTAAGTTATTATTTTTAAAATAATTAAAATTAAATTAAAAAAGACTTTTTTTTTAATATATAAAAAACATCCATTTGTGTGATTAGTACGAAATTAGTGTCGTACTAATCAGCATTTCTCTTTATGAAAAAATAATTGAAAGTAATATTATATATATATATATATATATAAAGTATGGTAAATACAATTCTTTAAAATTATGTATATATTTCAAATAGAATAATAAATATCAATATTATATGGTTATCAGTAGTGTTGAGAAACATAGTATCAATATATGCTTAAAAATTTGTAAGTAATTTTCTATGTTTAGATTCGGGTAAATATTTTATTAAATGTATGTAATTTTTATGGGTATTTAGATCCGGCTGTCATCCTTAATCACAATATCAAACATCACTGTTGATATCAGCTGGGCATGTAACAATACTCAAAACTACATCTTCCTCATCAAAAAACAAATTTTGGAATTTACTAAATCTCTTTAATTAGAAAGATGTAACGCGTGTGCGACTATGGGTCATTGGCTCATGGCATACAGAATCCGATTATAGTTCATTTTATGTATGGTAACATGTGTACTATGGTTTGAAATTACATATTATAATTCAGTTATGGGTTACATATAATTTCATGTAGAGAAAAAAATACTCATACTCTGTCAGTGTAAAGAGACTTTACACATGTATCTAATAACAATTCTTCAAATTGCCACGTCATTTAGTAGTGCTTTAATTAATTAAATAAAACTTTATTAAAAACAGAAAAAAAAAACAACAACACTGCTTTTCAGTCTCTCAACGCTGCAGTCTGCAGTTACCTCTGCCCTTCCGTTAGATGTCTCCTAATTCGCTTGACTTTGACTATACATTTCTGAATTCAGAATATTCCTGCATAATTAATCTTGCTACCCGTTGGCAAAATCTTCACACGACCTGAATTTGAACTCCATTAACAGAAATTTCAATAACTTCAAAATGGATCGCATATTGTGGCAGCAAAAGATTTTTCTAATTGTTACTTTTCCTCTGCATAAAAAATTTGATCTCCCACTTTTAAACTTCCAGATTATGTCTACAAAAATATTTGTCCACAACCTGCTTATTATTATTTCCCACCGAATGTGATGAGAAGGTGCAACACAAGAGAACGACGAATGTGATGAGCAACGTAACAGAACATGTTGTTTTTACGATTTTCAATTAATTTTTACGCTCTTGGAGGCCTTCGAGAAGGTACCTTCGATTCAATTTTTGTTTTCATTGCGTTGGTGGCCTTATGATGGCGGAGGTAGCACATTGCAAAACTAAGAACGTGCATTGGACGTTATAGCAGTATTGTGTTTACCTTTTTTATTTATTCAAATAAAGCACTACTAAATGATGTGGCAATTTGTAGAATAATGATTAGTTGCATGTGTAAAGTTTGTTTACATTGACAGTTTATGAACATTTTCTCTTTTATGTATATAACAAGAATTCAAGAAAAAAACTTTTATTTCTATTAACATTGTATCTAATAATACAAGTTGAATTATTCTGAGTTCTCATACTTCATCAAATTTTAATTAGATTTTTAATTATTTTTTAATTGAATCCTTGAAATTTTTTTCAATTGGTTCTCACGTCTAGTTGTCGTTATAAGAGTTATAAAAATTGACTCTGAGCATCTAATTAGAGAAGTGGATACTGTATTGATATTTTTGAAGTGTGCTTTAACTTGTAAGTACAACTGAATCAATTTCAAAGATCAATTAGAAGGAAGAATTCAATTGAAACAAAAGTTCAAGGACTTAATTAAAAAAATTGAAGAACCTAATAAAAGATTTGGTGGACCCACGGATCAACTTAACCAATAAGATTATACTTCAATATTTATAAAGATAGAAAATATAAACATGAAAAGCTTCCAAACTCCAGAAACGAATGATATGGGATGTGTTTTTAACAGCCTAAATTTTACAAGTTTTTAGTTATTTATTATTATTATAAGTCTGCAAGGTACTCTCTTCGTCATAAAATTAATGTCGTTTAAGTTATTTTATAAAGACCATTTAAAATTAATAAATAGATGAAAAAAATAATTTTATAAAATTAACCTTATTAAATAAATGAAAGAAAATAATATTAATATTTAATTCAAAACTAATTTGACATTTATCAGAGATATTAATATAAAAAGAATAATTTGACATGGTAGGTTAATTAGAAATTTAAGTTAAAATTGAAATGAGCGCAGTCTGGTACAAAATGAAAATGTCTTAGGAGTTTTCAAGAGAACAGGTTTTACACCATTCGGACCGCAATCAGCATGCAGTTTTAATTAATCTCCATTTGAAAAAACAAGCGAATGAAAGACAGCACCCTAGAAATTTAGTTGAAGTAGAAGCATAGTGTTGTTAATCCAGTTGGTTGCAAGGAAAAGGTGATTCATAGGGTGAGCTCAACAGCTGAAAGTCTTGAAAGCGATTGCTGCTATCGCAATCCGAGAATGAGATACACATGCTGGAATGTTGTTGATGATCAGTGTGCCAATACTCTGCTGAGGAAGGAAGTGGTATGCGGTGCTGAGTGATTGAGTGTGTTGTCTGAGTTGAGTGTTCCAGAGAAAGGGACTTGGTCTCATATGCACCCCATGAAGATGAAGAATTCGTTGACAGAAGAGAGAGAGCACGGTTAACATCTTGTGTACTGTTTGGATCAGACAACCTAATGGGATCTTCCATACCTGCAACAACAACTCTATCAAAATTGAACAATCATTGTTCCATCCAAGCCTCCCCATGTACTGAGGTTTCTTGCTATGAAGCATAGACTCAAACACCGGACACGACATGGACATAGACACTTCGACACAAATAATGTCTAAAATATAGGACAGGGAGACAACACATACACACCAAACACAGATATTTTAATTACATGAAATATGAGTAATATATAACAAAATATCTAAATTGATGGTAGACAACACATACACACCAAATACAGATATTTTAATTAAATGAAATATGAGTAATATATAACAAAATATCTAAATTGATGGTATATTAATCTTTTTATACTAACTTTCTGTGTTTTTTCAAGTGTATTATTAATTGTGTAAAGTTGACGACTTAAATGTTCAAGTCAACAAAAAATATTTTTTTGAATCAGATACCTAACACGAAGTGTCAGACATCGTAGTTACCTCAACAAAAAATATCTAAATAGGTTTTTTGAGACAATGTTTTAGGAAAAGATTTTGCATTTCTACATCGTAGTTACCTTACTACTTCATATAAACTAAAAATCACTACTTGCATTCTACTAAGTTTGGAATCAGCATCCTAAATCTAAATTATTAAGAGGTCAACAGTAACCTGGAACAACACTCTTCGTTGCTATGCCTCTAGATGTTAGAAGGCCACTGGAATCATCAGAAAGCATGGAGACAATACTCGGTATCTTATTGAAGGCTTTCTCAGGCTTCGGGAGGAATTCTTTTGTCTGGGGGTGCTTGTTGCTGTGCATATCTTGCCAAGCTAAATTTGTGGCAGTCCTTGAAAATGCAAATGGCCTCATTATTTGCCTCCCATCTGCAAAGTAAACATAAATTAGATAGATGGATATAGTAATGCTCCTGCTTTGTTTTGTCGGTAACAATAATGTATAGCTAGTGTTGAATTATCTGGTTACATTTTGTTTCAAAAATGATTTCCAGTAAACCACAACCTAAGTAGTAGCAGTGAATAACTAAGCTATGCTTTTGTTGGGTTGAGTTTTGATATGCGAAAGTAATTCAAAATGGTTTTTATTTTTTTAAAATTTTGAATATCATACTCATGCATGAATGCAAATCATGATCTTGATCTGCCAACGCAAAGTTCTAAAAAGACATTAAGTAACTGTATTTCATGTTTACTAGCAAATGCTTTGCTTCAATTATGTGTGCTATCCAGTTTCCTATGACTTGGGCCTCTCCTGTATCAAATGATAGTTAATACTGGTTTTGTTTGGATAAATTTCTATATAAACACTTATAGAGGAAGAAAATAAGAAGTTAAAATGAATTAAGCTTTTCTCATAAATTAAAATCAACTACAACTTTTATATAAGCTCTCTAGTTTAACTTATCTAAAAGTTAAGGTACACAAGTTAATTTTAACTTACAAAAGAAAATTAATTCATTTTCTCTTTTTATTTTCTTTCCAATAAATGTTTATAGAGAAGTTTATCCAAACATAGTCTATATCTCCATACAAATCCTCAATATTAAATCGACCAAGCAATTCACTACATAAAGTGATTGGCTGCATATTTGGGCATTGTACAGTGTACTAGAATTCTTTTTATTCTAAGGTTACAGGTTTCCAAGCATAAGTTGAAATAAGCTGCAAATACTAAGCAAAGCTGAACAGCAAAACTGAAGGAAAACAAAGTCGCTAGCTGGAACCAGTTATGATCATTCAAAAATGGGAGGGGAATGTTATGATATGTATAATATGCATCCCAAAACAATAAACTGTAAAACTAAACCAGTGACCAGTGAGCAAGAAATAGGTAATAGATTTTCCAAGGGAGGAGAATGATCCTGTTATACCATAGGGTGATGAAGACAAAGCGGATGGATTTAATTGGATTGAGTCAGGCGGAGGTTTGCGGCGCCTTGCATTGTGATCTGAAAGACGTCGCCTACAACTTCTTTTTTTGTCATCAAACTCTGACAGAGCATGGAACCTTCAACATGATAATTCAAGTGAAAAACTTTTAACTAATCTTATCAAAATGAATCCCAAAGACAGGAAACTGAATTCGACTGACTAATCTTTATTCTTACTGATATGTGCCTGAAAAATGTTATTTTTACTCAACGCCATTTTCATCAGAACAATCAAAAGTTTAGTGAGATTTACCTGCTACATTGCTGGCAAAATCGACGTTCCAAACCAGTTATAATCACCTTAGGGGATTTGGAATGAGCTTCACAAACTCTGTGTTTGCGATGGTAATCTTTAGCATATGAGAGGTCAAGGCCACAGCATTCCACCTGGCAGCTTGGATGCTGTAAAGTCTGACTACTGGTTTTATATTTCTTTCCTGATGAAATGGGAACCTCAAAGGAAGATGGTTTCTTGGAATCACTTCCGGTACAGACATCCTCAAAGTACAATCGTTTACCAAGCTTTAGAGTGAGCAACGGTTCACCAGAGACAGGAGAGGGCACTGCTGCCGGAGATGTTTCAACTGGCTCTCCATTGCACAATTCTTTCTTCCCAGTGGAATCATCATGAGAACCTTCCAGAGTCAATATAGATGCCTTGCTATCCCCATTTGATGATGAATTGTTGGATGCTGATTTTGAGCTCCTTGATGAAGAAGCATGTATTTGTTCAGAGCCAGAACAAGCACTACCACCTGATGGATACAACATTCCAACGTTGATTTCCCGATCTGCTTCACTGCTACAATCAGTTGGTTGTAACCTTGGATTTTCAGCTGTTTTTGTATTGAAGAAGAATAAGTGCTCCCAGTCCCATTGCCCTAGAGATTTTGCATTCCACTCCATGACAAGACCTTAGAAATTCATATACAAATGGTCACTGTGATCTGCAAACTACAATTCAAATCGAACATTAATTGTTAACTGCTTTAGTTTGTCCAGAAGCAAAGAAAAATACAAGATCCTATCAGAAGTCAAAGAAATCACAGAAACTGGTATAGTGTTTGGCAGAAGCAAAAAGCACCAGGAATACCTGTATAAATGCAGTAGGCCAATGATTAAAAAATACATTAAGAAGCTAGAGTTTAAGAAACAGCCCCAAATTTTACAGAATCTATGAATGAACTGCTAATTCCTAAGGGAAAACATCGATTAATCTTTCAAAGACAACATTAAATCACTTGTTCTAGCCCTATGTCAGCTGTATTTCCTGCTAGACCAAAAACTTAAACAAGCAAAGAAAATATGTACTTAGCAAATAGCAAGTGGTAAGTGTAAATTAGTTTTGACTATATCATTTACCAAAGGCGAATTCCCAACCTGATATGCCCCTAGGGGGGAATTATCTTGTTTAGAGTAACCAAAACAAAGAAACTAATGACACAAATCCAACAAATCAGTGGACTCCACAGTGTCCTGCAAATGCCGTCCATAACTTTAAGACAGATGAGTGGCTGTATTTTAGTGTTGTAAGATTTCTCAGGCTGATATCAAGCAGACCCCACCATTAATAATAATAACAATAGGGTGAGTCATTTATCTATTTGCCTTGGTAAACCTAAAGTGTGTACTAAACTTCCCACATAGTCAATTTGTGTCACTATATATAGTTACTTATCTCTACTATTTTTACCTCCTCCCACCCCCCAAAAAATCTAACCTCCTCCATCATAAACATTAACAAGGGCATTTTATAATTTGTTCATTCATGGCAATAAACAAAAAACGGTACTACCAATCCCTACTATTGATGATGTGATATGCAAGGGGATGCCCCTACGGATGTGATATGTTTAACTCTTTAACTCTTCAACTCTTCCTAGAAGTGTGTACTTACCCACCAAAAACTTCCCTTTAAACATGGGAAACCTTCAGATTCCAATAATTCACATTTTATAACAGCAATTGTCAGGAGTCGGTCATTGAATGAGACCCCACAACAGCAACAACCTAACAAATCATGACTCCTTGACTCATCAGAACCTCCAACACTCTGGCCAACACACCACAGTTTTTAGGCCCTTGGTTTCCTTAACAAAAAAAAAAAAACAAAGGCCAACAACCTAACCTCCAAATCATAAATGCAAGAAGCTCCACTTTTAATCGGAAAGCGTCACCAAAAACATACTACTAGTATATGTTACCGCAGCGGAGTTTTACCCAATCATATAAGTGCCAGAAACCAATCAATCTAAACCCCATAAAAAGCATCTTTTTTCTTAGCTCAAAAAACCTAAGGAAGAAAGTGGAGAAAATAGTAAAAAAGAAACTATTTTGAATTTTTAATCCAATTGTTGTTAAACATTTTACTGGCTTTGGTGTTGAACAGTTGAAGTTTAAGCCCATGTCAATTCATTAGGTTGCCGGAGGGGTCTCTTTTCTTGGGACTTTGCTAGTAGTACGTTAAAAAGCTTTGGTCCCCATTTTCCCTCAAAAAGCACGAGTTTTTCTTTTTCTTTTGTTTTTGCATGAGAGATATTTCATTGAAAAAAAAAACAGAGGCATCTATCACAAGCTTTCAACAATCCCACTTTCCCAAGAAAATGATAAACCCCAAAAGTGTAAAGGAGTGAGAGAGATGAATAAACGGGGAAACCCCCCCTAAGAAAAGCATCTTTTTTTCATGGGCTAAGCCAAAAGTCCAGCCTCACATTGTGAAAGCTTTCAGAAAAAGGATGTTGCAATCTGACTCTACCACAAAAGGAAATTACAGTAAAAAGCAATAACAGCACTTATAACCATCACCCCAACATTAACACCACTAATTAATACCCATCACTAAAATAAAAATACCATAAAAAGAAAACCTTCATGTTGGTATGACTTTTATTCCAAGTTCTCATCTTTTTACCGCAAGAGTGGAAATGGGAAAAAGCTGCAATGAACAGTGATACACACACCCACTTGATCGGTGGTTTTTCATCGACACAGAAGAAGATGAACCATAAGTGGGGTGTGGAATGAATGAGTGAAGTGAATAACCAAAAGGGTTTTCTTACCGATCAACACAGAACTCGAGGTGTGTGTTTGTAAGCTAAATCAGGTAAAGCAGCAGATAACAGACTCAAAACCAGTGGTCTTTGTTTCCTTTTCTGATTCTTATGGCGTTTTGCTTTTGTAAATCAAATTTTGGAGACTAAACACAAACAGAAACAGAGAGAAATTGGCATGGTTAGTGAAATTGGCAAAACAATAAAATAAAATAAACTTACAAAGGTGATAAATTATTCAGCATTTGGTTTTTGATTTGAAATACTACTACTAGTATCTAAGCATTTCATTAGCATTGATTACCGTTAAGAGTAACACAAAGAGCTGAACCTGAAAACGTACTCCTCGTACTAGTACCCATGGACCTCTCTTCGTGGTTCTCGCACTCACACAACACAACAACCACTGTGCTCTTTTTGTTCTCAAGTAAACACACACATACACATATAATAATAATGTTTTGTAACATAACTTTTGTTTTTTATTACATAATTATTTTATCTTTTTTTTAGTATTGTATAATATTTATTCAAATAGCAGTAGTATAATTTTTCTGAAACAAATAACTCTCGTTCTGCTCTAGAAGGGGACAGCTCAGACTCAGCATAAGAATCGATACATTATTCATCAAAAAGAAGACGAATCAGACAAGCTGGCTGTATCTTCAGACTTCAGTTTAATAAAAATAAGTGGCATTAAACAAAGTTTTATTTTATTTCTTACTACTTATATGTTTTGTTCTTTCCATGTTATAACTTATAACTACGAAATGTCTACTAATTAGTATAATAATTAATCTTTGCTAAATTATTTAAGAAACCATCTTTAATAAAGTTTTAATTTTCAATCACGTTTTTTTTATTTATAAAATTTAAATCGGAGATTTGACTTAAAAAATCAGAATTTAGTTTTGCTTATACCAGTGCTGGAATTTTATTTTTACTGTTTGGTTTCAGTGTTATTCAATCTTTTCTATTAGTGGTATTAAATTCATCGATCAAATATTTATTGTAGTTTACGGATTAGGTCAAACCGAGTACAATGTGTTTAACTTTTTTTTTTTTTCCCTGTTTGCCTTTATAATTTTTGAATTATGCGTAATCTGCAAAGCAAAGGAAAGAAATAGTGTGCAGCGAGGTAAACGAAGATACTATAATATGACAAATGGCAAGAGCTACACGCGTGTCAAATGATGCTGTTGAGCCCTATGTGCACCTGCTTTGATTGAAGACAAGTGTTGGTATAATGTGAATTGAAATTGGAGTAACATTGGTGCCATTAGTGGTCCACCACCTATTCACTTTGACTATATAATATATATTAATTAATGCATAGAATAATGGAGGTATCAGACGAAAACTCAACTTGTTATTGGAAAGAAATAATGAATAGGAAATTATTAATTAGGACAAAAAAATTCTGTATAATGTGTGAAAATTATTCCTTTTCCAATGATTTAGACCCTTTAATTCACTAATTATTTATATTATCACGCTGAAAATATAAAGGAAGTCCTAGGTTAATTACGTGCATTGGATTATATTGTTGATTATTATTCACTAAATTGATGGGAAGGATAAGGATCTGCAAAGGACAAACTTGTTTACATGACTTAGTTGAGTGGTGGGTCATTTCAATTTCACTGTGGACATATAGTAGATATATAACTTTAGTGGGACATATGTATATTTAACAATTATTTGAGGTTTGAAACAAACCTTTTACAAGATTGTGCAAGCAAAGGTTGGCATTGAGTGGCCTAGTCAGCTCATCAATTCCAGTAATTATTATAGAAATATATAAACAAACATTGTAAGATCTATGTATGCATGATTAAAGCAAGAGGTTCACGTGAGCACTTTTGGCGATGTCTCTAAGCTCAATTATCTCCTCTGCACCTGCGAGAGATCGACTTATTAATATTTCATTAAGTTCATAATAATAACCTATGTCAAATAACTATTCATCAAGTTGAATCGTCGTAGGTATGTATGTCCCTATATAGGTCCTAGCTAGTAGCTAATCGTTTAAAGAATATCAGGGCAAAAAAATATAAATAATGCTGTTTAAAAAAAAATTGCACCAATAATGTATTTCAAAACCTAAATACAGATCTACTGCGCTCATTCACGTGCTGCGAAGACGGGTTCAATCACGTCGTGTACAGACGTGATACAGCACCATTCACGTGCAGGCAAGACGTGTTCAATCACGTCCATAGGAAACGCGACCAGTCACCATTCACGTCCAGCATTGACGGGTTTGAGCTCCATTCACGTCCATGGAGGACTTGATTCACCTCCTTCATCCCATTCCCCTACATAAGCCTCTTCTCCTTCATTTCCTTCATTTCTTCATAGTTGCTTATCTCTCTAAAGTTGTTTTCTCTGAGTTCTCTCTAGATTCGAGTGGTTCGAGTGGTTATTGGCGGCTTTGTGTAGGGATACTCTGTGAATCCAGTAAGTGTTTTTCAAACATATGTTATTTAATTTACATAAAATATGTTATATTGTTGATGGCATGAAGTTATTATTAATGTAGGAAATAGTTAGATATTTATATTAGAAATTGTTACTTGTTAGTTGTTATATGTTATACTGTTTATTTTAATTAGAAATATCTTATATTATTGTGTTAAAGAATATTAAAATTAGAAATTGTTAGTGACTTAATTAATTAGTTACTTAGGTTTGGACTTGGGCTTAGGCTAATTAGTTACTTAGGTTTAGGGTTTAGAGGTTTATTTGGGTTAGAAAAAATCTAGTTAAGGCTAGGTTTTAATTAGAAATATCTTATATTGTTGTCTTAAAGAATATTAAAATTCGAAATTGTTAGTGACTTAATTAATTAGTTACTTAGGTTTGGACTTGGCTTAGGCTAATTAGTTACTTAGGTTTAGGGTTTAGATGTTTATTTGGGTTAGAAAAAATCTAGTTAAGGCTAGGTTTTAATTAGAAATATCTTATATTGTTGTCTTAAAGAATATTAAAATTCGAAATTGTTAGTGACTTAATTAATTAGTTACTTAGGTTTGGACTTGGCTTAGGCTAATTAGTTACTTAGGTTTAGGGTTTAGA
>CM023951.1:32568211-32627354 GCA_013407115.1 Glycine latifolia
TTTGTTATAACAAGTATTTAATTTTTAATTTTAAAATATCAGTATCAGATATCATAAATCAAGATTGTCTAATAAAACACGAATTTGGTGGCTAGGTATACACTACTCTTGTGATTTAAATACAAAATTAGATTCATGACACTAGATTGTGGAAACAAATTTGCAAATTACAGTCACAATCACATTATATCCACCACGATGCTTCATAGTTACTAACCTGTTGTCTGGACTCTGATATTATTTTTATTATATGAAGGATGAGCAATGTTGTAGCAAGAAAATGTCACTGTTGGGCTGCAAGACAATATTAATGCAAAATCCTTCAAACTCCATTTAACATAAATGTAAAAATGGATTAATTAATCAAGCACAACATAAGGAAACGAAATCAATATCAAGAGGGAGGGGGATCTGTCAATAAAAAGGGATAAACCTGAACTGAATTAGGTTTTGGTGACCATGGATTCCTATTATGGAACAATCTTATTCCTAGAGTTTAAGGAAGTTAAGTTAGGAACTGAGAAAGTAAAGGACATACTGTTGATTTAAGCAGAATCTACGAGAGAAAATGTTGATTTACAAGAAGAACCTTCCCTTTGTAGGCGCTGAGGTTCACCTTTCTGCAAGACAAAGTGGCCACCAAATGATTTCGTGGATTGGATTTTACTTGACTGCCTACGGCTCCATTGCCTGTGCGTCCAATGGGTGGCACCTGACTGTTCCCAGTTCAGTTGGAACAGAAGTCACCAGACTCAAAGAAACAAAAAGAGAAGATGTGTACGAACGAGATATCCAGCAACAAGGAGAAGGAAAAGGATTGAATAGAAGAACTCCTGAACATTTAGCAATCTCAGATCCCTCCTTTAAAATGAATCGAGAATGTAATTAGCTAAGAGGGGAGAAAGAGAAGAGGGTCAGTGATTGAGAAGCACATGAATGGCGTAGATAAGGCCGTGGGTCGACGACGGCTGCGGCTAAACTTGGCATAGTTAATATAATATTAATACAATATTATATTTTTAAGATTTTAATATTGTGAAAATTTTTTTAGAATATGAGATGTGGAATTAATATTTTAATGTTTATTATAAAATTAAATTTATTTATTCTACAACATTAAAATTTTTTAGGAGAAAAATAATTTTCAATAAGTTAATAGATAGATTAGAAATAATATATATATATATATATATATATATATGTGTGTTTTTAAAAAAATTATATACCTCATTGTTATTTAAAAAAAGATTAATTTTAGTGCATTCGATAGATTCCTATTTTTTTAACAAAAATATCATTCTTCTAAGATATGACAATGTGATAAGATAAACACTGATTCGTAATCAAATAATTATCATATCCTTCGATATAAATATTCATCATATAAGTGTTATACTTGCATGACCTCCATTAAACATTAGATATAATTTATTATGACATTTTTATAATTTATTTATTTGTATTAATTTTTCCTAACTTAATCATAAGTCAATTAGATTAAATAATATTTTTAAAATTATTTTATAACTTCATTAATATAATATTTAATTATTATGTTTATAAAAAATAATTCAAAAAGGAGCTTAAAAAGAAACATATTAAATTTAATATAAAAACTTGACTTTAACTCTTAAATAATCAATTGAAAGTGACATCTAAAAATAAAAGTGATATTTTATAACTAAGTAATTATTTTTAATATTCATAGATTTTTCCTCTAAACTAAAATAATTTTTTAAAAAAATTTACAATACAATTTAATTATAATTTTTACTCCTTATCTTATAAAAAAAAGTTCGACGGTAAAATATAAAAATTTATCGATTAGAATTAAAGTACACTACATTATTTATTTTAATAAAAAATTCGGATTTAGGTACACAACATTATTCATTTTAAAGTAAAGGTGTGTAATAATTTTTTTTTCTTCCATAACTTAACTATAGTTTTTTATAAGTAAGAATAAAAAAGAAGTTTTTGGAAGAGAGGGGGAAAGGATTTAACAGGGATGGGTTAAGAAAAGAGGAGAGAGAAAGAAAAAATGAAGTGAAAATGGCATCCCATATTCCATGAGGATTCTATTGTTATAGAAAAGAAAAGAAAAGTAGCGCACAGGTGAAGAAGAATAATAACCCTGTTAGTTGCGTGCGTGCCAACGTGGAAAAACAAGAGTGGGTAAGAATAGAGAATTAGGGAGAGAAGGATAAGAGAGAGAAAGCAGGGAGGTGTTAAAGAAGGAAGAGAAGGAAAAGGAATGGTGCGTGTGTGTTTAGAGAGAAAGAAGTGAGGAAATTGTGTTTGGGGCATGGAAGGGCTGGCCATGCTGAAGCAGCTCATGGGTCAGCTTCAACACCTCTTGGACACTTGCCACTCTCAATCTCAATCTCATTCTTCTTCTCTCATCTTTCAACAACAACACCCCAGGTCCCCTCCCGCTCTTAGATCTCTTTTTGGCCCAGCAGGGTCTTTTTCCTTTTTATTTATTTGTTTATTTATATATTATTATTCTTGTTAATCTTTGAAGTGAATTAACCGGTTAGGTAGGTCAGTTAGGTCCTTTCTGCTGTCCAATGTGTTTGTGTCGGAATTAACTACTTTCACTCCAATTTTTCATTTTGATTCTCATTCCAACACAAACGTAACCATACCCTAAATCCCAACAATTCTTATGCTCTCCAATCTTTCTCCCTGTCTGCAGTTTCTACGTAATCCTCACACATTTCATGTTCCTTGCTCTTGCTTTCTATTTCTTTTTTTTTTTTTTTCTATAACTCTTTCGTTGTTATAAAGAAAAGTATGTAAAGTGCGATTTTCAGATTAAATTTTACATTCTTGCATTGTTCCTTGTTTTCTATTGGTTGGAAACTTCCTTTGTTTTTGGGGTATTGTTTGGGTTTGGAGCAGTTTTTTCACATGATAAAAGACAAAGGGGAAGAGCTGCACTGGATGCCAATTAGTTTTTTTTCTCTCTTGCGCCCGCACGCCCGCATATATGTATGCAAGTAATTATTTAGAGAGATCTAGAAGACATGCGAGGAGGATAATACAAGTATACAATACAACCTTCTTCTCTTGCCATTAAACCCTTTCTTTGACTAATAACAAATAAAATAATATATACTTGCGTAAGTTAAAGTGAGCTTTTGGATAAGCTAAATGACAGAGGTTCTTGAAATTAGCTTATGCTTAAGTTAGTTTTAGCTTAAGTGAAAAGCTTATTTCATTTTTCATTCCTATTTTCATATGCTCCAATTTCTTATGAAAAGTTTATCCAAATAAGGCCTTAATGAACTGCATAGCATACTTGGCAATATTAGCAGTAAGCAATCCATGCAAAGATCACAGTCAGATTACTTGATTGTTGGGTTTAACTATTGAATATTTTAATATTTGAACATCTATTGCTTCTAGTGTGTTTCCTGCTAGTCATTATAGGATAAGCAGCATTTTTCTGGATTTTGTGCTTCGTTTCTGTGTCATATTATCACAAAGGAGGGTTTTTAGTGCCAATTCACACCTCACTCACATTCCTTATTGGTCAAGTAGATATATCTGAATGGAACTTTAAGCAAACTTTTTGGAAAAATTCAAGTCCGTTGGCATTAAGAAAGTAGGAAAAGGAATAAGAGAAAAAGCTAGACTGTTGATTGGATTTCCATTTGAAACTTATTTTTTTGAAACATTAATAATTTGAATTTTTCTGATGGAAATATAGCTGATGGACCAATTTTTTTCCCCTAATTTGTTGGTATGACAAACTAAAGTTAAATAGATAAGCTTTAGTTAGTAACTTCTGACTTGAGAATGCATATCATCAGAAAAATGAATGTGGTAATGAAGTGGTGACAACTATGAGGGTTATTACTTGTATGTTATAAACTTACCATCAGGTTTAATCGACTTTTTTGCAAAGCATAATTAGAGCCTTAGAGGCACCAATTAGTAGAAATTGATTTTATCTCATGAAAAGGAACACGCCAACATGGGATTCTTGAGAAGCACTGTTTGTTTACTTGCCCAAAACCCTAGATGCTAGAGAATATAGATATCTGCTACAATAACACACTAAATATAGTGATGTGAAATTGCAATTCTTTTACAATTATGGTTTTGGAAATGTCTGTTTTGGCACCTAGGGCTCTTTTGAGAATTTGGTTTTTAATTGAGTCCAATGGCGATGTGCAATCCAAGTAGCTGACCTTACCTAAATTGATAAAAACTATTTTTGTTGCTGTTGTTGTTATTTAAGCTTTCTTTGGATAAATTTCCCAATAAGCACTTTTAGGAAAATAAATAAAAATCAAAATGAATCAAACTTCTTCAATAAGTTAAAATCAATTTATGTTCTTATCAATAAAACTATTGCTTATAAAAAAAACAATTTATGTTCCTCAGCTTTTGGAGAAGTTAGATGAGAGAAAATTTATAAAAGTTGAAGTGCATAAGTTGATTTTAACTTATTAGAAAAGTTTAATTCATTTTACCTTGTTATTTTCTTCTCCTATAAGTATTTATGGAGAAATTTATTCAAACATAAGTGGAGTCGTCTAGTGTATCTGACTGTCATGTTGTAAATTAATTATTGTTTTATACACATTCAGGTATGTATTGCAGGGCAGTTTTGCTTGTGAAAATTTATGAAACACTTGCTTAAATTGATACTTCTTTTGAATCCTCTTGATCCTTTAAATATATTGTTTCATCTCACCTACTATTTACTTATATCTTTTAAACTTACATGCAATTTCCCTTTGTATATATAGTCCTGATCCTGTAGTCAAAGATCAAGTTTCATTTTTGCTACTGCATATACAACTTTTTTTTAGTGAGATTGGTACTCTGATAAATCAAGAAATTTCTAATTTGTGTACTAACCCTGCAGTCCCAAGCTATTTGTATGTGCAATTGTGTTTATCTATTTTATAATTTTGGTGGGTTCAGTCTGAATTTGGTCTATAATAGCAATTTGTATTTTAGTTGAATGGTTATGTGATTTGCTTTTCAATTACACTTTTCTACCTGTGAATACTGCTGATCCTTGTAGGAATGTTGGTTCAATTTCTACTTAATGTCAGGAAGGATATGATTTATGAAATTATTTATACTTTTCACAGATGGACGACCTCCCTTGACATTGAAGATAGCTCTGTAGATGACTTCTGTGGCCTTGTAATGGAAGCTGGAAAGTCTCACAATTTCAGGATGTCAGAGCCTGTAAAGCCTCCACCTACTAAGAAGTCTCGAAGAGATAAAAGCAGGGGCAAATCATCTGGAAGGTCTTGTACAACGGCAGTTATGGAACAAGAAATTTGGAAATATTTTCCTGAAGATTTATTTGAGGCTGTGATTGCACGTCTTCCCATTTCCACATTTTTCCGCTTCCGTTCTGTCTGCCGGCAGTGGAATTCCATGCTGACTTCTCAAAGTTTTTCTCAGCATTGTACTCAGGTCACACACGAAAATCCATGGTTTTACACCATTACCCATGAAAATGTGAATTCGGGAGCCATGTATGACCCTTCTTTGAAAAAATGGCATCATCCAACTATATCAACACCGCCCACAAAATTGATTGTTTTACCTGTGGCTTCTGCTGGTGGCTTAGTTTGCTTTCTTGACATTGGTCATCGAAACTTCTTTGTTTGTAACCCACTGACTCAATCCTTCAAGGAGTTGCCAGCTCGATCAGTCAAGGTCTGGTCTCGTCTTGCTGTAGGGATGACGGCAAATGGAAACTCCGCTGGTTCAGGCTACAAGATCTTATGGGTGGGTTGTGATGGAGAATATGAAGTATACGACTCAGTCAGAAATTCTTGGAGTCGTCCAGGAAACATGCCTGTGGGACTGAAGCTGCCATTGTCGCTCAACTTTAGGTCTCAAGCTGTCTCTATTGGCAGCACACTTTACTTCATGCGTTCAGATCCAGAAGGGATTGTTTCCTATGATATGGCAACTGGAGTTTGGAAACAATATATAATCCCAGTGCCACTGCATCTGACTGATCACAGTCTGGCTGAGTGTGATGGCCAGGTCATGCTTGTGGGTTTGCTCACGAAGAATGCAGCCACTTGTGTATGCATATGGGAGTTGCAGAAAATGACTCTCTTGTGGAAGGAGGTTGACAGAATGCCAAACATATGGTGCTTGGACTTTTATGGGAAGCACGTTAGAATGACTTGCCTGGGAAACAAAGGCTTGCTCATGTTGTCCTTGAGATCAAAACAAATGAACCGATTGGTTACTTACAACATTGCAAAGAAAGAATGGCTGAAGGTTCCTGGGTGTGTGGTGCCACGTGGGAGAAAACGACAGTGGATAGCATGTGGTACTGCATTTCATCCATGCCTGACTGCAGTGGCATGATTTCGCATCTATCTCTAACAGCAATGGCCTAGCAATGGCCTGCCATTTCCCCCCTCCAGTCTCGTAGTTCTTTTGCAATTTGCAGGCCTTTGGTGTTGCTGCAGGTAATCCTAATGTTCATTGCTGGTTTAACAAAGTAGATGAAAAATAATATGGGTTTGTAGTGATTCACTTTTTTTCACGCTCAGACATGTAAACATTACTTTGGTTTTGTTATGAATGCCTCATCCTGGGAACACCTTAGTAAAAGGTGATATAAAACTGCTGTTCCTTTCTGTATTCAGAGTGAGTGGTTTTTTTCTTATATTTGTATGTGCTATGGGGAGAAGCGAGAGAGGATCCTTGATGAGGTATTCTGGATGGAAGTAAATATAGTTTTCATATTTATTGTTTCCATTACCAACAATGTGATTGCTAAATTAACAACACTGCTAGGCTGTGAAAATCAGTGAAAACAAATTCACACTCTTCTGGTTGTCAGGCATCAGAACTAGGCCCTAGTATGATGGTAGTTATATGCTTCAAGCTTCGTTGCCTCCGTTATACTACTATATTATACTCGTATAACAAGAATTTGCGCGAGGCGGAAATTCGTTCTTACACGGGGGCCAATCTCTAAACATATTTGGAGCCTTTTGACATTGATTACTAAATGTTCTGGTGTCATTCGGCCACTCGATGTTGAACCTTGCATTGTTGGCGAATTTGTGAACTCTAAAAGCCTTTCATGTTGTGGCAAAACTATGAATATTTTGGTTTACGTAGTGACTTTTCAATGTTCAGCCATAGACACATTCCAAGAATAAGTGTTGGGGGCTCTTTCGGAGAGTAAACACTCAAATAGGACAAGCCACGTATCTTGGTCTTTAGGCTTAACCATACCTTCAAAAAGATTAGGCTAAGCCTTAATATCTTAAATACTTTTTTACCCTATAAATATGTTACTTTTTTTTTTGGTCAATAGTTCCTATAATTTATTATTTATTATTAGTCTTTGTAAGTTATTTTATTTTTGCTTTTAGTCATTATATTTTATTAGAGCATCTTTAGTGGTAGATCCCAAATTGGGATATTAGATCACTTTTTGGTGGACCCCATAGTGTCATGTAGGATTGAAGACCTCTTAAGATCTGTGACATTTTTTGCTTTATTGGTAGATCCCAAATTGAGATCTTAGATAATTTTAATGGGTCCTACATGGATCTCACTTTTAAATATTTAAAATTTAATTAAATTAATTAAGTAATTAATTTTAATTAATAAAGAATGAAAAAAAAATATAAATATTAATAAAGCATATATTTAATTTTAAGTAATTAATTTTAACTTTTAATTTCATTTTATTTATTTATTTCATTTTTTTTCGTCCTATCACATAAAAAATCATTTTTTTAATTCGGAATAGATCTTCAAGGTTCTTGTGGAAGAACTAGATCTCCACGTGGAGATGACATTTCCTCTTTAGTGGTGAATTTGGAAAAAGAGAGATCTTCAGTTGAAGATCCCTCTCCAAGATCCCCCACTAAAGTTACTCTTAGTTCCTTAACGATGTGACACTAATGACATGATACTTTGAAAATGAAATTTTCAATGAGGATCATTAATTATTTTTTATTAATACTTTGTTTCAATATGTGAAGGCGAATCTTGATCCAATGGTAAAATTGTATCATGTTGATTATGGGATTGAATCCAAATTTTTTTTCTTCAATATTTTGTGATTTGAATACTTCTTCTTGCTTGAAACATTAGCAACCTCTTGCAATTAAAGCAAGAAAATAAACAAAATTCAAGTAGAAATATATCATGCATACAAGATATTACAACAATAATGTCAATTTTTTTTATATTCAATTTCCTCTAATAAATAAAAAGGAAAGATAATTTATTATTTTTTATTAGTCTTTGTAAATTATATTATTTTTGCTTTTAGTCATTGTATTTTATTAGTTCCTTAATGATGTGACACATGATATTTTTTAGTGACATAATACTTGCTAATGTAATGATTTGTTAACATTCCCAACCATTAGTCACATTAGTAGTTTTTAGTGACAAGGGACAGAAATGACAAAAACAAATTTTTTTTTTATAAGAGCTAAACTTACATTTATACCTTTAGTTGACCTCTCCGGTCTCCACGTAATACTTAGGCTGCTAAACAAATCCAAATTGTAGGTGTTTTATTATTAGTCTCTGTGTCATTAATAAGTCAACATTTTTTTAATCTTTCAAATTCATAATGACCTCTATTGTTGAGTATTTGTAGGCATTTTGTGTGTGTGTCATTTTTGGATCCTTTCATGGTTAGAATATGATACAATAGGATAGGATAATAAGGCGTTTTTTTTGCTACTTATTTTAATTATGTTGCTCTAGAGTATTTCTCATTGAGGATAAGGCTGAGTTAGGATAAATTTGATAGGATAAATTCCTTTCTCTCTCTCTCTCTCTCTCTCTATATATATATATATATATGCATAATTAATAATAATATAATGTTGTTATTACAATCAACTTATTGCATAAAATTTATGATATATTTATGTAAATAAAATATATCAAATTTATATATAGTATATATAATAAATATAATATATAGTAATATACTAATTTATACAATATATATATAATATTTGTTAAGAAACACATTATCTTATTTATATATTTAAAATAACTTTGACACAAAAAATTTAATTTATATGATTAATTTAAAAATAAAAAATTATTATTCAAATATATTTTTAAAAAAATATTTGACTAATAACTATAATTTAAAAAAATTATATAATTTATTAATATTATCATCTTTTATAATTGTATGGTGCGGAACAAACATTAAATATAATTAAAACTTAAGTTATTAGGTTCAGATATTCTATCTTACTTTATCCCATACTAACCACTAAAGAAGTACTATATGTATATGTTGAATTTGATTGGATGGAAAATGAAAATTGGAGAGAATTGAATAACAAATTTGAATTAGAATAGATTAGGTGGGTGGGTTTAAAAAGGCCTATTGGAGAGAGGAGAGGGTGGTGTGCGTGCGTGCGTGAGAGTGAAGCGAGATGGATCCAGAGGCGTTGGCAAAGGCATTCGTGGAGCACTACTACTCCACCTTCGACACCAACCGCAGCAATCTCGCCAATCTCTACCAGGAAGCTTCCATGCTCTCTTTCGAGGGTCAGAAGATCCAGGGCTCCCACAACATCGTCGCCAAACTCACCTCCCTTCCCTTCCAACAGTGCCAGCACTCCATCACCACCGTCGATTCTCAGCCCTCAGGCGTCAACGCCGCCATGCTCGTCTTCGTCAGCGGCAACCTCCAGCTCGCCGGCGAACAACACGCCCTCAAGTTCAGCCAAGTATGTATGTTTGAACAATTATTTTACCAATGCTTTTCCTCTTGGAGTCTTGGCTACAGTACATATAACTCGATGTTCCTGAACACTTGTTTTGGTTGTAGGATGTGTTTTTTAACTCATCCTGTCTTGCACTGTTCCTTTTGAATTCCTCCGATGAAACCTAAGTGGAGTAGTATCTATGTAGACACGTGTCTTTGAATTATGTAAAGGAGGGGAGTAAAGGATTTTTTATATGATTGCAATTGCCAATTATTATTGCTCAGATAGGAACATCGGTGTAACTTGACGGTCAATTGATCATCAATGTCTTATCTTGGCTGCTTTAGTTTGTTTGCTAATCTACTACTAATTAATTACCTAATTTATGTCGTTATTTATTATTACAGTATTATTCATGATTACTAAACTTGTTGATCTTTTTGTTCTCTCAGATGTTCCATTTGATACCAACACCACAGGGGAGCTATTATGTGTTGAACGACATATTCCGGTTGAACTATGCGTGAAGATAGACCTCTGACTATGTTGACATGAAAATGCCATATTAGTTTGCCTACAGCTGTTTTGCTTCAGACATTTGCATTTGAGAATGAACGAGTTCATTTTGGTTCGTGTTGTACGCATAATTGTGCCTCTTCTGCTTAGAATTTCCTGTTGCGATTGGTCAAAACGCTTTCGTGGATAAATTGTTAAAGATTGATGCAAATTGGAGGGTGAAAACTTTTATTTTTATATATTTGCTTCCAACATCCCGTACATATTTTACCTCTTAAAAGTTTGTTTATGCATATCTTGTATTCGATTTTATGGCTTAATTTAAATGTTGATTTTCCCTCGCTGATGGTCGTGAGCTAAGCCATAGCTTGATTATCCTTCTAAGATGGATGAGGAGCGAATTTCTTTTTCCTTCGGTACAGAAATATTTATGCTTAGTGATAAACTATAATCGCCATATGTGGTAATTTTCAATTTTCAAATAACAGTGGTTAAGTGGTTTTGAAAGCAATCAATTGACTATAGAAAATTACTTGATCCATCCTCCGGACATCGAATGCCAATAGATGACGGAAATGAATAGCAGTCATTTCGAAGTCTCTAGCAAATCTACCATCTTCGTTTTCCCCCATGAATAAAAGAAAATAAGCAGTGACTTCCCTTAAAACAGAATGCATTGCCAGGTGCTGAAGAGCTAATGTTGCATGTATCAATGATGTGAATCAAATTTGCATTGCTCAGTGGTTAATGTTGAATATTCTTGCCTTCCTAGCTTTCTCCTAGTTCAAACTTGTAAAAGAGAAGCGCAGGCCAGGGAAGGAGGATTCAATGAATCGGGATAATGGGATGCAACACTTGAGCACAATACTAGAATTACTCATGGATTAGAATAATGGAATGTCAACTAGGTCCTATCCTCTTCATAGTAGTTTGGTGAAAACTATGGTGAAGATACATAGCCGATTGGACATTTTCCAAATTGTGACCCCAAGTGCTCTTTTCCCTTGCAACTTTTGGTCAGGGTTCATATAAAATCAAGATGCTCAACGTTTCTATAGAATGACTAACCTACGCCAACCACAGAATAATAAGGCTATGTAAAATAAAAAAAATAAAATAAATATACAAACACTATTTGACTCTGAGGGACTTTGGATTTTTCTTACTACGTGAGGAATCGTATTAAGATTCTAAACCAAGTGATGTTGACATGAACGTCTTGCTCCTAATCAGTTGTCGCCTAAATCTACTGGAAAAAAATATGGCAAATTGGATACAATGGTAATATATGATTCATGAATGTGCCACAATAAGAAAAACACCCGTCAACACTTACAAAAGGTACAAGGAAGTGGGAAGGTGCAAATCCATTTCCTTCGGTATATCACTTTCAACCAATTGAGAATAATAGATCAAACATCACAAGAAAATGGCAAGTTTCACTAGTTTCTATTATGAGACATATTTGGACTGATCATGGAAGGAAGGGATGGAGATTCAGATGGGTGTTCTTTGTCATCAGGTTCTTGGCCATTCATGTCAGGGACTTTCACCATTCCTTTGAGCATATTTCCAAAGGATCTAAAAGGGTGGTTTAGTCCATCTTTGACTTTCAAAATAAGAGAAACCTCTGATAGTTGCCAAGCCACAGTGAGGAAAATCATCACCGAAAGAAGACAATGAGTCACAACGTTCTGCTTCTTCACTTTCTTCAGCTCTTTGATTATCTCAACATTCTCACTTCCCTTACTTTCCCCACCATTCTCATTTTCACTTGCTGTTTCCTGAGTTACAGAAGCCACAGGCTCAGAAGAACTAGAAGCCTCGAATTGCTCAAATATCTCTTCTCCTTTCAACATTTTCAACTGCCATTAAATTCAGCATTTGTGTGTAACCAATCTCAACCATTCAAAACATGTACCATTGATAGTAAAATAAAATATTAAGATTGACAAACTATATATAATAAACAAACACCATGTGTAAGGATAAAATTTGGAACTAGTTTTTGCATGACTATATCAATATGCATGAATTGCAAATATATGATGATGATACGTACCTGAGAGACAGAGAGAAGGTGGGAAAGAGCATGTTGGTATTGAGCATCATTGTTATGGAGGGAACCTTGGACTTTGTTGGTGTTGTCGTGTATAAGCTTCTGAATTGCGTGGTCGATGAGCTCAAGCCTTCGATCTTGTTCCATGCTTGTATATATTGTTTAGACTTAAAAATAAATATAAAAAATAAAATAATAGAAGGGTCTTTCTCTGTTCTGAGTTCTCAGTTCTCACCCACCGGCCACCGACAAGAGGTGTATTATTGAATGAAAACCACAAGAAACGTGGCGTTTTAGTTTTGTTTGTTGGGTCTTCTCCTCATCTATAATAGCGTCATCCAAGTTTGGAAGGTGGCATTAGTGCTGCTTACCTTTTCATGGGAAACTTGTCTATACACACAACACAATGACTTAGCCTCACCACATAATAACTAGGAGGGTGGGGTCCTTATGTTGACTCTTGATATATGTGGTTCTTACCATTCATGAAAATGTGATAGCTAGGTGGGTGCATGTTCCCAATTCGTCAGTTGACATATATCTGTGTGTGTTTATATATATATATATAGTACTTGCGTAAATATTGTTCATCAACCATAGTTTTTTTTTAACAAGTTGTTGTAACTAGTTTATGTAAATAAAGATGTTATTCCTTTTGATTTAATATTCTATCATTGATATGATTTGTTAATGCATAATTATGTAAATTAGAGTGTAAACTTTTTAAAGCAATTTTCTTAAATTACATATCTAAAGGATGGTCGCAAAAGCTACATCAAATTTATAATTCAAACTCCTTATATAAGAAGTTAGGACTTTACATATATAATGCATAAAAAAAAATTCTCCTTAATTTAGCCGTGTTGCGTTTCCATAATTTTATTAAAAAACAATTTAGTAACATTTATATAGCAATTTTTTTAAAATGATCTAAACTTTTTAAATGTTTTTTGTACTAAATTATAATTTTGTTCTCATTAGTTTCTTAAATCTATGATTTTGATCTTCCTAATTTTAATTGTAATATTTGATTCCCTAATCTTATAATTTGGTATTTTGATTTTCTTGATAGATTATTAATAAATAATTCTGATTAATTGAATTATTAAATTAATTATAAATTAATCAAAATTATTAATTATTAAAAAAAATTTAAAAAATTATTAATCTTAATTTTTCACAACAATGCTACTCTTCTTCTATGCAACAACGGACAATGATACCACGTTAGAATTAACAGTCTTTTATTAATTTTTTAAATGATTGTTAATTTTATTTAATTTATAACTAATTTAATATCTCTAATAATCACGATTATTAGTTAATAACCTATAGGAAGGTCAACATCGTAAATTTATAAAAATTAAGAGAATCAAATGTTACCATTAAAAATCAAAGGAGCAAAATCATGAATTTAAAAAATTAGAAAAATAAAAATTATAATTTATCCTATTTTTTTATGCTTCAGAACAAGTTATAGATAATTTAAAGTTACACAAAATTGATAAAAAGAAAATAATGTTACGTATTAAAGGAATACAAATGAGAAATTAGATTAATTTGAATCCTCCTTAAAATGGGAATGATACGTAATCATTTTAAATCAGATTAATATCTTAATAATATAACATTTTTATCCTTGTGGTTTCTGTAATTCTGTCTAGTTCTTCTGATGAAAAGATATATAGGAAATATAAACTTACTCCACTGAATTTGAAAGCCTATACCACCAGAGCATTGAAGGCCATTTTGTACTTAAAAAGAGAAAGTGTCCATCGCCATTATCAATATACAACCTAGACTGATTTACAAACTTACACATTCAAATACACAGACCATATAAGCGGGGAAGCCAGAAATTTATCACCCAAGATAAATAAAAACTAGGAAGGCCAGAAAGTTTCCCAAAATTGACACAAATCATCATCTTCCATATTGGAAGCATCCTCTTCCGAAGTTGATAACGGTGCTTCATCACTTGTGCTGCCATGTTCAGTCTGTAAAAGAATCAATAAGTTATGATTGCACACAACAGGGAACATCTCCTTACATTAAAAACATTGCTAAATGCTAGCTTAGCATGTTTAATTAAGCTCCTAATTACTTTATGAAATGTGTTAGCAACCCACTATTTGACACTTTTATTGTTGAGTAAAGCCTCATGCTGCTAGCCCCACTAATAAAGAATGGGATCAGATTATATTCTGATTTTCAAATTTCAACATTTTATCAGACATAAGAATTGGGTTTCATCTAGTAATAATAGTGTGTCTGCTAGGATCCGATTGCAAGGTATGGGACTTGGAGTCCCACATTGAAAATATGAGATTCTAGTGTGGGATTTATAATGCTTTGGGCTCTCCAACTATAGTTAGCTTTTGTGGTATGGTTCTCTCAAGGTTCTTATCTTTCTCCAAAGAGAATTAACTGGTGGCATCCCAGACCTATATTTTCTTTTTTGCTTTTATTAGTGTATTTACCTTGGCTTGACGATACAATGAAAGCAAGCGTCTATATTGCCGACGAGCAGCAGTGGAGTGGACCATGGAAAGCACCCGCTTCAACGCCTTTTCAATTGCTGCATTTACTTTCTCTTTCCGGAATACATTGAGAAAATCTTCATCATCACTTCCTTCTTCATTTGACTCCATTTCTTGCCGGACACTTTGTATACCAATTCGTTTTCTCCGCCATCGTAACACAACCTTGTCCAAGATTCCAACTGCCCATAATATTAGCTTGTATTGCTTCCGAACCTGGTAACCCCTCACACAAGCCTGCCCAAATAAATATAGAAAAGCCAAGGTTAATACTCAATAGAGTTCTTGATTTATGCATGTGCATGTCTAGCTATGTCTTTTATCTCCCCCCTCCTTCCAATTTATAAACAAATTTAATATTTATTCACTTTACAAAGTACCTACATTTCTACAGTGCCAATATCCAGGTACATACAGAACTCTTGGAATTCAATTGGTATAGTAAAACTGTAATAACAACTTCTATTACAGTTACCTGTATCTTAACTACTTTCTGGCGCAATGCTAAGAATTCTTTACGACCTTTCCAATCACGATATTTCTTCTGAATCGATAAAGCAGCAAAATTGTAATCACGCCAGCTCCGAGAACTAAGTTTTGACATGGCAGAAAGCACTGAAATGTTATTATCAATGCTACCTGCATCAATACAATATCCATCTAGAACTGTGGCGGCAGCATCTTCTCTTTCTTTCCGTTTTCTAAAAGAATGTGCACGAAAAGCAGCTTGTATCCGTGCAGCAGCCTGAGCTGCATTTCTAACAGCATCCAAGGAAGCTTTTAGTGAAACCTGATCCTCACTGGCCACAAGATTTTCTTCAGAGACACTACTGACAGTTAACTCAGCTTCAAGCTCAGAAGCTCCTTTAGAAAGCTCACTCTCTCCCAAGGTGAGGGACGACACATGGCTTGTTAGGTCTACCTCTGAAAGATAACCTGCCAGTCCCTTATGGCCATGGCTGGCTGCAATAGATGCAGCAGTTTTACCGGTTGGATCTTGTGAACTTGGATCTGTCACTGCTCCAGCAGATGCACCAGTAGCGATAAGTGAAGCAACCATTTTTTCCCTATCATGAAACAAAATATTCAGTGACCTGAATTTCCAGAACACTTAGAATGGAACAGATCATTCATAAAGACTTTTAAAAGCAAGAGTTTCAATCTTGATATGATCATTTATGACAGAATTTGGTCTAATAAGATGGTTTGATCATGTCAGAAGACCAATAGATGCCTAGGTAAGACGAATTAATTATATGGAGGACAGTCTGATCAAATAGAGATAGGGGAAGACCAAGGAAAACTCCAGAGAAAACATTTAAAAACAATTTGATTTCAATGAAATTTCTTAAAATTCAGTTTTTGGTACAACACAATGTCGTTATTTAATTAATGTAGCTGATCCAATATGGTGGGAAAAGGCTTTTTTGTTGAAACAAAAAACTAAACATTTGCTTTGATTGATTAGGCTTTATATACATGTTCAAGAATGATTGAAACATCCTGTTGCATGTGAAGCATACTGTTACTGGGTAGGTATTTGATAAAGGCTTGATTTGTCCTCCTTGTTTTCTTTCTTTGCATTGGTATTCCCTTCTCCCAAGGATAAAGGTTTCTAAATAGGTTTGATCATGTATATATTATTCAAGGCTTTGAAACAAAAATGCTATCACAATTGAGCATCAATATCAACAACTCAGTTTTCTATTACCTCCCAAACCGTGCAGCCCAATGAAGAGCGGTCCATCCATTGATGTCACGGAAATTTATATTCACACCACAACTCAGAATGGGGTTCAAGGCCCACTCAAAACCCAACCCAGAAACCATGTGTATTATCCCCTGCTCTTTCTTGGACAAAGAACAGCCCGCCCCTTCATCTCTTCGGTTAGAAAGCCAGAGCTGCAACTTATCCTTCAGCAGCTCTTCAAGAAGCCAATTAACAGTATCAGATGATGTTCTAGTGCCACCTAGAAGAGTGTCTATAATATGGCTCCATGAATCATCATCATCATGTTTCTGTTCTGTTGAAAGATGACTTCCAGATTCTATTCTGTCATCCTTTGTAGTTGAAGAAGAAAGAAGCATCTCTGCAAATCGAACAAGTAATAACAGATCTTCAGGACTTTTGCTTCCTTCTGTTTCCAATGAATTACAGCGAGTGCAACTAGTAGTCTTATTTCGAAACTCAAACTCCCTCACTTCACTGCATGGCTCCCTATTTCCTGAAGTAATGCACAAATTAACCTTTCCAAGAAGATCGAGAGGAGCTTCACAACAGATTACGCCATCCTGAATTATCTCTGCAGGAACTTCAACATCACCAAACATACAGGCCCAGGTAGAATCCGAGTCATGGCAGAGAAATGACCCAATAATGATCACCTATGAATATAACTTGGGAAATTAGGATACAAATATAGACAACATCCATAGTATTTGTATCATATCATAAATAAAATAATAAAAGTTCAAACGGAAAGAGAGTAGACACAAAGTATATGTCCCAAATGGTAAAGTATTGAAATCAAAAGCTAAGAGCTTGCCTTTTTAACTCCCTGTTTATTACATATATAATTACATTATACCAAAAGTGCATACATATTTGAACCATGTGTATGCATTTTAAAGCTCTTCAAGAATATGTGTAAAGCTGAGCAGTAAGCACCAAAAAACAATAACAATTCCCTAGTGCAAAGAGTGATAAATCATTACATAGGACACAATAAGTGTTCAAATTAAAAGGCACAAACCTTTGTAGTCTCAGTAGTATAACAGTATTCTGGGGAAACTGCCCTAATGGTAAATTTCTGTTTCTGCACAACAGTAAAGCTTGAATCTACACCCAGAGGTCCTTGATTTTGGAATTGATCAAAAAATGTTTCATAGTAGTCAGAGTTTGCTCCTGGAGTTTCTACCAGAGAATATGGAGGAAATTTGACTCCACAATCTTGAGGAAACAAGAAATCAGCTATATGGAACATCAAAGAGAGATGGAAGAAGTTTCATTATATGCAAAAAAAGGGAAATAGTCATGTAAGTTAAGGTAGAAATAAGTCATACAGTTTTCAATATTATTACTGTTGGAGTTTAGCCACTGATTGTTTTCCAGGTTGGCAATCACTCCCCTTCCCGAAGAAATTAATGTCTTTTCCTGTTTTAAGCATAGAGATTTTATTTCTTTGCAAGTTGCAAAAGAAAAATGAATTATAAACTCTTGACAGCATGAAGTATATCTTTGGAATACTCACATTTCCAATCGCCTCATATGAATGTTGATCTGGTAATTTGGTCACACATAAGGGCTTACACGATTCCAGCACTTTCGTCCAGTATATACTTTTTTCATTTCCACCAGGACAATCATCAAGAAAGTCATGATAATATGTGCCACTGTCTTCTACAGAAAATACAATAATTTCAGAAGATTTTGCTTTCCTCTCTTTACAGTTGTTGTTTAATTATAATTAGGAGTAGCGAAAACAAACTATAAAGATCTAGTGAAATAAATTGAGTCTGATCTAAAGCTGAATGTGACAGTTTGGAAAAAAAAAGGTTGAGTGGATCATGAGTAACTACTTTACAACGATTGTAATAAGATATGTAGTTTATCTTTTCATCGGTGGTAACTTGATCTCACAAAAAAGTAAGAAACAGACTGTGGTTGCAAGGTCAAGTACTGAAGCAAAATATCATGCTATGGCTAATATGACTTATGAATTTTTATGGCTAAAGCATTTACTTGTGAGATAGGTCCTATGGAACTTGCTTGTGGCAACCAAGCTTAGCACCTTTCCTCCAATCTGATATTTCTTAAGAGGACTAAACATATATAGGTTGATTGTCACTTCATTAGAGAGAAGATCCTCCTGGCATCATCAAGACTACCATTGTGAATTTTAAGGAACAACTTGCAGTCATATTGACTAAGTCCTTACGAGGTCCTAGAATAACTTCATATGTAACAAGGCATATATGCTCCAACTTGAAGGGGACTAGGGGAGTGTTAATTTTAATCAGACATGCAGTTTATCTTTTAGAAGATAAGATTAGATAACCAGTTTAACGTTTACATAAGATTGGTTTATCTTTTAGATAACATTTTATTTGTATATATATGGATACACATGTTGTAACCCAACTCACTGAATAATACAAATTAGAACGCCTTTTATTTTAATTTCTGAAGCACAAAAGAGGATAAACAACATTGACATATTATCTAACATATAGAGTTCTTTGCATTAAATATTTGAAAACTGTGCTGCATGGTTAATATATTTTTTTATGAAGATTTCTTGAATGCCTCCTGGAGTGATTCTAGATAGAAGAGACCTAATTGTGAGGCAGTTGTTTCAAACCTTTTTATTTCTGGTTACCTGATTCACAATAATCGCCCTACACTCTCTTTGAAAAGATTCACATGAAACAACCAGCATATAACAATTGGGGAATTAGGTTTCACTTAAAGAAAATCAATCATACAGAAGGGTACCATAGACAAATTAGAAGAATAGAATAGAATATATATATATATATATATATATATATATATATATATATATATATATGGATATGATAACCCCTTAGAGAACTTAAAATAAGTAGGTATGTTATAAATTAGCTGTGAGGGTGGAAGAAGCCACCTGTATATGTTGCATAAGTAGAAGACAAGCATCTATAACTGAACAAATCAAAACACAATACAAGATAAAAGTGTAAAATAGGATAATAATTCAAATGCTTCACTAACTTCAAACATATATTATTTTATTCGCCCCCTCCTAAAAAAACATTAACAGCTCAAGTTTGTCTAAATTACCTTGTCTTCCATTGTATCCATCACAAGGTTGCCCTAGATCATTTGGTCCAGACAAAGCTGCAGAGTTATCTTGCTTATAAATCACCCTTTGATCTTGACCTGGCACTAAATCAAGTGCAATTTCATTGAAGCCATCCTCATTCAAACTCAGCTGTTCTTTCAATTGGCGCAAAGCTTGTGCTTCGTACGTAACTTCTAAAGACCCAGGACTAGAAAAATTCTGATTAGGTTCACATGAATCACCAAGCATGGATGCTGTTCCTGGGTTGTGAGCAGTATACGAGCTATGACTCTGACTAAAAGCAGGAGAGGAACCTGATGACAATTGTGTGACATGTTTGGAATTGGATTTCCCCTGCAAAATGTGAGAGTAAACAGTATTGTCAAACTCAACCTTGGGTTGCTGATACAATTCCCAAGCAATAAACAAAATAAAGAAACTCTCGAACAAATAGATGAACATGATTTGCTTGGAAATGTGTTGCTTAAAAAGGATTCCCACCTTTTCACACATAATAAACTGCAAATACCATATTATGTTTATCTGATATCATGTTGTGGAAACTCACCTCACTTGTTTCTCTATAATGCACAAGAACAATATGATCATATTCCCTGTCAAGAAACAATAGTGTATGAGCAAATATGAGCATGCACTACAATAACATATTGGCATACAAATAAACCCATCTTAATATTAGTTACACATACTGAAGGTTGATTTTGTTTCACAGTCAAGATAATTTAATCTTGGTAATGAAGTTGCCTTTAATATAGCTTTGTAAGTTTGTGTGTAGATCTTAAAAGATACAAGTAGTGGCAACATAATAATATGGTTGGTATCCAGCTAATAGTTAAAATTTACTCACGGCTCCAATATCCAATAGCTCCGCCTCTGAAAAGTGCGGTTTTCCTCTCCATGTGCATAGTAACAGTTTAGGATTTCAACATTGCCAACCTAACCATGCAGATTAGAAAGATCAATCAGGTTGAGAAAATCAATACATAGAATTCTATCACAAAACAAATGTTGGCACAAAGGCATCAATATAGCAAAAAATAAGTGAATTATATTTAAAAGAGAAAAATGCTCCATACCAGTAAAACTATTAAACAACAAATTGGTTACATCTCAATGTTCTGTTTGAGCTCATGCACAAAATGAGTGCTAGATAAAAAAAACTTACTATTTTTCCCAAAAGCTTTTTGGAAGCTATATATGGTACAGAGCAGATTAGGAGATAGATTTGAAAATGAAATTTCCAATGAGGATCTTTAATTATTTTCGATTAATACTTTGTTTCAATATGTCTGAGATTTGAATACTTCTTCCTTATAATTTAGTACATTTATGGACTGTAATTTAATCACTCAGACCTGCTTGAAACATTAGCAGCCTTTTGCAATTAAAGCAAGAAAATAAACAAAATCCAAGTAGAAATATATCCTGCATACAAGATATTACAGCAACAATGTCAAATTTTTATTATTCAATTTCCTCTAATAAATAAAAAGGAAAGAAAGTGAAGTAGAAGAACGTCTAATTTCCATTGGTATGGAAACTTCAAGCTGTTAGTATGGTACAATTATTGTATGTTTCATCTTCTATTTTTTTTTTCTGCATAGTTCTTATTTGAGACTAAAAGAAAGGAAGGAGCTTGGTCCAAATAAGAGTGCAAATTGGAGCATTTGCATAAAACATAAAGAATGCCAAAAGTTGGCAAGATGGTAGTGGCTGACATGAGCTGCAGAAAGACAAATAGATGTCAAATAAATAAATAAATAAAAAGGACAGCCTAGTATTCCACTTGGAGAGGTTTTGGGAAGGTAGAAGCATGTAGCCTTATCACCGCATGTGAAGAGGCTATTTCTAGGATTTGAACCTGTGACCTACAGTTGCACCATGCCTCACCCTCATGTGAAATTTTTTAACGATCATTGTAGGTAATCTTAATTATTACAACACCACGGACACTAATAACAGACCTTAAGCCGTTCATGCGCTTCTCTCACAGTTTTGCCATCTTTTTTCTTCCGCCAGTTATGACCATCTTTACGGAAGGAACGCATGATTCTTCGATTAAACAGAAACAGGGATCCACCTGTTGAGAAAATGGATAGGTAACATCTTCGACAATCAGTAACCCATAATCCAGTAACAGTGTCCTTCATTTCTTACATAAATTTCAACAAAGAGAACACAGGATGTTATGTTACCAGCTGGCTGATGAGGGGGCTTGTGGGTGAACTCGCACTGGTCGTGATTCCGTAGAATGTAAAGAACTTCCACAGGCCTGAGCCATCTCCTCTTAGCTTCTTGATACAGATCATCGATGCTGTATTCCAAACCTGTCATGACAATGACAAATTAGCCCAACAATTCAGAACTCATCCTATTGTTTCTTGCTCATTTCAGTCTTGGTTTGTAGGCACATGGGAAACATGCAGAACTTAATGGTGACCACACACACACTAAGAAGTAAGAACTTAATAATCGCCTTTTCTATATCTGAAAATATACCAATCCAATCAATTATTCCTCCATGTGGGTAGGAAGGACAAAAATTGTGTCCATGAAGTAAAAGTTGAGTCGTACCAAAAGTGAGTAGTAGAGTACTGTCCCAACCCTCACAGCATAAACTAGAACAAAGTTACACCGACACACAAACAAAAATACAAGCAAAGGTTTGTTTCCTTTTCGCCATCAATTCGAGTTCTACAATAGTAAAACTGAAAAAAGCGGAGGGGAGCAATAAGTAATAAAAAATATGAAGCAAATTAGTCTTACCAGGTGGCATAGTAATTAATCGCGGAAGGGACAGAGGAACTAAAATTGGAGAAATAGCATTTCCATCCACAAGCTCAGAACTGACAAGTGAAAAATAGGGGCTTGTTTGGTTAAATCTAAGGAATGGAAAATGTTGATGATGATATATTAATAGAGTTAACAAGTCACAACAATCAAGGGATTCATGCGTGAGTGTTGTAAATTTTCAGTGATTAATTTCTTAGGATAAAAAAATAAAATCAAGCCACAACACAAGCACTGGCCTTTTCTCAGACTTGAACTGGCGCACTGACAGACAGAGATACCTTGTTTTAAGGTTTGGTGAGATTTAAGTTTTAGATTATTTCATTATTATACCCCAATTAATTCAAAGCATTAGCTATCACCAATGAGAGCAACAATCTTCCTGTTTACTCTTTTTCTTTTGTCGTTTTATCCACACTTTTATTTTGTCTAATTACTGGATTCTTTTTCTAGTGACTACATAGCCCGTGACTGTTTCAGTTTATTTATTTATAATCTGTTTGTATAAATTAGTTCTGGCTCTAAAAATTATAATAAAAAAATGGAAAAATACAAGTAATTATTTGCTGTTATTTTAGCTTTCAACGTGAAATTGGAATTGATTATGAAAAAGTTGAATATAATCCAAACACACTAAAATTAGTTAATGGTCTCGCATTAGAATGTGAAACATTTCATAACCTTTTTTTTTTTTTTATACCGGAAAACATGTCATAACCTTAAATAACCAGAAAGATTCTAATTGTTTCTAATAGTCTTATTTGCTTGAGGCGGATTAGATCGATGGTAGTATAATGAATATTTATAATGTCAATGTATTGTAATTATTGTTTTGAAAATTTTATGGATAAGGTTTTATTATATTTCTCAATTTTAAAAATATTTTTGACATGTAAGTATGTATCAATAAGTAAATAGGGATGATTATATATGATGCCAAATGTAATGTAAATTGAAAGTGTCGGAGACAAGTAACCACGAATTTCTTGGAAAAATTGTACCAAAGTTAGAGGATTATGGATAAGACATGTCTCGCGGAGGAAATTTCGTTCGACTCCCTTTGAAGAAAAAGTTACGGATATGTTTGATTTAGAAGATAGAAATAAAGAAGAAAAAAATAGAAGATTTAAAAAAAAAATGAATTCCATATAAAAAGTATAAAGTTGTTTTTTATTTTATTTTCTCTCACCTTAAATCAAAGGCAACCTTAATCTTATTGTGCAGCAATTCAGTTGCAGTGAATAAAGACTTGAAAGTGCGAACACATGAATATTCGTGGTGTTGACCTGAAGAGAACTCGTGAGTAACGTGAATCAGTAACAAAATGGTCGTTGAGAATGACCTCGCTGGGAATGAGTTGCAAGTGTCACTCTTGGTACTTGAGTTGACCTTTACTTCAGCCTCACACTGCAGTGTGAAAATCTAACACTCCTACTTCAGCCCCACACTGCAGTGTGAAAATCTAACACTCCACCCTCACCTTGTGAAAAGTATGACAAATAGTCAAACACTACGGCAATTAACATGCATCATTTTCTTTGGTTTTTTGAATTTCTCCCCTGTGGCTACTATACTATTTTGATACCGACAAATAAATAGAAATTAAACGCTCAAAAGAATGAAGTTACAGATCGAGTATTCAGAAGTCTATTGATGAAGTCTTCTTGAATAGTTACAATTATGTTCATAACTTCATATGGCTGAACTATGTATTAATGTAATGGTAATAGTTTAGCGATTAGGGAATTACAAACATAATCAAGCACCTCTTAAGTAGGGATCATATGTAACAAATTATGTATATATAATTAAATTTAAAATAAATAATAATTTTTATTTTAAAAAACAATTAGATTCATTACAACTTTTTTTCTTCGAAGGCTGTGTAAGTTACTGAAGTGGATTTTAATTTTTCTTTTTCAGCCCAATATTCATTACAACTTTTTTTCTTGGAAGGCCCAAACTCGGACTATGTTCCTGGTTCGCTGCACCTCCCCTCCTTCCAGCACCTTTGTCTATGGGTGGCAACTCCAACTTCCACCCATACCTTTTTCTTGCAGCGTAAAACAGAGAAGAAGAAAAAAGAGATATGCTTCCTACACCATTCATTTTTCTACTACACCATTTTTGTAACAGTGGAATATCCAAAATATCATTTGCTATTTTTCGCGTTATGCTTCATATGGATTGGCGAATCCATAACCTTACAGATTGACCCAATTCATAAGTTTTTTTTTATATTAAAATATATTTTACGAAATTTTACGAAATAATTTAAAATAATGACACAAACAAGTCTCAAATCTGTGACCTTCACATTATTAACATGATGCTCCAACCAACTAAGCTAATAAGCCAGTTATGTTAAATAATAATTAATGTTGATACATATAACACTAAATTTTTTAATGTATATTTAATACACATATAATTTTACATAATAAATTTTATAACAATTAATTTTGATCTAATAATTAATTTATAATTTAATTTATCTAATAATTTATAGTAAAATTTAGTGTTATATATATCAACATTAATTATTTTTTAACATAATTAACTTATTAGCTCAATTGGTTAGAATATCATATTATTAACCTGAATGTCACAAGTTCAAGACTTGTCTATACCATTATTTTAAATTATTTCATAAAATATATTTTAACGTAAAAAAAAATTTACGGATTGACGAATCCGGATTGGTCCAATTTTTTTGAAGGATATTTTGGGTATTCCATTGTTACCAAAATGGTGTAGTAGAAAAAAGAATAGTGTAGGAAGCAAATCTCAAGAAAAAATTGCAAATCCAACAATGAAGTCAACCCATTAAGTGGATTATGAGATTGTTGGAGCCCAGGAGGTAGAAAAATATATGTTAACCCAACTAATTATTAACTTTTTTTTTTGTTATAACTCATTTTATTACTTTATCTAACTCTTACCTAGCTATTTAATTTAGTTCTTAATTATTTTAATACATCTAAGCATAAATCCTAGAATTTTTCTAAACAGCTTTTCAATCTATAATCTTACAAATTTTATTTTAATTCACGCACTTGTAATTCATCTAAATCAAAGATATTTTCTAAACTAGTAAAATATATCTTGTTTTGATTATTTGAGCTTAGTTGAAATAAAATTTTACAATTAGTTGCAAAGACTATTATTAATTAAGATATTAATGTTAAAACTTAAAATACTAATTTATCATTTTGTTTTTATCTCATTTTTTTAAATAAAGAAAATAGGAATCGAAACAGAAGATGGCACCTTAATGAACAACTTGACTAAACTTTACATTCAGAAAAAAAAAAAAAAACTTCACAAAACTTTCAATGTATTGCACAAGTTTCAATTTATTTAAGTGATGTAATATTATACATTTTTTTTGGTGATTGGAGAGATAATGTGTGAATTGGACATTCAAAAGAGATATGAAAGAGATCAAGAATATAAAAAATGTTTTAATTATGAAACTTAGGAGAGTGAAATTCTCAATCTTTTAAATTGTGTATTTTAGTCTTTAAATATAGGAGTAGTTTTTACAGTTTGAAAATATTTTTTTACTTTAAAAATAGAAATAATTTTGTATCAAATGATTAGTTTTTATACTTAACAGAATCAATTATATGCGTAATATTACAATTTTTAAAAAAACTATTTTTATATTTTTAATAGTTTCAAAACTCTCTCTTTTTTTGTACAAATTAACACGCGCTATTAAATTTGTTGATTTCTTGTGAATTTTACTATGAAAATTCACAGGAAACTTGTTTCTTAAAAATCTTCATGAATAATTTATTTCTTATAAACTTTGAGATCGATTAGCAAGAAATTCCCTAACATTTTTTACAGCATTTTTTTTTAATAAAAAATAGTACAGCGTTTGTTTCCCTAAAAAAATTATTCTAGTCATTGTAGATCTATTTTTTTATGAATAAAAGCGAATGATAGTGAACTTGTCATCCTAGCTATATAGCTGATGAATGGAGTTCCTTTAAGAAGATTTCTGAAGTATGGAACATGAAACCAAGCCAATTAAGTTCCGAATTTCTAAACATGAGTAGTGTCTGTCTGGCTCTATAATTAATATAATATAATTTAATTCCTTGCTTGAACATGAAATAATCGGTGAAAGGTGAAGCACATGGATAATAGTTAGAATTATCATGTGAAGCAAGTTATCCTTAATCCAAATCTGAACCACAAGCACAACGTGCAGAGTGGCGGTGAATCCAAACGTAGCTTAATCACGGAGGCCTCCACCCATGTACGACACCTTCCTAATACATAGTATATATATAGTAGTACATATTTTCTCTGTGTGCATGGTCTTACTTATCAAGACACATTAATTGGAAGAATAGATTAATAATGTTAGACTTTGGGCCTGTGGTTGTGGCTGTGGTGCTATACGTGTTGCTAATGCCTGGCTTGCTTTTTCAAGTACCTGGACGCTCAAGGTGCGTTGAGTTTGGCAACTTTCAGACCAGTGGTGCTTCCATACTCCTTCACTCCCTCCTCTACTTTGGCCTCATTTGTCTTTTCTTGTTTGCCATTAAGGTCCACTTTTACATCGGCTAGCTATGTTAATGTTTGCTAATTCGATCACTTTTTTCCTTTTTCTTATAATCATCTATCCATTGCTATCTTCATGTTCTTATTATTATTACTAGGATTGTCTTGGAAGATCTTGTGGGAAAAGAATATGGCTTGAGTCAAGTCTTTGTATTTTCTTTTGTTTGTTGTTTATTTTTCACGTGCTTGTACTCACTTTAACATGCATCATAACATGTTGAGACATGTATCTTTTTGTTGAGAGGTTGAGATTAAATTAAACCTTTCTATATCAATTATCATGTTGACCAAGTGGAGAGGAATAGATTGACTTCAAAATTGATCAAGGAGCATTTCAATTCAATTCACGTACGCCGCAGTGCATAATTCAATTAATTTTCTTCTTTAATTATTGGCAAAGTGCACATCACATAATTAAAGTGCACAATTATAATTGCAATAAAATTATCTTCTTATAATGAACTTTCACATTTTTTTTATACACGCACTATTTTCCTTTACTTTCTCTATCGCAACATTCATTTTTTTCAGTAATGACACCATGCATTCATCTTAATTACTTCTTCATCCTTTCTAAAATAAATATTATATTTGAAAAAATTGAAATAAATATCACGTTAACTTTTCAATATAATATTAATAATAAAATTAATTTTATAAAATTATTATCTTTTATAATTTCATTTATTTATTACTTTTTTTATTTGTAAAATTAATAACGTAGTATGACATTTATTTTTGGATGAAAGAAATATTTCATATATTTATTTTTTAAATCTCTCTTGTGTAAAAAAAAGGGTTAAATATAATTTTTGTTTTTTAATTTTATAATTTTGTGATTTTGACATCCCATTTTTAAAATGAAATATTTAGTCATCTCATTTTCAAAAATTCTATTTTGATCCCTTTCATTCAATTGACTTGTTGACTGTTACAATGCACTCCATATGTGAGATGTCATCAGCTGAGTTTGAAAAATTGTTGAGTAATAAAATAATATAATTTTTTAGAGAAAAAAAAAAACTTCTCCCTCACCAAAGAGAGGGCGCCGCGCCCAAAACCACTGTTCGTGCACCTAAATCCAAATCACAAACCCTCCATTCGTGAACTGTAAACCCTTTGTTCCCAAATTTCTTCCCCGTTATTTGATGTTCTTGATCGATTGCTTTATCTACATGAACGTTTAGGAAGTGCTTTGAACTACAGGAACATTATTTGATGTTGGAATTAAGGATATTGATGGAATGTGTGTTTGAAGTTAAAAGAGGAAGAGGTATATATATTGTGGGTACTTGGTGTGGAAAGGTGCATGGAAATGTTAGGTAGAACAATATCAGAGAGTGTCACTCCAAGGTTTCGTAAAATCTTAAACAAAAAGCTGGAGATTCTGGCTGGTTCCTTAAATTTTACAAATTTTTAAGTATAATGAAAACAAAAAATTTATATATTTTCCACGGTTTTAATTATTTTTTTCCTCTAAAAATTATACACAAGTTTATCAAATATAGATTTATAAGTTGTTATCATTGTTTAATTTATAAATATGATCAAATAGAGACTTTAAAAGTTAATATATACTGTATATCATTGAGTCACAGCATGCATGGCGAAGCTGCATTGGTGGTATATCTTACCAATGGTTTATTTATTTATTCTTACACATTTCCACGTGCGACTTAGACCCCCTTCACACAGCTGGCAGAGACAAACAAAACATAGTATGATAAACGTAAGGAGAAAGAAGAAAGAGAACGTACAATTAACGTTGAATTGAATATTGAATATATAACGCTTACTCATAACTCCGAATTAATTAAGCCGTAGGAAGGCCATTATGGTTCCACTTGTCCTTGTTTGGTACATCCTTATTATTATTCTTTACAGCTTCACCCACCGCAACCGCACCACCACCAATCGCGCCCGCTATCCATAGTGCTACAGGTATAACTACGCATGGAAGCGGCATTTTACTCAAATTAAACTTCAAATCTTTTTACTCTTAGTGTGTGGAGAAGCTCTTCAACTCACGTCTAATATTTATAAACATTTTTCAAGCGTAAAACTAAAAATACCTTTGATTTGATCGATGCTCTTTTTTCCTGATCTTCTTAATTTGATATATGGATCTCATTCGCTTAATATTCTCTAAGAATATATGTAATATATCACTGAACATATATAAATATCTGATCAAGTATTCAACTTTGTAATAGTAACTACTTTAACAAGATGATCTAATTATAAGTGTCTAATTTATTATAAATTTGGTGTGTATGCGTAGTTGATATAATATTAAAATATTTAATGATTGAATTATTAAAATTACACATATAACTTGTTATTAAATAAAATAGAGTTTAATAGTCATATATTAGGAATTAAGGTAAAACTATTTTACATTATTAATCAATAAAATAATTATCATTAATAATAACTTTTAAGATTATTATTATAAACTCAATAAATTTACTTTACATAAAATATAATTTATGATCAATTAATTGATCGTATAAAACCATTTTATAATTGGTAGTACATAGCTTATTTTCAATAAAGTAAATTATTCATAAACTAAACTTAGTCCCCATCTATTTGTGTAATATCTTTAATTAAATATACGATAAATGCACATATATTGTTGTATTTACATATTGTTTTCATTACATCCTTTTTAAATAATAAAATAGGATTTTTTTATACCAATTTCTATTTATTTCTTAAAAGATGTCCACCAAATCTCAAAACTTTTAATTTCTTTTATACAAACAAGAAAATAATTTAATTAATCTCCTTGCTGAGGCTACAGGGTAACGTGTCCACCTACTCAACATCAATTTGTTATTCATTAGTCGCTTTTCAACTACAGAGACAAAAAAAATCAATTGATTCGATCTTATCTTGCTAGCAAGTTCCATTAATGAAAAGCCACACCAGAGCACTAGATTTAGGATATGCTGGCACGTATATTGAAGGACAATGATCAGATTCAGAAAATGGGTTTAGAAAGAAGGTGAATTCAGAGAGATAACTGTCTAGAGAGAGAAAAGGAAAAGAGAGAGAAATTGTCTAAGCTTTTCTGTATATCTTCCATATAACGCCCCCCACCCCCGGCTATATAACATCCTAATTTCGATAGTTTTCCACTTATCTATTACAAGAATAATAAGCAACAAATGACAATTAAGGTAAATGGGCCTACTAGACTATTGAAAATAGTCATTTAAGTATGCGGGTTTCCTCTTAACTCTAATGGGCTTAACATTGCTAAGTCCACTGACTTGGGGTACAACATATATGGTTGGTTGCTTGCTTAAACATGACTCAATAAGGCACCCCCACCATAGCACTGACTATGACATGCACCGAAACGAAATTAAGCTATTTCTTTATGTAGTTTATGCTAGCTAGCTAGGTAGCCCTTTCTAATTTATTTCTTGCTTGAGTTATGCCTATTTAATTTCCATTCACTTGGTTTTTTTTATATTCTAAGATCGATCATCTTCAATTTCCCTATATTACTAGCAATATTGATTGAACACTACTAGATCATGTGTATAAGGTTGTATAGCAAGCTAGCTTTCTATTGTCTAATATACCTTTGTCTGTGTTGTAAATTAAGGTGCAAGAAGCAAGTAATCCCTCATAATATATATATATATATATATATATATATATATATATATATATATATAATGGCGGATTGGGGTCCAGTGGTGATAGCAGTGGTGCTGTTTGTGTTGCTAAGCCCTGGTCTTCTGTTTCAATTGCCAGGGAAGAGCAGAGTGGTATCTTAGTCCACACAATCATCTTCTTTGGTCTCATGACCATCTTTCTAGTTGCTATTGGTGTGCATATCTACACTGGCTAGCCTTATCGCCCTCACTGCTTTAAATCTTTAATTATTCTATTCTTTTTGGTTAAACGTTTAGTAATTTTTATCTTGTTATTCTTTTGTGATTTGGTGACTGTATTCTCCCATTTCTCATGTCCTCGTCGAATAATAACTCTACTTCTCTTTAGTCTTTGAGATTCCAAGATTAGGACAACTTTGGTTTGTATAGAATCATAGAATGGAATAACTTGCACTGCACACACTGATATTCATTTAAGACAGAAGTACAGGAATATCGTGAAATCAAAAAAAGAAAAGAAAGACAGTAACATATGGCTTAATGTTTTATGCTTTGATGGTCGTATTCTTCAATCAAATTATTTACGTACATACGAATTCATTTTATTCATTTACCTCTCCCATGAGTGTAGTTGAAAACGAATAAGAAAAAGGAACTAAGTCTGGTGTTATTTAATAATGAGTGGTGATTTGATTAACTATAATTGGACTCTCGCACTGAACACTTAAAATCCCTTTTGTTTAATGCCTATAATTGTTTTAAATTAATTATCTGATACGAATGTCACATTAGTTTCTCTCACTCTCTTTTTTTCCTTTCATAAAACACTTTTTTTGGTACATAAATGACTAACAAAAGACAATTTTTTGTGCATAGTAAAAACATGACTCATTTTAAATTACTATTTTATTTTATTTTATTCGGATTTTATAATTATATTTTATCATCGAAAATACTTTTATCCTTCCTGTAAAAAAATACTTTTATTCTGCTTAAGTATTTTCGGTTTAATTTTATATATAAAAAAAGTATATATAGCAAGCACCTAAATCGAGAACTTTATTCTAGTTGTTGGGTAATGGATACCCAATTTAATGCTAAACAAACATGGAATAAAAAACACATGGAATCAAGTGCAGCTATCCAATACTTATGGTCCATTTAATTTAAATTTTGGCAAAATTATTTTTAGACCTTTAAATGTAATTTACGTTGAATGCACGAATATATTTTTTTAGTGTTGGATTAATGATTATGAGTATTTATTGGATTAAAGACTAATTTATTTATAGTACGTAAATTTATAAATAAAAACTAATAATTAAAAATTAATATTTATCGATTAAAAAATTTTCCTTTACACAAATAGTTAAGAAATTAAAAAGAAAAGTATTTTGTTGAAATGCGCAAAATTACGATGTTCATGATTTTTTATGTTCTTCTATTATCTCCAATATCAATATTTTCTATTTTATGTTTTTAACCAATGTCTTAATGATTAACAAAATCCTTCTCTTTAAATCAAATAAGTATGAAATATAATTTTTTAAGAATTTAATATAACTACATGTTTAATATTTAAATTTGAGATTAATAATTAGCCTAAAATAATACAACTTTTCATGTTCCTTCAATATTTATTTTCTAGAGAGAGAAAAACATTTTACATAATTACAGTACATATATAATACATATATTATGTTTTGTACTTTTTGAGATGTACAATGTATAACCAATCTTCCTATAACTTTCTATAAAATAATTAATAAGATTATTATGTTACATTTTTCTCACAAAAATATTACCTCATAAGTATTTTTTGACTATCAAATATGTAGATCAACTAACAAAAGATTGTTTCATCTTAAAAATTTTAAGTTTGAGTCCTAACTTCAAAAAAAATACCCGTGATAATCTTAATTAAAAACTTTAAGTTTGAGTCCTAACTCCAAAAAAAATACCCGTGATTTAGACCAAGAAATATTTATATTTTTCAATCTTATATTTTTAAAAGCAAGAATATCAACCAAAAAAATAAATTGATGGGTCAACTTGAAAAGCCCACAGCCTACATTGGGTTAGGCTTTATCATCTTAGAAGACGGAATGAAATTTGGGGGGATTGTCTTTATACACCATCCCAAAATCTAATACAGCATTGTAAAATTTTAAATGACAAAAGTACCCTCGCGTTAATACATGGATTCCGCATATTCACAAATCAGTAAGGTTTTTTTTATATTAAAATATATTTTTTCAAATAATTTAAAATAATGGTGTATGCAAGTCTTGAACCTGCAACTTTCAGGTTATTAATGTAATGCTCCAACCAAATGAGCTAATAGGTCAATTATGCTAAAAAATAATTAATGTTGATACATATAACACTAAATTTTTTAATGTATATTTAATACACATATAAGTTTACATAATAAATTTTGTAACAATTAACTTTGATCTAATAATTAAAGTATTTTTTTATATATAAAAATCATAGATTTAAATAAAAATTATATTTTTAAATAAAAATTTGCTGGTTTAATAAAAAATATTAAACCTGTAAATACAGATATAATTTTTAATTTAATATGTAAATACAAATATGATTTTTATTAAACTTATGATTTTTATTTAAATATGATTTTTATATGTAAAAAAATACTTTAATGATTAGATCAAAATTAATTGTTACAAAATTTATTATGTAAAGTTATATGTGTATTAATATACATTAAAAAAATTAGTGTTATATGTATCAACATTAATTATTTTTTAACATAATTGACTTATTAGCTCAGTTGATTGGAGCGCCTTGTGTTAATAACGTGAATGTTACATGTTCGAGACATGTAATAAAACGAGAGTATTTTCAGAAATATACTATATTAGAATGGTGTATTAAACTTTTGCTAGGTGTATAAAGACAATCCCAACTTTGGGTCTTTTGTTCAACATGTTATTTTTCGTAACTCATGTAGAAGTAACTTGTAATAAACTGACATTAAACTTTTTTAATCATCATTTTATTTTTTAGTTTTAAAGATTTTGTTGATAAATTATATATTTTAAAATTTAATCCACCATTATATTAGTTCATAAAATAATTTTACAATATTTTCAGTCCTTTATAAGAACATGTTTAGATTTTTCTTTTAAAAAAATCTATTGCCAAACAATACTCTTGAATATTCTTTTCATACCATTTTAGTCTAGATTAATATTTTAAAGCAAACTTATAATACTCGTATCACCAGAGATTCCACAACATTTATACAAAATGGAAAAAAAATAATTATAACTTTGTTTAACATGAAAAAAAACTAAAATTGGTATGAATTAGTGACACTAGAGTAGAGAGCAAGGCATTAATCCATAACATAAGGGCTACAATAAGAATCGTCATCATCATCAACTACCCTCAACAGCAGAAATGGTATGTAAATAAATAATATAAGCTGCTATAGACAATTAGACACAACAACCATCCGATTCGAAAACATTTTTCTTGATCTGGTACAACCCCTGTTTCTCAGGAGTCAAATCATATTTTCCTTCTATTTCTATAACTGAACAAAAGGAAATTCATCAGCCTAAGCTTAAGAATTTAGCAAGGTGCCAATTAAGTTAAATAAAATAATTGATAACAGAAGGAAGAAGCTGGGAACAACCCCTGAATACCAAGGTAGTAAGTAGTTCTTCAGAATTTTACTTGGCTATTTCTAATGCACATAGAAGCCATATCCACATAGTTCACTTCAGTAGCTTAATAAAACTCAGTTAACGACGATTCCTGCACCTATAGGCAGCACAAAACCCCACACCATCGTACTCCTCATTTTCATTCTTCATTTGGTCACTTCACATAAGCTTCCATGCTGCATGCAGCAACCAAATTTTAGAATTAAGCTGTCATGCTCATCATGCAAATTAAGAAAGATAAAAAACCTTATATGGAGATAAATGCCCAAGGGGAAGCTTATGTAGGCTATGTATCAAAACCAATTTATGGACATAAAGCAAAGTATGTATGTTAAAAAGAAAAATAAATTAATACTCCAAGCCACACAAAATTTACCGAATTAGCTAGGCTGAAGCAGGGATCGACCAGCTCTGGGCTGCGGGTGACATCCAAATCTTCTCTTATTTGGTATATTTTTGTTCAGGTAAATGAGTATTGAATTTGAGTGAGTGGTGTTACTATTTAAAAAAAAAAAAAATATTACACACTCCTAACAGTCTGGTATAAGAGCCATGTTTAACAAAAGTACCCCATTGAACCTCCCCTGGCCATGTCGTTGCCATATCATGCCATCTTTTGGTAAGTTGAATAACAAATTAACAATGATTTCTCAATAAGAAATATATATCCAAAAAAGAAACTAGATAGATATCAAATATGATTTACTCAACGTTCATTCAAAGTTGAAATAATTTAAAAAATAACTATTATTGCATATTCTTTGTTTACGTGCTTACAGCTTATTAGAGACCCCTGCCCTGAATGTAAAGCTGTTGAGAAATATACAATTGCTGTGGCGGGGAATGGGGATGGTACAATCATACCATATTACCAAGCATCAATGTTTCTGCACTACAATTATTTTGCAAGAAAACAACATAATGAAACTTAATGCTGGTCCTTGACGTATATTACTATAATATAAAATTTATGATTAATAAATTTAAACACACATATTTATTATATCAAAATTATCCAATTTTAACCAAACCTAACCTCCAGCAAATCATAACTAACCAACCAAAAACCGGTCAAAAAGAGAGCTTTGTTGTTGAGCTTTCTCCAAAACACATCCTATTGGCTATTTCTTCAAAAAGTAAATTGCCACTCTTCCCCTGTGTTCCCCACATATCCACCCCAACACAGAGAAGGAAGATAGGAAAAACAAAAGAGGCTCATAAAATCATAATTCTAATTTTCTTTTTTAAAATCAAGGATGCGCTTAGCTCAAAGTTAGTATAAATTAATCTCTCTAAGATACTGGCATCGAGAATTCAATACCTCAAAGATGGATTTAATTGGGATTTATGAATTACTATGTTATAAGTGCTAATAATACATTGACTTTGATGATGATCAATCTTGTGGAGTTAAACATATGCATATTGGTAATCCGTTGGATGAGAAACAAAAATAACGATTTCCATTTACACGAAGAGAGAAAAAACAAGTTGAATTGAATTTAGTTGTCCTACCGGGAATGTCCTTACGCGGCGAGGGTGGCGCGGTGGCGTAGCAGAGAATGGAGCGGCCAAAGACGGAGAGGCTGGAGAGGATTCCGGCGACGTAGAAGAGCATGACCAATCCCAGAACCCACGGCATCAACACGAACCCGATGAAGAACGTCACCGATCCACACAGCATCAACGCCAGCGATATTCCCAACAGCAAGGAGGCGAATCCCGCCGGCGATATATGACCCAGCCCCGGAGGCCGTGACGCCGCCACCGCAGGAACCTCGTCGGAGAACGTCAACGACGTCAGAGGCGAGCGAAGGAGGTTGAGGACGAGTGCGGAGAGCTCGTACAAAGCTCGAGATTGCTCATCTTCATGTCTTCTTCTTCCCCTCATCATGTGATCGATTGGATCGTGTCTTTTGTTTTTCCGATGAAATAATATAAGGAAAAACAAAAAATTGGTAGAAATAAATAAAAGGAGTTGGTTGTGTTGTATTGGTAGAAACGAGGCAATTGGATAAGGTTGTTGTGATTGGATTGACCTTTGTGTTTGAGGGTCAGAAAAATGATTTGGTTCTCATAATGAGGAACAAAAAATGAATAACATGTTGACGCGGATATGTATGAATGAATGAATGGTTGCGTTGAAAAGCAAAAGCGATGTGGATGATATATAAAAAAGTGATTTGGGTAGGATAGATAGAGAAGAGAGTACTTTATCTGGAAGGAACCTACAAAAACAGGATCATATCATTCAGATCGGATACACGTCACCTAGCGCGTCTAAATACACCATTTTCAGTTCTGGTAAATAATGCCATAAGTTACATCCAATGCCATGCAACTCACAACTCACAACGGACAATTATCTGTTGTTATTATTTTTCATTGTTAACCAGTGCGCTTCATGCATCACTTCAATTTTTATTTTTTTATCGTAAAGATCATAAGATAATATAATTTTTTTATTAATAATAAGATTTTATGTATTTTAATAAAAAATCTTTTTATTTCCTTAATCAATTTTTTTTTTGAATCAGCGGGACAATAACCCAGATTATTAGATTAAAAACCACGGTAGAACTTACGTCCGCCCGAACAACGATCAGTTCAAAATCAATAAACCGTGATTAGCTAGACTATCTGCCACCTAATTTCCTTGCTTCATCACATCCGACCAAGTACAATAATAAAGGTACAGATTAACATTTGTCCTATTTCAAGCATAATGGTTCTTTTTAATTAACTAAATAAATTTTATTTTGGCATCACAGTTTTCAAAACGGATCTGTCGATTGATCCCTCTGAGTCTTTGGGTCAATATTTAAATTTATGAATCACTTAATTAACTCACATGATAAGTCTATATTAAAAAAAATATAAATTTTTTATATCTATCTTAGAAAAACAATATTAAGAAATAAAAAGCACAAGTGATGTTTTAAAATTTAACTAATTATGAAAGGATAAATAATTAATCATATAACTAACACAAACAAATACAGCTCATTATAATTTAGAGAAGTGCTAGATACTTTCTTTGACACTCTTTTTATGATACTCTTTATGATTGATTATAATTTATTAAAAATTACTAATTTTGAAGAGAGAAACATTAACTAAGAAACAAAATCTATCAAAATTAATGATTTTTAATAAATGTATTTTTCATTTAGAAAACTCAAACTTAGATCTTAAAAAATCTGAGTTTATTTCCATTTAGACCAATAATGTGTTGTAATTTTTTTGTAACCACTTAATTTATTATAGTATAATTTTAATAGATGATGTTTTGACAAATAATACAGTAAAAATCAAATTAAAAATGAATATTACAAATAAATATAAAAGTATACGTTTATTTTATATTAAATAAGCTAAAAAAAAATTATTCTTATGGTATATAGGATTTCCGTGACGTAGGAGCTTATCTTGTTCGAATTTTAATTATATTTTCTATAAAAACAAAAGGTTTGCGAGCTCTTGGTCTTGGCTTGGGACCAGGCGTCTGGCGTGTTACGGTGAAGTCTGCTTGGCCTTATTCGATAGTCAAAATATTATTTGATGCAAAATATGAGTATCACGATAACCATTAAAATTCTCTCTTAAATAATCATTAAGATACTATAATAATTATTATTTTTGTTATTTGTTACTGAAAATATTTGTTGAGTATAATAGAATGAGTGAATAATGTATTTACTAACTCTATAAAAGATTTTTTTTGCTACTATTCAATTACAAATTGATATTGATATGGGTAGTTAATTTGTTGATTTTTATAATAATATTTTTAGAAATTATACCAATAACTATTTATTTTGCATAGATTTTAAACTCAAATAAAATGTTTTCGAGATAAATTCATAAAATAGTTACCTGGATTATGATCATAAATGAAGTTTCTCATCAATTTAATAAATCATTATGATCAAGTTAGTCAATACTTTTCCTAAAAAAAAAAAATCGTCAATAAGTTGCTGAGGCCCATTGTCTTGAGGAGCCTATTTCAGCTAGCCCCGATTCACAATTACAGGCAAATCTGAAATCCAAGGCCCATGTTATTCTCATTTTCCTTTTATCTAAATTCACAAATCACACCCCAATTTTGTTGTTGGACAAAATTATCTTTTGACAAAAATAAGTTTTCCTCGTGTATTGTGTTCAGTGTTCACAAAAAACTGTGTTCATTATATAATTCATAGACACAAAATATTATACTATTGTCTTTAACGAATTCCAGCTCCAATAACATATATTCGAGCTACTATTATCTTTAAGGAAAATAGTATTGCGTCATATTAAATTGTTACAAAAAAGATTTAACACGAGAAATTGTATTGTATTTTCGAAATACAAGTTATATACCCTTCTTAAAAAATTACCTTTTAATATTAAATTAATTATGATATAATTTATTCTTTTTAGTAATAATAAAATTAATTAATGTGATATGAATTATGTTTTAAATGAAATTAAATTTGTTATGAAACAATTTACCTTATTAAAAAGTGTTTGTAGACTTCTCACTTATAAATTCTTTGTAAAAGTTGATAGACTAGCATCCTCCAATTATTACTGTGCATTTAACTTTATATTTTTAACCACTTAATTTACTGTAATGTGATTAGTTTTCAATTGAGAAATAATGCATGTTTTCACAATACAAGCGTCCTCACCCATAAAATGATTTTTTTGGTGAAATCACGCATCAAATAATGGTTATGCCTGGAAGAGAAAATTAAATACTAATGTTAAGGAGTGACAGAAGCAAAAGTGTGAGGTCATTGGTAGATAGTACAAGGTAACGTAAAGGCAAATTAAAGGGCGCAAACGATAGTTTTATTAATTAGGAAAATGAAGAAGTGATTATTGAAACAAGGAGGAGGCTAGCTATCTAGGTGCTGTTTATGAAAGCTCACACACAAAATCACTGCTTATATTGTTCCTAGCTTAATTAGAAGGTAGAGTCAAGTGTAATTAAGTCCATTACGTGCTATTACAAATTTCCGTTTTCCTTAACTTGAAATAGATTTGAAACGGGAGGATCGATCTTTAATTATGCTCCATACTTCACACTCTTTCATGGTAACCATCCTGCCATGTAATTATTCATGCTTGGGCCTTCTGTCACCACTGATACTGGGTCAGGATGATATCTGCAATTAAACAAATTAAAATATGTATTATTAAAATCTAAAGCCAGTTACCCTTTAATCAACACGTGGTTCATGATTGCAAAGTTTAAATTATCACGCAATATTTGTAGTTTCCAATAGTCTATATCAAATTTCAAATATACCATGTACACCACAATCTCTTGAATCATACATTAATTCTTTCATATTGCATGCATGCTAGTTCGGAATAATGCGTACAGCACAACTATATATGCATACATAAATTAATATTTGAATGAAGAGAAAAGTAATACCCAATTTGTAAGGTTGGCTCACAGTCCAATTGTTGAAAGAGAGCATGGCCTTGGGGTTGACCTGGATGGTGTCCATGCCCCATTTCTTCAGCACTAGGATTCAGTTGGAGTGGATTTATTTGAAACTCTTCCAACTGCAAAAATTAACAGCAGCGCAACTCACTCTTAAGATTGATTTCACTTGTAGTAGTTGAGGATCGAGGGCTTTGTCCATTAATTCAAAGTTGAATTGTTTAATCATATCTTACTGCATATTGTTTAATTTGGTGATATTTATAGTCCAATTGGTAGAACTATATCTGAACCGGAATTTGAGTGACTAAATTTTAAGTAGGTTGAAATGTTTCTTACCCTTTGTATGAGATCTCTGTTTGATTCACCTAGAAAGTGTTCCTTCACAAGTGACATATATAATTGAATCGGTGAGCAAGGGAAACATGCGGAAGATCAATAGCAGTTAAACATTGACAAAAGAAAGAAAGGATAATTGACCTCATACCTTACGTTGTAGATCAGAAAGCTGATCCAGCATGAATTGGGTCTGCATATATAGAATGCATGCTATGAGAAAAGTTGACATAGATCACCATTGACCATTGAGATTATATATAAAGTTATGAGAAAGATAAATTAATTTCTTCTATTCTTCATTGCACAGCTTAAAAAAACAATTATATATGTCAAAATGGAAATTGGCAACGTTGGAAACTTTAGTACCCTTATTGATCTGATTTGTTTCAAAGACGAATCTAGCTGCCTTTCAAGTGACTCAAGCTCTTTGCTGCTTAGAGGACCAAGATCTTCTCCCATAAGGTTCCTAATGAGTATCGACCAGTCAAATATATGTTAATAACTCATCAGTTCGTATTATGTAGCTAGCATATACTTCTAGACATAGTCGAGCCTAGCTCTTTACCTTTGAGAACGCTGTAGAGCTTCATAACGTGCTTTCAGCCTCAAGTATTCTTGTTGACTGCTTAACTCCTATAGTCATGGAAGCAAAAATCATAGCTGTTACAAAAGCTGATTAATAAACTGGTGTTCCCTGAAGCATGCATGTAACAAATTGTGTCCATACACATAGTTAGGCTATAAATGTTTTGCTCCAGACCCTGTCAATAAATATTCTTTATTTATTTTTATAAATTACAACTTTCTCAATATGAAAATGAAAAATTACCCCCTCCCGGCATCACTGCTTCAACTTGATTTTCTAAGAGAGACACTACTGAAAATATAACTTTATGCAATTAACACTACTGCAAAAACGGATACTAGCTAGAACAGTTATGTTGCGGCCAGTTATGCTCCACGTTGGCTTTTATTTTTTTCAGATATAAAAAAGATGTTAAATAGATCCATATTCCGTTCTATGTATAAAAGACAAAAAAGAAAATAAACAAAAATTGTTATGATAAAATTTGGCAAGTAAAGTGCACAAGTACTCAATTAATTAAATAGGGTGTATGGAATTATCACCAATACCAAGGCTTCCTTTGTTGTCACATTGTCCTCAGGCGCTCCATAGTTGCATTTCTGGTACCTCTCCAGCGTTTTGAGCATGCTGCACGTTATATATATAAAATAATAATGTATAAACATTTAGAATATCATATAAGTACCAATTAAATGTATAATTCCATTACTATACAGGACAGATGCACAATCAGTAGTACTTAGGCATCCGAGATTATTTTTTTAAAAAAAAGGGAAAACTACAGTAAGTTACTGCTTAATTAACATACTTTCTTTAGTAAGGATTTCAGCTTAATAGTATTATTAAGTACAAATTGTGCCTCCTCTTTGACTTCAAATTTGCTGCAAGTCCAAAAGATTTATGTTTTCTCAAGCGATGAACAACTTTTAGTGATGAGAAAGCAATTCGGTAATAAATGGAGAAATACATCAGAATACACCTTGTGTGAGCTGGATCGATAATTAGTAGTTTAAGATGTGAATATATAACTAAGACCCCTTTCATCTATCGCTAGATAAGAGCTGGTAACAAACTAAATTTGGCAAGAGAAAGAAATCGGATATATATCCTATGGATAATAAATGAGATAGCTCATGTATGTGCCACTAAACGCCCAGAAGTAGACACAAATGGATAATTGTTCTTTACGGTACATTAGATCCTAATGGACCACTGTTGATTTCTGAGTGCGAGAGAGGGTAGCTTGCTGTGGAAGAAGCAGATTTGTAATAAGATCGAAGCCAATGTATATCCAGAAAGAAAATCTTGGTTTGTCTAGCTACTAGCTAGGCATCGAAACATGTACAACTGAATGAAGGGAAAAATATGTCAGTGTGTTTATGCATAAGGAGATAGAGGTTAATTTTTTTCATCATTGTTAGTGATTAATTTGTTAGTTTTTATAAGTAGGAAAAATTGAATTATGATTTTTTTTAATATTTTATATCTCTGACGTAGTGGTCAAATTATTCACTATACTAGAAGCCCTATAAGAAAAGACCATACCATTTGATCCTGATTTAGTAGCATAAGTATATCAACCTGTTATAAATTCATCATGATACTTCTCAATTGAAAAAACATATCAAATGTACATCTGCTTCCAATAACATAACATATGACATATATCATATAGCATATGTATACAAATGAACAAAGAGAAGTAATGAGTAAATTAGGGCAGAAAATTAGTACCATCATAAAGTTTGATGAGTAAATAAAAAATATAGGAAAAACAGTAAGCCAAAGGCAAAAAAAAAAAAAAAAGACAACTTTTAAATAATACATGAAAAGGGAAGAAATGGACAGATATATATACTGAGGAAACTAAGAACTAATTGTAGAAATAAAAGAAACCCTAGCTAGGCCCAGAGATGTAAATGAGATAGTGCCTTGCCTTGGGTGAAATAAAATGAAAAAGCAGACACGAGTTAGGTTTTTTGAGTGATTCTTAAACACTGAAGCCAAAAGCAGACAGGCTGCTAAAACTTGACATAGAAAAAATAATTAATAATGATGTGCATCTTTTCCCAACACTTAATTGCACAGAAACAGAAGCCTGATGAGCAGATCCGAACTTGCTTTTGGGGAAAAACTTTAAAACCAGATCTGCTTGAAACTTAACACAAATGAAGAAAAAAAATAAATTTTGGATCGCTGGGTTGAGAGCCAAAAGAGGATAAGAAAGAGAATGGTAAAGGGTTGGGGAAGAACAAAATTAAAGAAGAAGGAAGAGAAACAAAACTAGCACAGACATAGTCATAGAATAGAATAGTCAATACAACAGTGATCTATCAATTGTGTTGTTTTATTGTATTTATATTTCTTTGCATTTCCAGTTGCAGATCTAACATCAATAAGACCACAGAAACACTCAACCTGCTAAAAACGCCGAGACATTCACAGAAACGGAAAAATTCAAAACAGTGAAAAAAGAAAATAAACTTTTCTCATGTTGTTTTCATATAAAATAAAAAAATCATCAGAAGGTGGCAAACGCTAGCTGGTGGTCTTGAATCACTGAAAACAGCAAAAATCAAAGGAAGAGTGTAGTGGAGAACTAGAAAGGTCCTGCGGTTCCTTTTTCGGTGCTAGTATGTTTTATGTGCACATATAACCATATGTGTTTGAAGAAGTAAACAAAGAGAGAGAGAGAGAGAGAAAGAGAAAGAAAGGGTTTTTTTTTCTTGGTTATGTTGTGTCCATTCCATGTGTTTATTATCCATTTTTGTTTTTGCATTTCGGTGGGAAAAAAAAATACCTTGAACCGCTGCAAAACTCGTACTGCTTTCCTCTATTGGAGAAGATGATGAGAGCAACCTCGGCATCACAAAGAACGGAAAGCTCATAAGCTTTCTTCAAAAGCCCGTTCCTTCGTTTTGCAAAGGTCACTTGCCTGTTGATCTTGTTCTCAATCCTCTTCAACTCCACTCTTCCCCTTCCCATCTCTCTCTCTCTCTCTCTCTGTCTCTACTCTTCCCCTTCTCACACTCAAAGTAATAATATCCACTCACAAAATTTAGAATATATATATAATCTCTACAATATATATGAAGGCCTTGTATATAACATATACTGTAACATGTATGTATTTTATATGGTGTAAAGTCTAAAGTGTGATACTTAGAGGTACGTACGAGTATTATTAATTGTATTCTACCTTGCTTTATTAAGAATCCCAGCAAATTAAAAGCATCCTTATCAGGTCAAATGGGAATGGTAATGGATGCTAACTCAAAAATAAAATTTCTCTTTCTCTCTCTCTAGCTGTCTTTTTCTCTTAGCTTAATTTGCTTCATACATCACCTGTGGCCTGTGCTTTGATCCATGATAAGGACCGGGCCAAGTAAACACTGCTCAAATTAAAATTCAGTGTAAAGTCGATACTACTGTGGTGAGAACGCGGTTGATTGAAAAGTAGGAAGGGATCATGCGGTGGAGAATGAAGGACCAAATTAAGGAACATAAGGAGATTAAGGAGCTAGGGAGGGGTTGGTAATGGAAATTTCCAAGAAAAATGGGAGAAGCCCTAAATAGGGTCCTCGATGACTAACGATGATTGAAGAGAAAATGTCACACAGTGCCACGTGTCGAAAGGTGAAGTGGGGAGCGGGCTTGATTTTCAGCTCACTGTTTCGGATTCAGGAACTAACCTTAAACAAGGTGAACCCTCATAGTCGTAGGTAGCTCATTTACCCAACTACCCCTATTCTTTCGGATATTTTTTTATTTAATATAAAATTTTATATTCTCATCTAGTTATAGATTATCTTATATGGTGAGAATTTTAATTTTTATAATAATAATTAATTTAAGAGATATATTTGAAACATTTTTTAAAATTGATTGATATTGTAAATATTTTTATATTATATAAAACTTAAATTCTCGTATTTTTAATTATAAACAAACGTATAATACCCAACGAACAAAATTGTAGATGTATAATATTGTATATTTTTTTACAATTAATTACAGAGTATAATTTGGGATGCAATAATGTGTATTACACGATATTAAAATAAATGGCATAAAAATATGAGTGAAAAATTTTAAAGTTGATTTTTAAAGTTAGACAAGGAATCTTAATGAAAGTTTGTTTTTTTAACAACTAGGTCTAGGTGTAAACATTTTTAGGATCGTAGAACTTTGATTCATTCTAAAGTTACGATAAATCACAAACTTATAAACACTTACAATAATATTAATAAATAACAAAATAAAGAGAGGAAAAAGATATTTTTAATGGAAGATACTTAATGAACATTAAATATTTTTTATTCAAGAATAAATCATACCACAACTAAAATCTTAACATCACTTCAACCATAGCTATTTAACTCGTTAGTTTTTTTTTAGGAATATTTAACTCGTTATTAGTTAGTCTAAGTACTTTAGAAGAAATAAATAAAGAACAAATAAATAATAAACAAGGTTTACGCGTTCTCTTTTTCTTGTGGTCAATTTGAAATCGAAATGTCAGTTCAGCACGTCAGTTTAAATTTGATAACAGACTCTTCTTTTACATTGAAATACGCTTCTCACTATTTCAAACCAGTTTGGCATTGTGCTGGAGTCATGAGAAAATGACATAACAATTGCGTACGTCTCCAGAATTTGTATCTCAAAATTTCATTGTAATGAATATATTAACCCTGTTTTCTGAAACCCAAGATAAAAAGGTGTCAATAGCCATATTAACTTTTTATTGCAAACTGCTAATAATAAAACCTTAAATTCCACCATGCATGCATGCCCTATCTTTGAAGGGGCATTTACCGAATGGCGATTGGCTTATACATATATATAGCACATTTAACTGAATTAGAACAATTCTTAAAACGGTACAATCGAGATCGTGTTATGTTTAATTTGATCGAGGAGGGAAAAACGTACTCCTATCAACTAGACATGTTATTACCCTTGCAGCCAAAACACGCCCTTCAAGGATTATAGTTCTTCACACCTTGGTTTGTGGAAAATTTTGGAAACCCAACATGCTTCTAATTCATGACATGCCAAATTAGTTGTTTTGTCAGAAGGTTATCAGCGTAGTATGTGTGGTGTTGGTATACATAAAGCAATTACAAAAATAACTCTTTTAACTTGAAGTAATTAAGAAAACTGTGTAGCCAATTTTGCTTTTTGGCAATAATACTCATTCCTTTTAATTAATCATTTCATAATTTATATATGGTTAGTAAAGCCGAATATTTAATTCAATCTTTAAACAGTAAAATTCTCTCAATTTAATTAATCTTTGGTTTCAATTCTTTTCTAATGACCAGTGTTCACGAAATTTGCAATTAGGCTATTAGCAAATTAACCACGCTAATAATTGCTATCTTTGTCATTTTATTTGGGTATTTGTGTCTCGGTGAGAGGAAGACAATGCTATGCTATGTGTAAGCCATTTGAAGGTGACGGTACTAATTGATAGTCAGTAATTTTAGGACAGCGACAAAGACAATTTCCTTTGGAAAAAAAAATGGAGTTATAATTATTGTTTAAACAATAATGTTATATTTGGATTGGTGGCGGAAAATGAAATAAATGGTCTGAAATATAATGGAATAAGATGGAATAAAAATGTGGTTCCATTCTTTGGATTTTATGGAGTGAAACAAAAATATTATTCCATTGGAACAAAATTAGTTATAATTTTTAATTGGTTTAAATACAATTTTGATATTTTTATTTTGCTAAAGTCAGAATTTTATTTTCACTATTTTTAAATAGAGATATTTAGTTTTCTTACTTTATAAAATTTATATATTTTTTGTCTAATCCTTAATTTGTCTATTTTTTATATATTTTAATTAATTAAATTATTTATTAATGATATCTTAAATAAAATGATAGGCCTAGGGTTCGGTTCAACCAAAATAAACGAAATAAAATGTATTCGTAAAAAAAAAGTAAGCAAAGTTGATAATTAGGCTTCAAAAATAGAATGACTAAATTATAGATTGAATAAAATAGGATGATCAAAATTATATTTAATTCCCTTTTAATTCCTAAATTATCTTTAAGAGATTAATTATTAATTAGAATAAAAATTATAAAGATAAAATATTTATGTTTCAACCTAAAAGCTTTAATTTCCATCAAGGACACCCAAAATTTGGGAGAAGAAAATTAGGCTGGAATAACTTCTCCCCCACTCCATTTCTCTTCATTTCATCCTTGAACACACCAATGCAAACATATCCTAAGAAAATGACATGTTATTTTAATTAATTACGTGTGTGTTTGATTTGAAGTTAATGAATTGATTTTGTGTTTGAAATTGATTTTGGATGCATTTTCATATGTTATTTTTACGTTTAAAATAATTTAGAATTCATTTTAGATCTAAATTGTTTATGAATTAAAGTAATTTTAAATAGTATGTACATTGTATTCAAAATTTATATTAAATTTTACTGTTAACTTAATTTTATAATAAAACATTCAAATATAAATTATATCACTTCAATCAATTTTAAAAGTGCATCTAAAAACACACTATCTTTGGTATCTAGAAACAAGGATTGGTGGATTTCCAAAAATACCGTTGTACATATGGAGTGACTTTCCAATGAGTTTATCACCAAGAGATTACGCCTTTGGATTTTACCCTCTAATATTTTGTGGGGCTGGGAAAAGGGCCACATTTTATTTACTGTTTATCTATCTTTCACTCACTCAGATTCAGTGGTACTGGTATGTTCTAATTCCTAAAGGGGGATTGACATGAACTGCATATATATGGCTATGCATAATGAATCGTATTTGAATTTTGCTGTTGATCGAGACGAGGAGAGGAGGAACAGTGAAGTGAACAATCTCAAGTCTCATACCAAATCCGAGATACAAACATCATTGGGACCCAGCACTCTGCACTCGCATTCTGTGCATCATGGGCACCACCCAAGTATATATCATGAGTTCACTTTTGTTCCTAAGTACACATTATAGATAAGCTCAATAATGAATGAATATGGTTAAGAATTCACATATAATATAATATGACGACATAAAAAATGTAATGTGATACTGAATTGCTAGTAATTTTCGTCAAGTGATCTACTCGATCGCACAATTTAGTTTTAGTTCATTCGGAGTGTTTCTTAGTTCTTAGTTCTTACAATATGACTATATATTTTAATTGTATTAATAATATTTATGCATGATATTGTATTTGAATTTCATCTTTTTTATTTATCATTAAAAATATAGGAGAATCGAAATTGAAAGAATGGGAGAAGAAGTCAGAAAAACAAAAACAAAGTTGATTAGGACGTAGATGAAAGGGAAAGAAATTAATTTGATGAGAAGAGAGAAAGATGAAATTGAAGGTGGGGACCAACCAATAAGGAGTGATAATGTTGAATGAAGCGTGGCCAGAGACGCATAGAGATGTCAGATTCTTTACCATTTTAAGGTGAACAACATCAGCATCAACAATAATAACACGTAGACCTTATTCCATATTTGGCATTACCTTTTTAAAGAAGACGTCTCACTGAGTTGTAACCTGTAGCAGAGTCTACATTGGTCATAGGTGGTACATCGATCCACATGAAAATTTTTGAAATAAAATTATCTAAGATTCAAGGGCTTCAACCTTCAACGTGACCACTGACCAGAACCAGCAGCTTCACTGGCGAGGCCAAAACCTTCACCATTTTATTTTATTTTATTTTTACCGTTTTAACTTTTGAATATATACGTCCCTTGTCATAAAAATGAAAATAATAGCTGGATTTAGTGTTCATATCCTAGTTTCAATTTTCTTTTCTGAGAGAAATTATTGACGCTATCTAAAATCTCAACTACCACACAAACGAAAGAGCAGAATGTAAAAAGTGACTGCATATGCCCCACTCGATGCAGCTTCCTTACGTATTTTTTTCATGACAGACACTACTACAAAACGCTAAATCTACTACGGTTCTGGGAGCATTTCCACTACGGTCACAGGACCGTCGTCGATATAGGAGTCGTTGATAAAGGAGCATTTCAACTACGGTCGCAGGACCGACTTTGATAAGCTCTTTTCCACTACGGTTCTCTCTGCGAACCGACTTTGATTAGTCACTTTTCGACTACGGTTCTTATAATAACTGACTTTAAATAGGCACTTTTCGACTACGGTCCTATACAGAAACCGACTTTGATTAAACAGTTTTTAATTATTTTTTTTAAAAAAACGGGTTAATCTACTACGGTTATTGTACGTAACCGACTTTGATTAGTAGCTATTCAAAGACGGTTCCAAGGAGGACCGACTTTGATTAATCGCTATTCAACCACGGTGGATGGAGGAACTGACTTTGTTTAAAATGCTATTCAAAGACGGTTGCAAGGGATGACCGACTTCGATTAGTACGCCATTTCTAACACGTTTGCTACATAACCGTAGTAGATTAGTTTTTTTTTATTTTTATTTTCCTATATATTTGGAACTTTTTATGTTATATTAAAGCTGCATGTTAATTAAATAGTAGCTTTGGACCGAAAGTTGATTAATTCAAGCTGGATGTTAATAAAATTAAGCTATTATTCCTATTAATTTTTAATTTAAAATGTCTATATATCTATCTATCTATATATATATATATATATATATATATATGGAGCCAACATACAAGTTCTGAATTAAAAGACACACCAAAAACATAACTTAAGTATCTCAAATTGAAACTTCCAATTCATTAAAATGCAATGTCAACAAGACTAATAGTCTTTAACCAAAAATAAAACCAAAACAAAATTTATACATTAAAGAACCACAACAGTACTAAAAATGCCATTTCTACCACCAAATTAAAAAGGTATCCAAGAACTAGGCTAGCCACCCCTCTTGCCACGGTTGAAGATCCAACATCAATATCAATCTAATAATGTAAACATAATTTAAGATAATAAGGAAAATTTGTACATTACACAAGCAAAACTGATACAGCAAAATCACTGGTGCTTTTTAAGTATTACGAAATTAGGCCATGTTTGTTACCTCTAGATAGTTCTTCCCACAGATATAAAGCATTAATTTCTAGTTGGAGTCCCACCAAACATGCTTTCTTTCCAACAGTTTGTTTTACTATCCATGATCCCTGAGAGAAACAAGTCACGTGGGAACAAAAACCATTATATACTCTTATTATCTTCATGCTGCATTTTATTATTAAACATGTCACATTTTAGTAGAAGGAAATTCTGAATCATGGTGAAACCAGTTTAGGAAGGATTGTGGTAAGCAAAAGTACCATCTGTTCTGAAGACAAGTCAGCATGCCACTCATGATTCAGTGATCATACTCCGTTGGTTCAGGAACATCAAAGAACTCATCAGAATCATTCAACCCCATTAAACTTCTACAACCAGAAGGTTCAACTTCATCTTCCATCACAACAAGAGGTTCCTCAAACTTGCTTTTCTCTTGTGAAACTTCAGTCTTAATATCCTCCTTTAAAATCTGGCACGGAACCTCATTATTTAGTAAAAACATACCTGCAATTCGTTCAAGCATACAAATGGTTATGGATCTTGCTGATGCAGGGCACAAATACAATTTCCAAAACTTCCAATCTACAGCAACCATGTGCCTCACAACTGACTGTGTTCCTTTGGTAACATGAGTCACTACAAATCCTCCATATAATTTAAAGTGTTAAAACATAAACACTAAAATAGCTGAAACCTCCTTATTATTTATGTTGTTTTTGGGATTGTTGTGTTATTTTTGGTATATATACCTTATTTTAGGAAACTAATAAATATTGGTTTGAGGAAACTAGGAAGGCATTTATGTTATTGAGGTGTTGATGGGGATTCGACTGTGGTTTTGATAACCCTTGGTTGGATTATAAATAACTTTATTACTTTTGAGACAGAATAGTATTCTAGAGATGAAATAGGTGATTAATTCCTTCTAATTCTACTATGGAGGATTTGTAGACCAAATTGAAAATTAAATAACACCCCAGCTCATTAGAATCTAGAAGTAAACAAATATCAAACAAGAAAGAAATCTTGCATGCTAAATGAATCATAATTAGCCAGGGGATTTTGTTATAGGATTATATATATAGAGACAGAGAGAGCGAACTCACAGTTAAGTTCCTGCCATGTTTTGGATGCTTAGAACCCAGAAAGAAATCTCAGGTACAGTTGGTAATCCACATTGTAATCACCAAGAAAAACACTTTGAAAGCGAGCTGGTTGCGAATAAAGTGAGCCTGACAGGAATTGGCATGGCAACAAATTATAACGGTCAAATCAGTGCAAGACTACTAAAGCATCCCAGAACTTCAAGTGCTTCACTCTGAAGTGCAAAATTAGGACAGCAGCAAGCAGTAGCATGAACATGCGATATTCATACAATTCAAATACAAGTTTGAAGACCATTTTTATTAGAAGAAGCAACCTAGTCTGCATAAGAATATTGAAGTCTACACTAGTACTCCTTGTGGATTATTTATTTTTTGCAAAATAGAACAGCCATTGGTCTATTTCACAGAGATTGGATGGAGGGACATAACCACTACTATAAAGTAAATATGACCCACCTTCTTATTGAGAGGGGTTTATGTTATTGATTTTCCTATTTTTTAGTACTAGTACGGTGGAAAAACACCAAAGATGGGACCTTGCACTTTTATTGTCAGTGCAATCTGTTAAAACCACTTGTAATCACCAAGACACCAACCATGAGGGTAACAAAACAGTCGAGAACATTGTCTCTTCTACCTACCTTTGCCACTTGTAACATTATGTCTATCAAATAAGGTGTAATCTACAATTCATGGTTCCCTCTTATGAAAATTGAGTTGCACTTACATTTGATTGGCAACGAATTTAAAATTGAACAATTTTAAACTATTCTTAGTTTGTCATCCAAAATTAGAAAAACCAATTAAATGTGTGACTGATAAATAACATGGGTGTTGAACACAAACAATCACAATGATGTGATTGTGCCTGAAGATTAAATCACATGACACAATCCATTATATGAACAATCTAATAAAGCAACCAATAACAAATTTTCTTGAATTCAGAAACACTACCAAGGACAAGCTCAAATCAATATAGATTTAAATGCTCAATTCTCACACAATGTTCCTATAAATCATCCAAAATCCTAATTAAATTAAGATTTTTAAATTAGAAAAGTCTTACAAAAATTACAGTACAGGGTATTTCACGGCCTCCCTATTATTTATGTACAACAATGTTCAAACTTTATCAAAAGAGGATAAGGAAAAACTCACCAGTTGACAATTGGAGTAATCTGCAGTCAACGAAATAGTTTGCAAAACCAAAGTGCAGCTGGCAACAAACAATGAACAGCAAGAAATAAAACAATGTGAGACATTTATTAACAAGTAAGGTCAGAAGGAAGCAAAGTGGTGAGAGAGGCAACAACAGGAAGCAATTTCTCTTACAATGCCATTCCTATCACTATATTCTCATGCATGTCATATTCAGAAATAAAATTAGATGACCACAATGTAATGAATCATGATGAAATTCATCCCATTCAACACCCCTCCTTTTGTTTTTCTCCTGTAATTTGGAGGATGTTGGATGCAACCAATCTATTCCATCCTAAAATATCGAAACAATTGAATGGTACCATTCGGTTTCACTCCACTTCATATCCAAGCATACGCCTCATGAGCCATGAGTGATGGGCAACATTGCAAATTGAAATACAGAGAGCACACAAGTGAAGAGATGTTGGTGCAGAGAAATATCACAGAGAGTTATTAAATTGAAAAATACAAACTTTCTCCATATTAGAACACCGAAACAGTGTAAACACCTTTGTATATCATACACTCCATCAACACCACCTATTATCTAGTATTTGGTGTACACAAATAATTTTCCATTGACAAGGAAACGAATTCGAAAATGAAAAAAAGAAAACGAACCCACGGCGGCAGCGGACGCCGATATCACTGAATGCAACACGGTGGGCGACTCGGGTAAACGTCGGCGGATGGCTAGCCTTGCAACGCCTACACCAACATGGATCGAACCTTGACAATGGGGGCTTTAGTGAAAAAGGTCGTGAAAGGAATTAGGGCAAGAGAGGATCGGAAAATCGCAAAGTAACTGGAGGGAGGGAAAAATGGGGGGTTTTTATTCGTTCGTAAAACGCAGCGTTTTGCCATGTTTTAATCCACTACGGTTATGTTATGAAACCGTATTTGAAAAAGCTAAACGACTACGATCCTTTCACTAACCGACTTTGAAAAGGGTTTCCTGTATAACTAAACGACGACGGTCTTCCAGTAACCGATTTCGAAATGATTGCATTCATTTTTTCAACTACGGTTATCAAAAAACCGACTTCGAAAAGTAGCATTTTATTACAAAAATGCCACCGTGCACTTAACGACGACGGGTTTCGTGGAACCGTCTTTAATTGGCCGTCGTAGAAGCCTATATTTGTAGTAGTGAGAGGACCTCAAAAAGAATTAAGTGTGTGTTTGGACAGAGGTTAATAAAATTATTGTTTTGAATGAAATTGATTTTGTAAAATTAATTTTAAAGTGATGTGGTTTATATTTAAATATTTATTATAAAATTAAATTAGAAATAAAATTTAGTACAAAATTTTGGATTTAATGTAGAAGTTATTCAAAGTAAATCTTAATATCATGTTCAATTTTTATGGATAAAAAAATTATTAACTAAAGTACTAAAATAGCCCTGTTGTGTATAAGTAGAATGCCAATTACTCGTACTTTTAGAGTGCTACACATGGGAAAGAAAATTACGGAGTATTAACTATGACTACACAACTCATAGTACATGTGACTTGAAAATCGTATTTCTTACAAAATCTATATTCAATTAAATATAAGGCCCAGTAAAAAAAAAAAATCTGAGATGTAGTTTAGACAAGTATATTTCAATATATTTCATATTAGACAATATTATATGTACATGGATACACTAGGGAAAGTATTGACATCCGAGTGAATAAAAAATATTAAAAAAATAATAGAATCAATAACAAACTAGCAATAAATTAACTATCCTAATCTTATCTAACTATTGCTGGACATAATCTACAAAAACCTATAAGAAGAAAAGTACTTTTATTATGAATAGAACAATCGATAATTATCTTACATTTGGGGTAATTATCTTACATTCTTACTATAGTGGACATAATCGACAATAACTTATATTATGAATAGAACAATCGATAATGTACTTAAGTTATACTAAAACAAATAATGAGATACATTAAATAATTATCTTAAAATTTCATATACAAATAACATGCCATGTGGGTCTTGTCTTTTGTGAAGCGTTGTATCCATTTGGGCCTGTTGATGCCCATTTTTTTGCCTTATTGTTTTTGTTTCATTTGACAAAAAAGATTAAGAAATTATATTTTGCTGACCAATTTTCTTCAACTTTGGTGATGCATATGAACAAAAAAAAAAAGCATCAATGTTTATGGTAAGCTTTGGAGGGTTGATTTATGATGAATGTGGTCCGAGTCGATGGTTTATGAGTATTTGGATATAGTAACTAGCACAAGTTACATGCTCTTACGTAAGGCTTGATTACAGCATCGGAGGTTGGATTTAATTCACAATGCTGATATATATATATATATATATATATATATATAAATTTATGTAGTCATGGAAATTTTCTAGCAAACATACGTAAACTCATGATAATCTACTGTTTGGTCAGTGGAAATTGGAAACTGGGTTAACTGGCTGACTAAACCTGGGAGTACTTATGTCCAAGTAATTAATTCCACTGTAATTTTCTGTATTTTATGATATGCATCAATTTGCGACAAGAGTTTATGTGCTATAGTGGTATATTAGTTTTCACACCCAGCAAATTTAATTAAGAAGATTTTACAATTTATTATTAATTAAACTTCTCGAAACATCTCACAGCAAATTCAAGTTCAAGAACGAAGACAATATGATAAACAATAATTTTTTTATCATCTAAACCAATAAGCATTAGTTATATGTACTATTATTGTTATTTAATTAACTTCCACTCATCTTTAGAATAAAATGATATGCATAATTATTTTTCTTCTCGTGATGATGATACACATAATTATTCATTATATTAATAAACCACCTAGCTAGGGCAAGAATAAATAACATAGCACGTATGTATCATTTGGTTGGATTCGTGAAGTTACGTTCTCGCCTACCAATGAGGTTGGACATAATGGGTGCTTATAAGATGTCAATATCTATCTATTAACCCATAATGACTTGGAATTTTATTTTGACGAGTTTGAGTTTTAAAAACTTGATTTGGTATAATTAAAAGATGCATGTAAATTATACTAAGCTATTAATTGTCTGATTTGTGTTATATATATAAAATTTTGTATTAATAATAAGACTTTTTTAAATACAAAGATTGACAAAATAAATTAAAACATTTGACTTTTTTATAAGACTTCCAAATATTTTTACAAAGATTTAAAAGTTCTTCTGCTTGTATCTAAATAATTCTAACTAATCTTGAGTTTGAGACTTAATAAAACTTAGAGTGTGTTTGATGTTTAAAGGATGTTAAAATATAGAAATGAAAATAAAAGATTTTTTTTAATTGAAGTAAAGTGAAAAAAATATGAGTCCCATAAAAAATATTTTTTTTTCTCTTTTTTACCAAACACACCATTAAATTACAAGAACCCTCAATGTGATATTACGTTATAATCAAATTCAAGTTTTTTTTTTCCAAAAACTACTAACTGAGTTATGCCTATAAGATATTACGTCTATAAACTAAGTTGATCTAATCCTATCTCATTGTTATTTATATGAAGAAAAAAAAAACTCATTATTAAATCTTCATCAAATTCAATTTAAGTCTGAACAAATGACCATATAAAAAAAATACCTGGAGTTCTAAAAGTCTACAGCAAACCTGACTCAACTCATTTTGTAACAATTCTAATTGGATATATGTAGAGTCATATGTTGAAAAATATAAATAAATTGTGGAGTGATTTTAACTAGCTAGATCAATAAATCCGGTATATTCGTACACGCACAAAGCTATGGATAATGGGTATCTTCACGTCATGGTGTTAGCAGTGGTGCATTTTAATTCCTTTTACAAAATAAAATTCCTTCTCTCAACCAACGGTACAGTGAGTGGTGCATTTTCCATTAACAAATAAAATTCTTTCTGAGTGGAATATTTCCCCCACAAGAATATCATATATACGTGATTCGTAACAAACGTGAAATGAAATTCGTGTAGGTAAAGAAGCGTTTTTGTGCTCTTGACACCAAGTCTCATGACGCCACATATATATTCGGAGCAGATGCAGATCAACCTAATAATATTTTAATCTACTGATCAGATACGTGTATCATGTATCAAATGCTGTCATTATTCAACTTGGCAAGCTACTTTATTTTCAGTTTTCATATATGATTAAATTTGTGTTATGTACTGTTTGTACAGAATGTCTGAACTCATATTTGTAATTTAATTAATTTAATTTGATGACTATGATTTCCAGGGACGGGAGAGTAGGTTGAGACTGTGATTCCAAATGTTTCCAACAGAATGGAATACCTTGTACCATCCAACTAACTTCACCCAAATTCCCCAGCTCTGTGGTAAATTTACTGTTTGGAATTTGGATAACAGATTTTAAAATTTAAAATGTATAAAAATTTACTTACTTCATTTTTATAAAAAAATATAAGAATTTTATGGTTCAAATTTATTTGTTAATATTTTAATTAATTTCCATCGTATTCAAATTTCATTTTATGTTATTTAAAATTCTTTTATTTTAGATGCACACGTTTTTTTTTTTATTCATACAAATGAACTGATAAAATACACTCTATCTAGTTCTAGACATTGATTTGGGACCAAAACTTTGAGGTGAATTCCTGAATCAAACAAACGGCACCAATCGGTCACTTAATTTGATCACTATTGATATGCGTTTAGCATAAGTATTTTCCAAGCATAATTAGACCATAAAATGCATGAGAATGAATGATAAAAACTTATAAATTGCATAAATGTTGACTAAAGTGCTTTGATGATGTTTCTAATCAGTTTTAAGCAGTCAACAGGTGAAAAGAGCTGAAGAAAGTCTAGAGGAAGCAGAAACAAAAACCTGGCGCGATCCGCGTCAGTCACCGCGCTGTCAGCGCCATACTTTCATCACTCGCGCGATCAGCGCCAACTACTGCGCTACCCGCGTGGACACTGCTCTGGAAAAGGGATTCTCTCTGGAATGCAGCGCGATCCGCGCCAGATCCGCGCTATTTGCGCCGTTGATTCACGCGATCAGCGCCGTCCTCTGCGCGATCCGCGCCACACTTAAAATCTGCTGTTCTTAAGTGCTGTCAAGGGTAAACTTGGGATTTTCCTACCCCAAGTATAAAAGCAGTAACTCACCTCTGAAGAAGGGACTTTTGGGGAGGCACGAAATTTCACCAAGGGGAAGAAAGAAAGAGAGCTTGGAAGCTTAGCTAGGGTTTGGGGAGTGTGAGAGAGAGTGAGGTTCTTTCCTTCTTCTCTTGCTTCTCCTTGTTTGTGTATCAGCTGGGCATGCTTCTTTTTGCTGTACCAAGGCCAACCATGAATAGGTTTGGCTAGTTCTATTTTGTAGCTAGGGCCAAGCACTTGATGTAAATCCCATTTGGGTTGTATTGAATGCTATTATTCATTTATCTAAAGCTATTTTACTGCACTTTGCTTGAATGTTCATATCTCTTTCTTAGACTTGATCAATCTATTAAAGGTTTTAGAGCTAGGGTTCACAATAAGAATGTTGGGGCTTTAGTCTTGGAACTAAGTGTAGTAGCTTGCTTTACATCACCTAGGAATGGGGATGTATGTGGGTAGTTCAATCATTATGTTGCTTAATGCTTAACCCTAGGAAGGTGACTAAGGGATTAGGACTTTCAAGTGGGTTGAAGGGTTGTTTCACTAAGGAATTAGTAAACAACTAAACTTAAATGTGCATAATGGCTAAGTAGCTTAATTATTTGAATGTAGTACGCAATACGAACCATTTGGAAGATAACATCGAGTGTGGGTGCCCTGGCTACGCTTCGTTTATATTGTTACAACTTATTTACTTGTTCATAACTTAGGCTTACATGTTCAAATACTATTTTGCTGTTAATTGTTCAAACACTCAATCCATATATTTTACCAAGTATTTTACATCCAACTTTTAGATTTAAGTTATAATTGAATCGGTGCACTAATCCTCGTGGGAACGATCTTTTCTTTATCACTTTATTACTTGTACGATCGGTATACTTGTCGAGTTTGCAACAACTATACAGCAATTATATTTTTCCAGTAACTTCAAATTAAGTTAGCTAGCATTGATTCTATATATATATATATATATATATATATATATATATATATGTTTTTTCACTTTCATACTTTGGCAATGAAATCAAAAGTAGGAATCTCACGAAGGGCTGATGCCATGCATCTTTGTTTATCCAACTATAAATACGTGTCTTGCATGACATTTGGTTGGCAAGACACCTTGCATTGCTTGAGTGCCTGCAATTGCTAGCCAACTGGTGTTAATTAATATCTTCTTCTGATCAGTTAATTTCCTCTTGAATTTATCCTCTTAAATTAGCTCATATAACATAACCGCACAGTTCATCCTCTTAAATGCATTCATCTGTTCAAAAGAGTCTTTTTTTTATGGTATGGTGCAACTCACTACTACAACAGCAGTTTTTAAAGTCGGTTATTTGACCCCTACAAAGTCGGTTCTAGAACTGACCTTGTACACTGACGTCGTCAAAAAGGGAAGACTACAACGTCGGTTTTCTAAGGACCGACTTTGAATTTTATTTTTTTTTTTAATTTTTTTAAAAAAAAATTCGTACAATCTAAGTCGGTTATTTTAAAAAACCGACTTAGAAGCTTAGATACAAAGTCGGTTATTTAAAAAAAACTGACTTAGAAAGCTAGGATACAAAGACGTTTATTTTAAAACCCGACTTTGAAATATTGAATACAAAGTCTGTTATTTTAAAAAACCGACTTAGAAAGCTTAGATACAAAGTCGGTTATTTGGAATAACTGACTTTGAATGGCTAAACTCACCATTTTAAGACGGTTGTTTTAAATAACCGACTTTGAATCCATTAATTTAAAAAAAAAACAAAAAATGAAGAATCTAAGACGGTTATTTGAAATAACCGACTTTGAATGACTATATTGACAATTTTAAGACGGTTGTTTTAAATAACTGACTTTGAATCCATTAATTTAAAAAAAAATAAAAAATGAAGGATCTAAGACTGTTATTTGAAATAACCGACTTTGAATGACTATATTGACAATTTTAAG
>CM023951.1:32627364-32648769 GCA_013407115.1 Glycine latifolia
TCGGTTGTTTTAAATAACCGACTTTGAATCCATTAATTAAAAAAAAAAACAAAAAATGAAGGATCTAAGACGGTTATTTGAAATAACCGACTTTGAATGACTATATTGACAATTTTTAAGATGGTTGTTTTAAATAACCGACTTTGAATGTGTCTATATAAAAAAATATAAGGATCAATAATAAATGCACAATAATTCATACTTAAGTAATATTACTTAAAACAGTAAATACACAACAGACTCCATCACTCACACGACACACGGTCACACCAAGATACAAGTTACAAGAGTTGTGAACGTGCCTTCTTTCTTTCCTTATCAATGCAGTTTACACATCAAGCAACAAATTATCAAATTACCTTACAATCACATTAGTGTGCAGGAGAAATAAACCTCAAACTCCAATATATAAAATCATTATTCAAAAAGGCAAAATTTACATGAATAAAATCCCCAATAAACACCTAAGCAGCAGCATCCTTATATATAAACCATTAAGATCAATTTCCAAGCATTTATACTTCTTATTGACCTGATGATAAATTAAAGCAGAAATTGCAGATCACAAGAACATTAGATAAAAAAAAATAAAAACTGTCATTTGTTCTTGAAACATGCACACATGCCAAATTTATTTGTAGTTGACTAGTTGCAAACAGTGCAAACCAACATGGTAAGACATCATTGCAGCAGTGTCCAACTTCACATCATCCAAGTAACTCAATATTCACTAATGACAAAAACCAGGAACAAGAAGTTAAACATAACTTGAAATTATCTTTTAAATTGAATATAAGAAAAGAAGCATTAAATATATGAGCATTTCTTTATTTTGAAAAATATTTTAAAAATAAAACTGAAAAACAAAAATGATCTTTAAATTTAATATTCCGATTCAAATTTATTAGTTGCTCTTGTTTTTATATGGTTTATTTATTTTGACTGTTTCTTGACTATTTTTTAACTCCACCATTTCTCTAAGTTGAGTGGGTTGTTGGTGATTTAACTAGTTCCCAATTGAATGGATTAAACTAATTGGTGTGATCCCATTTTCTAAAGTACGTAAAAAAAGGCACACAAATTAAATATGCCTGAAAAGTTAAAAAAATTTGTATTTGATTTAACTTATTGAAAAAATAATCCCATTTTTTAAAATCATACGGACAAAGCATTTCAGAATATTACTTATATAAAAATAATCAAATTTATTAACACGTAAGAATTAATTCATGTATAATTATTTTAATAATTTTGAGTTTGAGTCTTTAAATATATAATTATGTTAAATATTTAAAATAATATTCCATCGGTCCTTCGTATAAGAAATAAATTAGATTTTATTTGGTTAGTATCTTTTTAAAAACTAATGAGTCATTTCTTTTAGTTCAGTAAATAACAAGCAAAATACATTAAATTTCAGACTTCATTTTTGAGAGTTTAACTTTATTTTATGTTCAAATTATTTTGAAAATTCATAAGCATAACTAATAAAAATTATGATAATATTAAAAATAAATAAATCTCACCTTTCTCCCTAGCATAACGTTTAAGTAATTCCTGAATCGAAAGATCCATTTCATCACGCAAAGCAGCCAATTCCTCTTGCCTTTCTTCTTTAGTTATAAGAGCCTCATCTTGCTCAATTGTTCGCTCATCATCCTCCTGGCAACAGTACCATAATTAACATAAGTCCATATATGTCTTTGGACCAATCTTCATCCATTAAAACACCACAAGAAATAATCGGATAAAAAACAGAGTTGTTCAACATTCAAATGAAACTCATTATTGAGAATAATTCAGCAATCCACATGGATAAATTAACAATGTCCCAAGTCACAACAAGAAAATGCAGAATGTATATTATATAATGCCTTCTAAAAGATAGAAAACATTCAGTAGGCACATGAATAAGTCAACAATGTGGCAATCAGAAAGTACAAAAAGCTAGCAGAGTGTGACACTTGAATTAAGACAAAGAGCTAGCAGAGTGTCATTTTGATATTCAGCCAACCAAACACCAAATACTTTCCTGATGAGAATAATGAGGCTAGATGAATAATGAAGACTATTTAATTACAACTTCCAACTAGTGAGTGTGTGTAGTCCCTGACTTGAAGGATATGTCTTTATCTTAAGAGGCACATCTCATTATGAAGTTTAAGTTTTTCTTTCTCTAAAAAGACAATTTCTTAACACTGCTTGCAAACCCATGGTAATGTTTAGTTTTCTTAAATATTTTTCACAGTTAACTATCAGTTTCAAAGCATCATCCCACTCGCCTATACCACCACCACCAACAGATTCAATTAAACTAAACATATCCCAAGTGTCCTTACTTATTATAAGTCTTGAATTCACCTGGGTTGGCTGTGGTTGCTGGCCAACAAAACGTGCAAGTTCACACACCTAGGATGATGTATTCCGAGGCTTCAGTTTCCATGCTTGTTGAATGCTTCAGTGCTTGAAAGAACAAAAAAGGATAAGTGTCTACTCTTGTACTTGTTACTTTGTGATCAAGTTTTCTACCTAGGAGCTGATGTAAATAATAAACTATATATATATGTGTGTGTGTGTGTATACTGCTGATCAAATAGGCAGAAAAAAGGCACCAAACCAGGTTAAGTCACCTCTTTAAAACATTCCACCCTCAAGTAATGAGTGCCACATTCACGATAAATGAATCAGAACAGAAGGACGCAGCAGCAGCCTCCTGATTCTTGAGATGCGAAGCAAAGCAAATTAGAATATAACCAAAAGAGAAGAGAAGAGAAGAAAAGAAAGCTACCTTGTTGGAAATGAAGGAACGAGAACACGAAGTAGCTTCTAGGCCTCTGCAGTAGGATTAAAAAGGAGAAGCATAAATAAACTTGAAAACAAGGCTTATCTGAACCATTCACACGAAATCTACAAGCAAAACTTGAAAACAAGGCTTATCTGCACAAATCCGTATTCTTAGCCATACAACTCGTCCTCAGATTCAGGCCTAAGTTTCAGATTATAGTTAGATACAAATAAGGCATAAAGCAATCTAAGTCGGTTAAGAATTAAAAGAAGGGATTTTGAGATATACCCATTAGAGAAGCTTGGAGCATGTGCTTGGAACGTGCCTTTCACTTCGGGTTTAACTACTACAAGCGCATCTTTCAAGGTCCACCTAGTGCGTTCGATAAAAGAAACTAACGAACCTACCTATTTCTACAAGCCCTGGAACTTAACGATTTTTTCTTCACGAACTGGAACCCTAGCCTCTGCGTCTAACCTGAAACAACACTCATCAGTGAACAAGAGCTCTTCAATGGAAACAATGTGAAGAACGCTGCTTACTAGCTTTCGTTGCAATGTGAGTTGTCGTTCTTCTTCCAAGATTGAAACCGGTGCTTCGATTCGCGAGGGAGACCTTCAATGGAGAGGTTAGGGATTTTTGTGACAAAGGGTCGGGGCGCAAAGAAAGGGGATATTAATCTGTTTTTAAAATTTTAAAAAGAATCAAAGTCGGTTTTCATCAAAACCGACTTTGAATAATGGAAGACTACGACGGTTATTATACAACCGACTTTGTATGATGGTAAAACGACGGGCATGATAAGGACCGACGTTGTTTTTGTAGTAATCTTCAAAGAATTACAAAATTGCCACCGGTTAATTTACGACGTCGGTTTTTTAACAACCGTCGTGGATCGCATGTCGTGGAATACTCCTTTTGTAGTAGTGACTCTTGATTAATTTTTATTTTTGTCAGAAAATTTAATTAATTATTCTTAATAAAATATCTTCTTTCAATCATTTTTTTATTCATAAACTCCAATTAGTCAAAAGAATAAATAAATTTCACACTTTATCTCTCAAAACAATTTATTTAAAATTTTTTTACTGAAAGATAATTGCATGAAACTGAAAATATTAGGTTTTTACTTTTTGGCCCCTCACATAAAATTGACTTTCAACTCCTTATCATCCTTAACATAATTAGTTTTGATAAAACTGATTTTGCACCGTTAACATAATTAGGATGTATATGTTCAAATTAGTTTCAGCTATAAATTTATATTGAAACATGTGTTTATTTTATTATAAAAGTATAAAAAAATGATTTTCCAATATGAAAATGACTAGGGACTTAATTTAGTAAGTTTACTTTTAAACGTACCATCATGTGTGAGGTTATTCTCTTGATTTACTTTTACCCAACTTCAGTACGACAATAATGTTTAGAATATAATATATAAAACTCTCTCGGGTGGTGCATCTAAGATTTCCAAGACCACCAATTCGGTCTCTAAATGGCACGTCTAAAATTGGACATAGCCACAAACTAATTTAAAACTAGTCATAATCACAATCAATATTGTAATTTACTCTTATAACCTACTAGGATAGGCTTAATGGTGAGGGGTTTGATTAATTTGCATAAGGTCATAGTGTAGATTCTAACTTGGTTGTTATTTTTGAAATTTTCATATTTGAAATCAACAATATGTGTGTTCAACTTGTGTGTGTATATATATATCTTAATTTCAGGTTTGGGGCAACTGTCAACTCCATATGCTGTAGAAAATGGAGGGTGGTCATCTGCATTCTTGCTTATGGGACTAGGAGTGATGTGTGCTTATAGTTCTCACATACTTGGAGTATGCCTTAGAAAGAATCCCAAGTTAACAAGTTTCATGGATATTGGGAAGCATGCATTTGGATCAAAAGGTAGAAATTAACGTGGCTGCAACAATCATCTACATGGAAATCTTCATGTCCCTCGTTTCCTACACCATCTCACTACATGATAATTTGATTACAGTGTTTTTGGGGACAAATTTGAAGCTTCACTTGCCTAATTTTTCTTCATCCCAGCTCCTAACTGTTGTGGCAGTCTTGATTGCAATGCCTAGTTTGTGGATCAGAGACCTTTCTTCCATATCTTTTCTTTCAAGTGTTGGTATTCTCATGTCTCTACTCATTTTCCTGTGTGTAGCAGCCACTGCACTCTTAGGACATGTCCAATCTAATCATGCCATATCTGTCCTCCACCTCCATAATATTCCATCAGTATCTGGCCTCTACGTTTTCGGCTATGGAGGACATATTGTTTTCCCTGAATTATATACAGCCATGAAAGACCCCTCCAAATTTACAAAGGTACCCAACTTCATGAAATTTTATAAACTTAATTATTTGCTTAATCAAAACTTTCAATAAATATAAATTGATCCAGAAAGCGACATCATATTTATGTTTGGTCTCTATAAGTGTTTGTGTGAACAATTTACCGTGTGTTTGGGTTCCTATCCACATAGTTTTGATGCACGTCACTGAAACAACTATTAGTTGCTTTTAATGTTTTTTGACATGATAATTTAGTGAGATATGTGGATCACCAACCATAATCTAAACACAGACTTAGTCTTCAAGTTCAAAGGTATTAACTTACTCATATTTTAGTCATTTCATCACAAATATATAATCAAAGTGTGAATAAATATGAGCAATATGAATACATTTGGAGTTTATATTTACATTTTTGAGTCTCGAGAAAGACTAAAATATGATCAAGTTAGCACATTGAGGGACCAAATATTGTATATGCCAACACTCTGAAGGACTAAAGATAATCAAAGTGTCACTTTCATGGACCAAATTGTATATAAACTCTATATATTTGTGCGTGGGCTTGTGCAAGTTGAGAATTTGTTCTGTTTTACTATAATGTTAAAGCATTTTAGTAATTAATAAAATGTTTTGTCTGGAAATTAATTTCAGGTTTCTATTGTGAGCTTCGCAGTAGTTACAGCAATTTACACGACATTGGGGTTCATGGGTGCGAAGATGTTTGGTAAGGATGTGAAGTCTCAGATCACACTTAGCATGCCACAAGAGCACATTGTAACAAAGATTGCTCTGTGGGCAACAGTGGTGGCACCTATGACCTAATATGCGCTTGAATTCACCCCATTTTGAATTCAACTAGAGCGTGCACTTCCAACTTCCATGAGTGTCAGAACCAAAATGATAATTAGAGGCTGCGTAGGTTCATTTTCACTTTTGTTCATAGTAACCCTTGCTCTCTCGGTTCCATATTTTGAGCATGTACTAAGTCTCACTGGTTCCCTTGTTAGTGTTGCCGTTTGTTTAATTTTGCCTTGTGCTTTCTACGTTAAGATATGTTGGGGTCAGATATCAAAGCCTCTCTTACTCCTAAACGTCTTTCTCATGATATTCGGCTTTGTTCTTGCCGTGATGGGCACCATTTCCTCCTCACAGTTACGACTCAAAAGTCTTCAATCACATAACTTGAGGCACAAGGAATGATTCAGCAGCATATGCACTTCCCCCTTGTTGATATTTCTTGAATCAGCAGTAATGATACACGAACATTTTATTATTATAAACACCTCTCACTTCTTTTTATATTTTTTCTTATCATATCATAAATTCTATCATTCTTATATTTTTTTCTTTCTCTAGATATTAAATAACATAAGAACGGTAACATTTTTCATATGAGATAAGTATACATATACATATGTACTACTAAATCCGAGTACTTTTAGATGAGTCTGTATGGATATGATATATTGCATAATTAATGAAAACAACTTGGTTGTCCATTGCTGGTGTGACGTTGGAAAATTAATTCTGATGAAGACTTAATGGATATTGTTGGACATATATAATGGATTAGATGCTCGAGTTAATTATCCAAATCCAATATTGGAATGCTGTTTCTTAATTTGGTTTCCCTATTCTACCCCGAAACAAAAGTATAGGATTTGGATTTCTATTGCTTCAACTACTTTTGTGTCGATGGATTCCAACTTATCTGAGGGACGTCAACGTCATTGGAAGATCCCCAGAACTTTGCGTGTATGTTTACAAAATTATTCCACGCCAATATTCTGCAAATATGAAAAAGAACTGAATATAAAGTTCTAGATACTGAGCACACAAATTAAAAGATCTCCAATTCAGCTTTAAGACGATTGTATAAATTCCAATATGCCATGAAGTTACAACTACCATATCCATAATCCATGTTTCAAACCACCGTCGCAGAATCTCACATGGACTAATGAAAGAAAATGCTAATCATGTAATCAACTCTACCAAGATAAAATAAAATGAAAAGAAAGGTCATAACTTCTTACAAACAGTAATTATACACCCACGTAGTAATTATTAAGAAGTGTATTCATTGAAAATTGGTTTGTACAAAGTACAGAAAAAGAGTTTTTATTCAAAGTGGTTAGGCTAACTAACTAACTAATTTTGTAACTACTTCTAACTGTCATTTCTAACTGTTTGATAATTAACACTAACTGTAATATCCCCTCAAGTTGGAGTATATATGTTAATTAATCCCAACTTGCGGATGAAAACAGAAAAGGCTTAAACGGGTAAAGCCTCGGTAAAAACATCTGCTATTCGATGTTGAGTTTTGACATGAATTCAGTTTGAGAATATGGAATTGAACCAGCTCCCGGATAAAATGACAATCAACATCTGCATTCTTTGTCATTCATTGAACCATATTTGTCATAGTATTTTACTTAACAAACACTTTAAATATTTTAATAAAAAAAGTAATAAATAAATAGTGTTAAGTTCTCAACGCGCGGTTCTGAAAAGAACTGGATGCTGATCACATGTTATTATGACATGCGTATAATAATTCTTCTTTGTAAGTAGTAACACCCCAGCCCCCACCCAGGCTCATCAAACTTTTTTTGAGTGCATTACTTTTTTTTTATATACATTTTTTTAGTGCAGCACTGAAATGATTGAACTCATCCCAGTAACATGCCTCTCAACTTTTACACACAATATAATCTAAATGATTGAACTCACATTTTTTAGTGCAGTGCTAAATGATTCAAACACATTTTTTTTAGCACACTTTTGTAAATAATTTTTTTTTCTGAATTGTTAAAATCTATTAAAAACTATAAAAGAAAAGAGAATTACTAACTTGAGAACCATTATTTTTTTTTTATCATTTTTAATAAATTTCAATCAATAAAAAAATATTTTAAAAAATGTTATAAATAATGTGTTCCTCGTAATTCTAATATAAAATAAGTTTTGTGCACTTTAAATAAAAGGGGATTTTAAAGTCTTAGACCACAAATTCAAACACAAAATCAAGGTTTTATTTTATTTTTAGTGTCTCTAATTTTGATTATGTGTAAATATTCAGATTTTCCATTTTTTTATCCAATTAATCTTTAATTTTTGAAGTAAAGAAAATCTGATTCAATTATTTTTTTTCTTCCTAATATTTTCAAGTTTTTTATTTTTCATGCAAAACTTCCCCCCACCCCCCTCAAAAAAAAAACAACTAAACTGTTTTAAATCTTCTTTTACTCAAAACTTACCAACTAAAACATCAAAATTCATTCAAGATAAGAGAAATATCTCGAGATCGACTTCTCCTTTTCATCTTAATCTCACATCCGAAAAAAACTTTAAAAATTTTATCAATTTTTAAAGCCTTTTAAATTATCTGTATTCCAAATCTATTATAATCTATTACATATTTAGATATATAATAATAATTTCAGGGTTTTGTAGGGAAACAAGGTTGACAGCAAGACCAAAAATTTGATTAGTTTTAAAAATAGAGGGACTTATTAATTGATTCAAAATTTTAGGAATCAAAATTACACAATTAATCCTAAAATTAGCTATCATAATCAATTTTACAAGTATGTACATATAGTTTGAGGGGTAAAAAATAAAAAAATGCTTTGTTGGAAAAAAAAAAAAAAGAGAATTTATCACATCAAAATGATAACAATCATTTATTTATTAATGTATTGTAATCTTTCTATTATTTTTAGTTCACTAACCAATACACTTGTTTTTATTTTTTTTGAAAAAGTAATGCACTTGCTACGTAGGATAAAAAACCGATTTCAGAAAAAACAACCATACAATTTTAAAAAAAGTAGATTATCACTTTTTTTTAAAAAAATTTTAAATTTTGAAAGAAAATGTATCTATTTCAGTGTTCAGCTCTTGAACTTGTTTTGCTATCCAGAAATAATACAGAAGTTGTTAAACATTTGTTGTTAAATTATTTAAAGAGTCAATAATTTGAAATTAGTAATATTGTAAATTTTCAATTTTGTCCTTTCCTTCTAATTATTTTTAAATATATTAATTTTTTTTTTGAAAATTACCAAAATGCAACCAAACTAGGATAATCCCTTTATAATAGTATAATTATAACCATGGCATGTAAATGAGTTAACGCTAAATTATTCTAATTTAACAAAGAGGTCTTCAGTTTGAATTCTTTTAGTATAAAAACATTTTTAAGAATTCAAACTCAACTTCCATGAGTTTAATTCTTAATTTTTTTTATAAAACTAAAATAAAAATCTGAGGGAAAACCTCACTGCTTACAGCAATCTTACTCCCCTGCCTATAAAATCTGATAACACCAACAAGTTCGTTTTTTTTTTGGTTGAAAGGACCAACGTGTTCGTTAAAAATATTAAGAAAACACACAAAGATGGATGCAGTTTCATGCTAAGTTTCCTGCATGTGTTTACAGAAACAACTTGCATGTTATTCTGCAAATATTTTTATTAATCATCAATGATAGTCAGTTGCCCATCATACTTTTATACTTTTAATAATTGTAGATATTTTCTGACATGGTTGATTGCACTTTGAGAACATTCGTATAATGAAAGAATTTAATGTGTGGGCGTCATAAAGTTGCAGCTGTTGTTTTGGATGTGCACGGTAATATCAGTTTTTCAATTCATTGCTTTTATTGCTTTCTATTATTTTCTTTTCTTTAATCTCTTCGTCTCTGTCTATGGACAAACAGTAGATTTTACATAAAAGAGACAGGATGTGTTGTATTCAACCTACCAATGAAGGTTGAAACTAGCAGCCTGCATAAGCGGGTGTGCAAAGTAAGCACCTAACGTTATTGCAGTAACTGTCAAGTATGGCAGTCGAATAAACTCCTTGTAGAAATCTTTAGGTAACTCTTGTCGGCCATCGAGGATTGCTGCAAAAGGGACAACACTTGTTCGACTCTTAACTAATTCAAAATCCTCCCCATATCTTATAGCCAGTCGCCTGTCTCCATTCCAGACACCAAATAGATGATGTGCAATCAAGCCAATTGAAGCAGCAACAGCCACGGAATTTCCGATCCAAATCGTATGAGCAAGACACCATATAACCTGCCCAACCATCTGAAAGAGCAAGCGTCAAGTGCAAGAAATATGTCTGGAGTAAAAGCAGATGATGGGGCAAGAGGTTACAGTGCATAAAACATGAATTAGGAGGGTGTTTTCAGAAGATATAATATTACTCTTAATATTGAGATAGTAAGGTATTACTACTCCAACTAAGTTATAGCTTATGCATCAAGAAAAACAAGAGACACATTGCCAAAGTAGAGAGAAAGTTCTGCATCAAAAGCAGACTATTTATTGATCCGAGTTATCAAGACCACAAAAATCATGTAGATAGCCGAATTCATCAGTATCATACTACATCTAGTTATAGAGTATTAGATTTATACCTGTGGATGCCTGGTTATTCTTATGATCCCAGTTTCCCATAGATGTAATTTAGGCTTGTCAACAGCTGCAACCTCTAAAAGATTGAAAGTTGAAGGATATAGGAAAAAGAAAGAAATGAAATTTGAAAGCCACAGAAGTTGATGAAGCCCAGGAGCATCCTGGAGCTGCCAGAGTTGAAGTCCATCATATCTGTGGTTAATAAAATACACCTGCATCATGACACCAAACAAGGCAAAGTAATTTAGTTGAATCCACTTCAAGTCTTCCCTTGTCACAAGAAAATGCTAGAGATCCAAATAAAATAAAACATTTGCTTGTGTAGAGATGGACATCAGTTATTAGGGGAGACAGAGTAGTAACTCACAACAGTACTGACAGCCAAAGGTAGTGACATCCCTGCAAAAAGTACACGGAAAGGTCTTTCTCCAATGAGTTTCTCGCCAGTGTTCCGGAAGCTAGCTAAGCCACTATGGACACCAGCAAATATGAGAATTAGGATCAACATTACCACCTACAGAATACCATGTCAAGAGTCAGTTACCAACCAAGCACTATTGCAACCTTTAAATATGTTATTTAAATGATAAGAGACACTATTGCTTCTTTCAAATAAGTTAATTGAATGACACAGACAACTAGACAACCAATACCGCTAAAAGAAAAGCAATTATCTGCATATGAATTGTGTTAGAGGGTGTGTGGCTACATAACAAGCACCTTCGAGATGATCTCAAGCCATTGTGGAAAAAACCAGAGTTACCACTTTATGCTATATATGATCCCAGTCCTACCCACCTCTCAGTTCTTCAGGCTCCTAGAATAAAAAGGTTGATGGTACTGTGTTGTTTCCCTTTGGCCATGATTAGTCCTGCGATTCTGTCAAGTTTGTACTCCATAGTCCATGGTTCACAGTCTATACCATTTTCATGTGTAGAATGTTGTAGATTTTTGGAGAAGTTCATCCCCTCTAACTGACACACTTTACTTTGACTACTTTTTTTCCTAGGCAAGTTGGCATATTTTTCAATAATTACCTTTTCACTTTTTCTTAAGGATAAACAGAATTACCAGTTGATGGAGAATAAAAGCCAGATTGTAAACTTAACAAATGCTCGTAGGAGAAGAAAATACAATGAATTAACTTTCTCCCATAGGTTAAAATTAACTTATTATGAAGAAGTTAAACAAAAGGAACTTCTGAAAAGTTGAGGAACATAAATTGATTTTTGAACTTACAGGAAAAGTTTGATTCAATTACATCCTTGAATTAATTTAATTTCTTCTCCTCTAAGGAGTTTTATCCAAACTGGCTCTAAAGCTGAGTCCTACAAGCCTAGTCCGTCTAACAAGGGGCAAGAGCTTTCAAATTCAATCCAGTTCCACTAAAAGTCAATAATATGGCAGGGGGGCTTCCGTGTAAAAAATGATATGAGTAAAATCAAGGTTTTAAATTGTGGTGGCAATCACAGTTGCGGACCATTTTGAAAACCTTGAGTAAAATGAAAGATTATGATGTAAACTAAATTTATCGGCATCCTCGAAAATGAAAAGTCAACCACGCTTCTTTTTCACTATAATGAAAAGTCACTCCAAACATACCCAAATTTCAAAGCTAAAAAAAACAATTTATCCGTATTTATTTCTAAGCACACTAGTGTGCGAGTGTGACCTACCTAATTCATAGAAATAGAACACACAATACAGTAGAAAATAGTGGAAATTGTTGGAATAAATGAATAAGACCTCGTGAGAATCGGAAAGCGTTGAAACGGCGTCAATAAAAACTTTGCCGTAGCCAGTTGAATTATCAATCCATGCGACGTTAAGAACATAGAGAACGACTCCCAAAATAGCCGTGAAATAAATCCACGAAGATACTTTCTGTTTGCCCAATTCAAACGCCGCAGAGTCCTCCCCCATGAACCCTAACTCCTTCTCGCTCTCACTCTCATTCTCTCCAATTGAAGTGCGAGCAACAAACTTGCGACAATAAATCGGGGCTACTGAATTCGAGTTGGAGAAACATTGCGAACTGAGTTTTAGGTTTCTTTTGGAGATTGAATTCGAATAACAAGAGAGAGCGGAAATAGATGGACGACGATGATAGCCATAATTGAACCATACAGACAGAGAGGTAGATACTACAACAGAGGCCGCCATAGGGAGTTTGTTTCACCTCTGTTGTCGGAACAGCACTTACACTTTGAGTCAGAAAGATTAATAAACAGTTTTTTTTGGGATTATAAGAGCATAGTTACATCACTTACATCAATTTATTTTGGATTATTGGATTTTATTTTGGGTCGCATGATATGATTTAGAATCAAAGAATTTTTTTCCAGAATTTAATTTAGATTCTTGAATTTTACTTAAACTGAAAAAATTAGATAAAATTTTTAAGTTCATGAATTCAATTCAAGAATTTATGTTAAAGATGCTTTAAATATATTCACTTTTAAATATTTTTTATTATATCAAATTAATTACTTCATTCTCATATTAATTATTGTGTAAAAAAATTGTTTCAAAATACTCCCTTTATCTTTAATTATTAAATAATTTTTAGAAATTTTTTTTCTTTTTTATAAGATATTTTTCTAATTTTTAGATGTATTAATTATTATTTTTCTATATACATATATTTAATTATTTTCTTTCCAAATATTAATTAGAAAAAATTAAGTTGATAAAAAAATAAATAATAATTTTAAATGTTAATACAAATAATTAATAGATTTAATGTGATTAACTAAATTTAATTTTTTTAATGAGTGTGAATGAATTAAAAGAGTCTTATAATTAGAAAAATAAAGTAATTATAATTTGAGTTTCTAAATGTATTATTAATTATTTTTTTCACTTATATATCTTATACTATCAATGTTATGAGCTACAAGAATATAAAATAAATTAATGATAATAAAGTTAATTTTATAAGTTATTTTTGTCATCTATTTATTGATTTTTTTAATATGTGTAAAATAATCAATAACAATTATAATGAGAATGAGGAAGTACTGTTAAAAAAATTAATGACTAACTTACCGTACTAGTGCTTTATCAATTTTATTGAAATTAATTTATCAAAAAATTAAAAACATTAATGTATCTGATTTTGTAAAATATCAAACTTACCGTATTAGTGCCTTATAAATTTTATTATACAATTAATTTATCAAAAGTTTAAAACATTATTAATGTATCTGATTTTATAAAATATCAAACCAATGACACGAAAAATTCATTTAATAACTATTTAATATTTAAAAAATATATATCTCCAAGAAATTAACACCACAAAATAAAATAAAAAAATCGTCATAGTGTTATTCTCCTAACCTTTCATACTTTTAATTTTTTTTTTACAATATACTGACTATTTTTAAAATTCTTCGTACTATTTTTTGACAGTTTTGCTCACTGCCTGAGCCTTGAGTGGAACAAATTATTCATTCCATTGAAGAAGAAAGGAATAAATCTTTTTAAGAAATTACTCAATTCTTGGGTTTATTTGGCAGTTTCTCTGCAAGTTGCCTTAATTTCTGCTTTAGGATTTATGTAAATTCGTCACATCCTAAGGCAAATATGTCCCATCCTTACATTGCCTTCAGATATAAGTTATAACAAGAAAAATAAAAAACAACTTACCTACTTCTCCTTACACTTCAGAATCTAGCCATCTAGGTTGAACCAGTAAATTTTAGCAATTAGCAATATTAAAATGTTTAGTAATCATTGCCAAATCACATCAATTGAGGCCGGCGCTTTGAGAGAAATTTAATAAACTGAAATCTGAAATTTCAAAATCATTATAAGAAATTCATAAATTCCAGGTGGATAAAAAAAAGTTGGATTGATTAGCCATAGAGCCATACTAAAGAGCATCAAGGACACAACTCATAATTAGTAATCAATAAATGAACACACTGGACTGGAATAAGATATGCATTGTTTTTTTTGTTCATTTTGATAGAAGAACAATTTATAAGAAGCATCAGGAATTAAGATTCCTCCTAAAACAGTCTCAGAAAAGACAAATTAAAGGTACAGGGAAGGGGCCAAGGCTGGGGAGATTAGCTAAACATCAAGAGTCCTTTAACTTGCAACACTGAGCTAAACATCAAGACGGATAGCAGATTTGGCCAAGTTCAAGAGACCTTGAACCTGGGGCTCCAAAATTGTTATTTTTATGATAAAGGAAAGTGATGGTAACATGTATGGGTAAAACCTAAGCATACTGTCTCAACCATTCATTTCATCTTACTATTTTTTAACAACTTGAACAACGTTGTTCACTACAATATTATCCACTCCTAAGCATAGGTTAATCCATAATCAGAAAGGTACACATAGATTGGATATTTCTTGCACACAAACCAAAGTTGGCTTGTGAATTATAGATTCGGATTCTCGTGGTATTTAAAGGCTTGTTATCTAGGCTGTGGAATTTCTTGTAATTGTGTTGTTCTAATTTTGGCTCCAGCCCCTATGTGAATGTGACCGAATATAAAAAGTCTCACATCAAGCATTCATTCTAATATAATTGTGATTTATGAGCAACTTACCTAGGACAAAATAAATATGGTCATGAAATGAAAATGATTGATTCATAAAAAAATGGACCGAGTTTCTATGAAATCTAACCTCCACCATCAGCGGTTTTTATTTCAACTGCTTTGGGTTACTATAACATTCGCAGGCCCACGTTGGCCATGTGTCCCTTTAAATCCAACTTTTGAGTCTCATTATAAATTGTTATGGTGATACAGATAGATGCATTACTGATTACATTACATTTCAAAGTCTCAGCCTGTGGCGTCAATATCAATTCCTTTGGTCATTGCCAAGGGATAATAAACAAATACAACAAAGCAAACTATCCTCCCAAGTTTAGCAAAGAAAGTTCTAAATTTGTCACCAGTTACCAACCAACTCTGAACAAGGGTGTCTTTTTCCTTGAGGGTTCACACATTCTCTTCTTGGGAGGGTTCTGATTCCGAGGTTGAAAAATGTCTGCTGCTGTGTCCTCCACAACCCCTCATTTAGAGGAAGAGCTCAAAAACAACAACAACAACGTTGGTGGAGAATCAGACAAGCCCCCTTACAATGATGGTGCCAACTCGGATGTTGCTGAAGAAACTGAGCCAGAGGAAGATGATGACTCCAAGTTGGAATCTAACAAAGAACTGGATCTTGGCCCTCAATTCACCCTCAAGGAACAGCTTGAGAAAGACAAAGTAAGATTTTCTTTTTTCCTTTTATTTTTCAAATGTTTCTTCAAACCCTTTGGTTTTGCAGCTGCCTTTTGATGAAAGCCTTTTTCTTTTGTATTCAAAGGATGATGTAAGTTTGAGAAAATGGAAGGAGCAACTTCTGGGAAGTGTTGACATGTCTGTCGTTGGAAGTGGTACTTTTTTTTCTCTTCAACTCCTTCTGTGGTCTCTTTTTTTGTTGTTGTAAACTCTTGTATACCAATTCTATAATGATTATTTAACTGAGATATGGACATTTAACTTGATGGGAACATTACGTCTTTATTGCAAGCTCTTGCTGAAGATGGTCCTCTTATCTTTTTTTCACTTAACCAATTCTAAACACAGCTGAGATGCTTTTCTTTAAAAAAAACAAAACAAGTCATTTTCTTTGAAACACGGTGAAATAAACTTAGATTAGCATAGCCTTCCTGTTTGCTTAGGTCGGCTCCAGCCTTTTTTTTTTACATTTATGGTAAATTTCAAATTGTTTTGAAAGATGACAATTTTCAAAGAAAAATGTTAAACATAGATTGTGTTGGAATCCACTAATCCAGAAAGCAAAGACCCTGAAGTGAAGATATTGAGCCTCATTATTACAAGCCCAGACAAGCCTGACCTCACCCTTCCAATTCCATTTACTACTGATCCTAAGAAGAGTCTTTTCATCCTTAAGGAAGGAAGCAAATGCCAAATGAAATTCACCTTCACTGTCTCCAACAACATCGTTTCTGGTCTCAAATACACAAATGTTGTTTGGAAAACTGGCGTTAGAGGTGAGAATACTCTGTCTCGTCTTTACTTTGATTAATTTAATCTTTTTTCTGGGTGGAATTTACTTTAATTGATTAAATAATGTTCGCTAATTCTTTTTTTCTTGTTTCAGTGGACAGCAGAAAAAAGATGTTGGGAACTTTTAGTCCCAAGCAGGAACCATATACATTTGAATTGGAAGAAGAAACTATCCCTTCTGGCATGTTCGTCAGGGGAACCTATGCAGCAAGAACCAAGGTAAAATAATATACAGTCAAACGTATAAGGTTGACACCTATTTGTTTTTTTTTAACTTTGAGTGGAATACTCTTGTTTGATAAATAGGAAGAGAGAGCTAACTCAAATTTCTTGCTTCAGTTTGTAGATGACGATCGAAAATGCTACTTGGATGTCAGTTACTACTTTGAAATTCAGAAGAACAGACCAACACCTCAATGAGATTTAAACTTGAGTAACTTGTTGGAAAAAATTTATTCCTTTTGCATCCTGTGTCTGTTTGGAACAGATTGAAACTCAACTTGTTTGTCAATTCGAGTTAGCACGATAGTACACGTGCATGCTACATTGATAGTGTTACCCCCCCTTCTTTTTTTCTGCTTTTCTATGGTTCCTTACTTCCTTTTCCTTTTATCAATGACTAGATGTGACAAAAAAAAAACCACTCCAATTTTTACTCTCAGTTGCACTCGTACACTTAAGAATAAGATGCTCCCAAAGAGCTGATTTATAATTGTATATGATCTGTTAGAAGTCAAGAGGATCTTACTTAGTTGGTTGAGTATGATGTATGGTTATTGTAAATCCTGACATTGTCTTTAATTCTTATGGATAAAAAAAAAATGATTTGTTAAAATGAAAATGGAGGGTAAAAAGATTGGGAAAGGTAAACAAATGAAAATGAAGCAGTACCCTCAGCTACTGCATGTGATTTCTTAAGCAAATGGCCTAAAGGTCCGTCAGTTCTTTGGTGGGCCAAAAGCTTTTTCTCATATGAATGCCACATACATGCATCATATATGCATGCACTTTACTAACGGCGGAAATCAGAAAAAGAAAAAATAAAGGAAAAGGCAGAACTACTAATGAAACTAAAATTGGGACCCCAACCCGCCGGTTATCATGAACCAAAATTTGAATGTGTTGTAAAGTGTCATTTATAACATTTTGTGAGTGATTGGAGATTGCGTTTAATTTTTTCTAGACCTATATGCTACTGTACTCATCGTACCAAAGTAGTTACATCTAGTTAATACTAAGAAGTATTACCACACGAAGTCTTACTTTAGGAAGTTATTATGTACCTCTTGGTTTGGATATGTAAATGTAATCATCAATTGCTGATGTACCGTAGGTTTAGTTAAGCAGTTATTGTTAGTTCATTGTGTTCGCTGGATTGTTCTTTCAATTGTCATCAAATAAATCCGACTTCAGTTAGAACAATAATGAAGCTGAGATCAAGTACCGAATGATCAACTTTCTCAGTTCCCAATCTTACACACTTGTTTTGTTGGTGTTCAATTAAATCGATGCCAACTCATTTTGAATCAATAATCATGGTGGTTAAGAGCTTGATGATTGCGTAAGGTATAGTAGTAACGAATTACAGAATGCTAGCTATGATTGCACACATGGGGTGAGGGACCATGGTCAGAAAGGGTCACCAGAAACCATTTCCTAGCAGCTTTACAACTACAAGATGCCCTATTTCATTATGTTGTCATTACTTTGACCGAGTAAATCCTTATTTATCATGCTTTACGAAAACAACAATATATCAAATCATCTATGTTCTTGTTTCAATCAGTTTATTTTAAAAAAAAATTATCGCTTGTTTTTATTAATTTCTTTAAAAAGTTTTAGGAAAAAATATTTTGTACAAAATATCATGACTTCCCAAACATTCATTAAATGTTCAAGACTTGTAACATTCTTGTCTCAAATGGAATGGCTATGAGTCACTTTTGGTACTAATCTTGAAAATCAAACTCGACCCAAAAGAACTCCAACAATCAGTTACACGTAGTTCTGGTTGTGTGCAACACGATTACAATCAATACGTTTATTACAGTCTAATCATAACGTATAGTTTGACCATTATTAACCGTAAGTGTAATACTAGTTATTTCATCTTTCTTGACAAATTATGAACACGATTAATAATAAACAAGAGATCCAAAAAAAAAGGAAAATTTTAAAAGTATAAACTTAATTCAGAAATCAGTAATTCACTCAGAATAGGTAAAATACAATTGCGTAATAGCACAATTTATCCTTTTCTAAATCGTAATACTAGACAAAAATCTCAAGTCCAAGAGAATCTATCTTGAACTTCGTTAGCAAAGTAGCCTATCCACGTTCTTTATTATATTTTTACTTCTTTCAATAAGTAAGAATGTATTCACCTTTTAACTTAATTTAAAATGCATATAATCTTATCCTACTAATTAACATTTGCTGCTTATTTTGAAAACAATCTTATTTAGAAGAGCTTTTTTCAAATTATATGTAATAATGTATTCATTGTACTATCATTATGTACATGCATGCCCTGTAGTTCATGATGCTTTCGGCAGTTCGGCGTGTCCCTTTTTTCTATCCTGCAAGGTACAAACAGCCATCTTGTGTTGCCGTTTTCACTTGTTTCTCTGTTTTTTGTAAATAACAACCATGTCATGATGGTACGTACAACAAGTCAACACAAATTCTCAACATAAAACTAGAATGAAATAATAATTGCAATGGTTTAATAGAATTATGAAGGTTGACGATTATGTGGAATTCGAATGCTGTTAAGTGACTAATAAAAGGCGACCAGTGTTCCCTGGCAATCTTTTTTTGGTCATGCCCATCATAATCTCTTGTCGGGTATCGAATAATTTGACCCAGGGCGAGTAAGGGACATCCTTTAACCTTACTTTCTTTGCAAGTAAAGTTGCATAATTGCTAAGATTAATGATTACAAGAATCAGAAAAATAGCCATGCAGGAAGGGCTGTTGGATAGCAATCAACCTTGGGAACATTTATTCTATATTTTCAAGTCAAAGAAAAATAACACTTATTTGCCACATTTTAAAAGCACAATTCAATTAAATATTTGAAGGCCGGTAATTTTGATTACATAATATCAGAGGCAGAAAGGCAGAAACAACACTGCTAGTTAGAAGAATAAGTCTTATCCTTTAAATAGATTAGATTGAGGGGTTGGCTCTCTTATAAAATGGATCACATCTTTGTTTGATTTGAGTTCAGCCCATTTAACTCGCAGACTAATGGATTAGTTTGTTAGTCTAACAACAACAAAATTTTAAAATGTAAAAGAATAAAAAAAATGATTGAAAAAACTTAAAAAGTAAAAAGATGATTAAAAGACACGGAAAAGTATCCAACATAAAAATTAATGAAAATATAAGAAAAAAATATGCATTGACTAATGAAATAGTAAAATTTAAAAGAAAAATTCATCTATATCACACAAACATCAAATAAAGCATAAAAATTTAATATTTATAAATTTTTATAATAATAAATTACAAATATTCACATAATAAGAAAGAGACCAATATATACTAAACACTAAATAATACTAATTATTTAAATGCTTAATAATACTAATCATACATTAAATAGTTTTAAGTAAATAAAAGTACAAAATTATGAAAAATAATACTGTAATAATTAATTTATGGATTGACCTATTATCTTTTAAACCAACCTCGTTTAACCATAGCTTAAACAAATCGAATTAAATAAGTTTACATTTAAATGGATTGGTAAGTTAGATGATCCTAATCAACTTAATCCGCAGGTTGATCATACGATCCCCAAATAGAAACCCATATACACGCTTCTGATCATATTGGAACTACATGTGGTGTAAAAACAGAGAAAGACAAAAGTGCTCCTCTATGTGGTGTAATAGCATCACTCGTATGAATTGGATTAGATATTCTTAATTGTGCAAAAGCACACTTCCATATGTATTTTTATCAAAAGCTACTATTTCTTTCTTTCTTTCTTTTTTGAAGAGGCTATTTATTTCCTTTATTAACGCGGATTTGCGTTTAGAATAATCCAAACAAACATAAGGTTGGTCATCTAATCATCGTATTCCTTTCTTTCAATTTTTCTCTATTAATTTTCTTCCGGAAGCAAGAAAACGGGCCCACTAATATTTCAGGTAAGCTTGTGATTGAAATTAGTTTGTTTCCTTATTTTCTCCACATCATCTATTTCCATTTTAATTCCTTAAAATAATGGCTAAATGCATGGATTTTCTAGTTCTAGAAGCAAAGATCGAATTTGAGTTGATTAGCATACCAATGGTCATAGGAATTTGGTGCAACAAACATTGCATGACGCAACCGCAACCCAACTCTATGTGAGTCAAGTCAATTATGGGTTCGTTCTTCTGCTCATGCAAATATTTCCCAGTTGACCAAAGCAAATTAAAATGCTTGTTTTTTCCCCGTATATTCGTGAATTTCCTGTTTTGTTTCTTTTCTTCCGCCTAAAGGAAGAATGCCAACATATATGTTGGGCCATGCTACCTAGCTTGTTACGGTCATGTTGCAATAAAGGCATTTACTTTCTACACCAGTCATTTTTCCAATACACCCAGCATGAACAGTGAAGTTCCAATTTTGCCCTTTACGTAATCCGTAAAGATTCTCCGTAAAGGTTCTTACGGATTCGTAATCCGTAAACCTCTTACGGATTCGCGATCCGTATTCGTAAAGGTTCTTACGGATTCATAATCCGTAAACCTCTTACGGATTCGCAATCCGTATTCGTAAAGGTTCTTACGGATTCGTAATCCGTAAACCTCTTACGGATTCGC
>CM023951.1:32648779-32742488 GCA_013407115.1 Glycine latifolia
AATCCGTATGAACCTTACGGATTCGTAATCCGTAAGGTGAATCCGTACGAATTAAATTTTTTTAAAATGGTTTTCAAAATAATGGCCCAGGTAGGTGTCGAACTTGTAACCTTCCGGTTACAAGCACAGTGCTCTAACCAACTGAGCTATACACCATTTATGTTAAAAACTAATTAATATTACTATATATGACATTACAAATTTTAATGCATATTTAATACACATAAATTTATATAATAATTTTTATAACAGTTAATTTTTATCTAATAATATATTTTTTTACATATATAAATTTCTAAAGTATACGAATCTATTATTTTATAAAATTAAAAATTCTAATGTATATGAACCTAATATTACCTATGAATTTTAATTAAACAATTAAAAATGCATAAAAAAAAAAATTCTAATGTATATGAACCTAATATATGTTGGGCCATGCTACCTAGCTTGTTACGGTCATGTTGCAATAAATTGCCCCCATATACTTCTTTGTGATCTGTAATTTCACAAAACAAAAAAAAGTTCTTCCACCAATATATTCCATTACTTTTTCTTTACCTTAACTTTTTCCCAAGATGGTTGAATTGAATATTAAGATATTGATTGAAATGTAAATTAAAACTCAACACCAAACCAATGCAGTATTATAGCCACATTCTAATTTTCTTGTGGCTGAAGTTAACCACTACTCATTATGTATACTGTACTGTACAAAGTCATCAGAAATTAAGCATATGCCTATGTATATGTGATCCGTAATTTCACAAAAAAATTAACAAATGTAATCCACCAATATTTTTCTCTTCTCTCCACATATACATGAAAGAGGAGTAACTTAGAAAATGAATGAATAGCTAGTAGTCTAACAATGCAAACTTGACCTGTAATCCAATCTTACCACCCTCAGTCACAAGCTTAGCTGCAGTTACCAACCAATGACCAGGAGCATCATGCGGGCCCCTCACAACCTCACTTGTATCCACATATTTAAGCATTTTGCAGGAACGAACAGGCACTGGTGGACCATCTGGATACACACCAGAGTCAAGTACTGTTGGAGCCTGCTTCTGAGCAGGACTTTGTTGTGTGAATGAAAATGTTGTGCTTAGATTTGTGAGGAAAGATGATTTTCTTGAAGCCTCAGGTGCACCATCCCATTCTGACTTCCTTATACTGCAATTGGGTGTGTGAGTGTATAGGAGGCGCAAGTGAAGCACATTCTTTGGCCAACTCCCTTTACTAACGAGTTGTGCACCACTTACAATATAAACACCACCACTTGTTTCATGCAACCAGTTAGGGTCATATTTGACCACTGCAGTGCACACATTCGCAAATCCCTTCCACCTTATTGGTTCTAGAAAGATGTCACCGGATTCATTATCATCAGATCCTCGCCACAATGACGTGCCTGATGAAGAGTGGATCATTGTGTTTGGGAGGCTTGAAAGATGGTGTACATGTATTGCAAGTCTATCACTTTTTCTGCCTTCCAAGTACATCCGTAGGCCTACCACAGGTTTTTGGTCACTTACTACCTGATATTGTTTTCCATAAAATAAAATGACATGATTAACAACACAATCAATATATTATACACACATAATTAATGCCAATTATAAGTACGAGTTTGTTCAAATAAGAGTAGTTAATAGTTAGTACCTGTGCACAGCTGACATGAAGCTTAGGAAACATGAAACCAAATTGCAGGGAAGGGGAAGAACGCTTTTTCCTTTGATGCCTCAGAGGAAGGTCATAAAACATGGGTGCCCATTGCCTGGGAATTTGAAACTCCAAGAAGCATTGTAAACCATCCGGAGGGGGCTTATCTGTAAAGAACAAATTAATCAATCAAGTGTTGTGTTTCTTAAAGGTCAAAAGTTGCAAAATGACAATGTGCAAGAAATGATTAGATTGTAACTCGTATTTTTGTAAAGGGTGACAAGGTTAAGTGCTAGTGGATTATAGTATTATTAGTCGATCTGAGAAGAACTTACAGCGTAAATACAAATTGATTGCATGACTAAGATAGCCACTTCCAGGAATGCCTGTGAGAAGTGAGGAAATAGGTACAAACTTGAAGAGGAATGCTTCAGGATTAGAAGCCACTGTTTGGAGCCAATTTGAGTGACTTTGCTTAAACACATCCCCTCCTCTTTTTGAACAAATGATAGTGAGGCCCTACTCCAATATAAAAGTAAGATATTAACAACTTGGAAAATATATTCACTTATCTAAGTTCAATTTTTCAAATGGCAAATACTTCTCTTTTTGTTTGTGACTTACATCTTTGCTTGATGCTGCTGAAATACTGGTGAACTGCGTTGTACTTGATTGCATCACACGATTAAAGACCTCAGGAACCTACATGAATAGAGATATTGCATCAACGGATAAGCATCAAATATGAAAAAAAGTATAGAGGATAAAGCACTATATATATATACTTCATTACTTTTTGTTTGCCTTCTGGGGTACTGTTCCTTTGTTGTTGAGAAGGGCTTTTTAAATCTGAAAACAAAAAATCTCCAAGATTCTCTAAATGTCTTCTTAGATCACCAGGTGGAACCTTGGAAGAATGTTTTTGTTTGACACAAATTACATCTTGACCTCCAACAGCCATACCTATTATTATGTGTGTGCCATATGTCTGAATAAACCTGCCTTAACAAAATTGATCAGCAACATTACTTAATAATCCCAAATCATGTAAATGGTTGTTGTGGATTTCTGCTTACCTAGTTAATGAAGCTGGGTCCCATTGAGCTGGAACAGACTTCTTTACTTCCTCTTGCAGTATGAGGTGTGAAGCAGTAAGGTGCAAATAGTACAGGGAAATGAAATAACCATCAAAAGCAAGATATTTTATGTCATGAGCATCACGAAACCAATCACCACTCAAATCAAAAAGAGCATTGAAATAGCCGGAAGGAATTTTTCCTTGTATAGCTGATTTTTGATTAAGCAACTCAGACATCTGCAAGTAAAGAAAGAGTCATGTAAATATGGAACAATGCTAAAAAGTGCTTAAAAAAAATGTAACAATGCTTAAAGTGAATCAAGTTATGCATAGATCTTAATTCAGAGTGATATCTTTTAAATTCCAAGTACTAAACTATCAAGTCCAATGTTTAATTTGATAATTCCACCAATAAGGGAAAAGAAAAGAATTATTTATGTTTAAGAAAAAAAAACTAACTTTAAGAGATTTATTTATTTTAAATAAATTAAAATATAACACATATTAATCGGTAAAAAAATATAGTGGAATATTTAAAATAAAGGATAGTTCAGTGTAAATTAAACATTTTTTAATTACTTCTCTCGTGTGAGAGATATATACATATCTCTGTGGTGAATATAGTTTCGGGTCAAGATATATTCGTGTGAGGGATATATTTCAAAAGAAAAAGATACAAAGTTTATAACCATTTTTTAAATATTAATTTAAAGTTTATAGCAATTGATTGACAAACAAAGGCATGGTCCGCTTGGATATATTTAAAATGAAATAAAAAACTTCATATACTGTATACATATCTCCGTGTTTAATATAGTTTCGGGTCTTTTTACTTTACCTTTTTTTCTTTTAAAATGGATTTTTAATAGAGTTTAGTTTATATACTCCATCAGCCTAATTTTTTTTCCCACACAAACATCCAATAGAATTTCGTCTTAATTTTATAACATATTAATAAATTAAATAAGATGATGCAGCCATCGAGTAAATTTTTATTAAATATATATCTGAGAAAAATATATACTGGCATGCATATAAATTAAATTGTTTTAATTTTAGAGTAACCAAATTTTAAAATAGATGTGAATGCAACTAAAATAAAATTTATTTTATTTTTCGTTAGAAAGATGAGCAGTTGAAATGGACAACTTCAACACTTCAAGCCATGGGCAGTTTGAATGGTTTCATTGGCTCACCATGCCTCGTCAACATTTTCATATGTATAGGTTGAAATTTATGGGGTGCACTAGAATTAATTTGTGGATCATTCAGGTAAACAAAAAAAAAGACCCATTGGTAAACAAACTCATAATATCCGAAAGATGAAAGCAAAAATGAATCTTTTAGCAGTTAAGAATATGCAATTGCAAGAAGACATTGAAATTAAGCTTTTATTATATGAAGAATTGAAGTGATGAGAGAGAGGGGGTCCTTGGATCCATCGATCATATATATATATTATTTTCATTAAAAAGTAACAACATTCTGGATACTTTGAAAATCAGTAGCGCAAAGATAATTAACACTAATTAAGCCAATGCAATGCAAGAATCAGACGTAGAGACAGAGAGAATTAGAATTAATTAAGAAGGAACCTGGTTGAATTGAAGGACATCAGACTTGAAGCGTAGGCGATCGCCCTTGTCACAGCGTATATCCTCAGAAACATTTGGAATGGTAGCTCCTCCACCTCCTCCTCCAGTACCAGGAACCGTAATGTCCCTTTTGTTCACTTCATCAACCACCACCAATCTTCTCCCAGATCCCTTCGCAAACTTCAATCGAAAATCACTTGTCAGATCAAACCCTTTACCCAGACACTCTATGGGATTCGGCAACACAGCACCCTCCATCAAATTCATATCACCTCCAACCACAAACATACATTTACTCCTCCTTAAAATTCCTTTTCTTATTATGATATCAATATCAATAATACAAGCATATAATAATATAATAACAATGATGAGTATTAGTACTATACGCCATATGATATGATATAATGTATGATGTGAGGCTGCCTTAGCTTAGCCCCTTAATTAATGGGTCGTCCTACGTGCGTGACTGCCAGGCAGTTTGACTATAGACCAGTCTACTCTCCGTGTGACACATTAATAATTAATAAACCAAACTGAATAATAGTAGTAAACTCTCCAGATAAAATAAAAAAGGGTAGTACCGTAGTAGTAGGAATTAATTAAAATACGATTAAGAAGATGAATATGAAGAAATTTATTATTAAAATAAGAAATGAGAAAAGTGTGTGTTGGTCTGATTTTGGTATGCAAATCCAGTAATCCAAGGAAGCTTCCACGAAGGAGAAGACAAGGTAGCGTAAATAAGGTTTGAACTTAATAGCAAGGATGGGTGTACCCGCCACAACTGCAAAGAGATAGGAAGCGTGCTATCTTGTCTAGTTGTCTTGCGTCATATATGTAAGGCTCCTACTACTATGTCTTTAGCGAAATGGCTAAAGAATTAAAGATTATATTAAAATTGTATTTGAAATTACGGAAAGTTCATTGAATATTTTATAATAAAAATATTTTTTTATTTCTGAACTTGCCATTTTCTATATATATTTATTATTATCTTATTAGTATTTAATATTTATAACAAAATACATTTGCAATTTTTTTATATTATTAATTAATTATATTTTTAGTTATAGTTTTTAAAATAATTAATATAAATTAATAATTTACCATAGAAATTAAATGAAAACCTCTAATTATATTTTTGATGATATAGAAACTTTTTGAAAGAAATTTTCTTGCATATTCAAAGCTTTTTTTTTTTGTTTTAATAAGAACTACTACATTTATGGATTTTTTTTCTCAATGTTTCAAAATTTTAAATATATTTTTCTATCCATACCTCAGCTCAATTTAATAATTATTATAGTAGTAGTATTCATAAATAACAAGATATTAAATACAAATGTTTTATATTCATTAAATATTATTTTATCTGTTTGTATTAACATCAAAGATCAATAAATGCAGAACAAATATAATTTTTTATTTAGTAAATTTTTTTTAAAATGTACGTTATGAAAATACTCGCTTAAAAGAATACGAAGGTAGAAGTATGTCACTAGTCATGAGTTATTCTAATTTGTTTTATAGAAGGAATACTTTACTAAACTACAATTTTTTATTTTTTAAAAATATTTTTAAGGATTTAATTTGTTAAAATTTTAACAAATAAAATTATATTAACAGTTCCCTTTGAATTTTATTTTTATATAAATTTTATTAATATTTAGTCTTTCAAATTAAAAGCTGCATTTAATTTAAAAATGCATAGTTTTATTAAATTTATTGACTAGAAAATAAAATAAATAAATATTTCAATAGGAATTAAAAAATAAAATATATTTATTTTTTAATTAAAATAAAACATAGAAAAACAAGTAAATTTTTTTGGTAGTTAAAGAAATAAGTAATCTTTTTTGAGTAGGAAACAATTAATTTTTTTTTCATCATTAATTTGAATGTCAGAACATAATAATAATAATAAAGTACAATCAACTTTAATTGAGTCGTTAGTCTTCGGTCTTTAATTAGTTACCCACGACTCTTCTCGTATTTTCAAGTTCCAACTAACTGTGCATGGCATGCAGTCAATGCTCGTCCGTGAACAGAATAAATCTTGAATTTGCTCTTTTTTTTTATTACCCTCTCTCTAAATTAATATTTAAAGTAATGATTCTATATCATTTTTTATTTATTATTGAATATTCATCGGTTTAATTCTTAATTGATGTATTTTTTTTATTAAAAATAAGGGATTGATTGGTTTTCTAATACTTAAAAGATTATTTAGTATTTTTTTATTATTAATGAAATTAATGTGAAATATATATTAGTTTTATTAATGATTAATATTCATTAACAGCATAGAGTTTCTATTCTAAATCAATTTTTTATTTATTTATGAGGCTGAAATCCGACTTGTTAAGGACTATTTAGTATAGTTTTTTTAAAGAATTTAGTATAATTTTGAATAGGCTAAAATATAATTTGGTTTTTTTATTTTTTAAATTCTACAATTTCAGTTTTTTTATTTTTTAATTGAGAATTTTGTCCATTACTTTTAAAAAATTTGTAATTTTAATCTTCCTATTTTTATTTGACACATTTCGTCCTAACTTTTAAAATATCTACAATTTTATAATCAATTTCAAACTTGTTGACTGGATAATTTTTTATTTTTTAAAATAAATTAAATTTGTTAACAATTAAATAATTTTAAAAAAATATTTATTATGTGAATAATAAATAAATACTTATCACTCAACATTTATATAATACATAAATTAATATTTTAAATTGGTAAAAAAACTAAATTTGTGTATTTTTTAACATAATAACGAAATGTTTAAATTAAAATATGTGGAACTAAAATTATAAATTTTGTTAAAAATGAGAATAAAATATTTCAATTAAAAATGAAAGAACTAAAAAAAGATTTAAAAAATAAGGGAATGATTGCATTTTTACCTTTTTAATACTTAAAAAATGAATTATATAACTTCTTTTAAAAAGAATGGTTTTTTCTCTAGAGCTAGAGAAGAAAACAACATCGAATGACGGAAAGGGGATGGCAAATTGTTGGGTAACCGCTGGAACAGTTCATAATCAAACACAAACACTAAAAACAAAACTTGATTTATCTAGTTATAACTTGTTTTTAGCAGGATGCAGCTCATAGAACATGTTTTATCTTTTTATTTATTATTTTATAAGAATATAATTATAATTAGCATTATCTTAAAATTTTAAATTTCAGACAAATAAAAATATATAAAAACGACAGTTAAAAAAAGTAGTAACCTACCAGCCTCGATCGTACGTAATTAATTTAGCGGCTTGGTCAACAATAATCTGAACTTTGAATTTTACATATAAGGTTGACCCATGCACTCTTTAACTTTTTATAAAAATAGTTGTCATTTTCTTTTACAAAATTTTCTACTGTTCCCCGTACTTATTAAATAGTAGTATAGTATTAGAAATTCAAGAAATACTAAAAATTCTCTCGCTTTAATATATGATCCAAACATACTATTATTAGCTGAAATTTAATAAAAAAATTATAAAATTGTATGGTGAGTTTTCACTTAATTAGAAATATTAATAAAATAACATTACTAATTTATTTAACAAAGTTAGGAAATTGAGGGGAGAAACCAATTATATAAAGAAGAGCAAGTTACTCTAATAAGAATAATTTCAAAAATGTTATTCTTCGTTTCAATTTTTATTTTATATTAATGATTTAATTACATTTTTTACTCGTAATTTATAAATTTTTAATGAATTTGATCTTAATTAAATTTGTTTCATTTTACCTCAATTTTTAAAAATCTTATAAATATTAATATATATTTTGAAAAATACTATTATCATTAGAAGTATTTTAGGTTAATAATAATCAATACAAGAGACATAATTATAATTATAATAAAAATAAAAATAATATATTATTTCACTCTGTGATGTAGATTGTACATGGAACAATGTACAAGACATAATGTTTCGTAACATGATAATAGAAAAGTCAAACAATCAAACATGGTATATAGTAGTATACAATTAGCCACGTCCAATGGCACTGAGTTTGTGAAAGGTGCCACGTCTAGTTTCTCAACCACGCGTAGAGCTGCATGCATGCAATGTTGTCATCAAAGTAGTACTGTATATTGCCACCGCTTCCTTCCTTCAAAACTCACATCAATGTATCTATAATTCTATATTCTATATAACTAACTGAAACATCTATCTTCAACAGATTCAGTATCTCTTAATTTCTCTCTCTCAGCACAAAAATGTCGAGCAACGACGACGTCACCCACAAAAATGGAGAGCCAACAACCGGCACCTATCTCCGTGACACTGCTACATCTGCTATCCAAAACTTCGCTCCCATCAACAAAATCCACCAACATCTTTGCGCGTACGTCACCATATACGAGAAAACAATTTATTACTCGATCGCTAAATTTAGTGACGAATATGCACATGAGTTAATTAATAATTACATATGAATAATATTTATGTGCTTAGGTTTCACTTTTACTCACATGACATGAGCCGGCAAGTGGAGGCACACCATTTTTGCGCGCACCAGAACGAGGAGATGAGGCAGTGCCTTATCTACGACAGCCCCGAGAAGAAAGCCAGGCTGATTGGGCTCGAATACATCATCTCCGAAAACCTTTACTTGACACTCCCCGACCAGGAGAAGCGTCTGTGGCACTCTCACTTGTACGAGGTCAAGGGTGGCCTCCTCGTCATGCCTAAGGTTCCTGCTCTCATTCAGCGCCGAGACATGGAGACTGTCTGCACCACTTATGGCAAAGTCTTTCATTTCTGGCAGGTCGATAAGGGTCACTCTCTTCCATTTGGGATACCTCAGCTCATGATGGCTCTCACTAGAGATGGCCAGATCTATGATCACCTCCTCCAAAGTATGTATATTCTTCTACTTTCTATGTATTTGCTTCAAGTTCTATATACATATATATACTTTCTTACTCATAGTATAGGCCGCAAAAAATCCAAACCCAACTGAATTGATCCAAAACTCAACCAAATCGCTTTTAAAAAAAATCAAACCGTTTTGGAGAAAAAATCGATGCTAACCACTTTATAAAACAATTCAGTTAACCATATCATTTTTAAAATGATGTCCAATTCGATTCAGTTCTTTAGAAAATCTGATCCATATATAGTTAAAAAAATGGATAAGGTTCGGACTTTAAAAAATCCAATTTTTGCACAGACCTAGTATAGGGTCACTAGCTAGAATACTATTGGAAGATGACAAGTTTTAATTATGAGTTTGTTCCTTTGTGTGTTTGCTACACATGCCATGCATGTAGGTTCTGCAGAGCGCATGGGGATAGACTATGAGGAAGAAAGAAAAGCGAGAGAATATATGAGAGGGCCAGCTCATGGAATTCATCCATTAGCAAATGGAGGGGGTAAGGGCCTTGAACTTCGGCTGAGGGAGGTTGAGCTCAAGAACGATCCATCTCCACCATCAGTCAAAGCCAGGATTTTATTTTGAACATATTGTACGTGTTTTCTATATAATGAATGTATCTGCATGTATTAATTACTATATCCCCAGTTTAGTTTGCTAAGAATAATATTATATCCGGTGTAGCACAAATGTGTTGGCAATTCTGATTTCTGAATGAATAACTCGAGTGGTGTGTTTTTAGTTTTTACAATTAAGAACTTTTTCACTAGTTAAATCTTGGAACAGTTGAGGAATAAGGACATGGGATCTATTAATACACTCCATAATGGGATGCGTTTGAAATTTGTGAGATGTAACTGTACAAAATCGATCGCAGTGATTATCGAAAGAAAGCTGAGTCAATGAAATTCAGGGGACACGCTCCAGTACTCGTTGTAATGCCTTCTTGATACCTTCCTGATCAAGGGATGTAGTCAGATGTATCTCCTGCACCTGCACCGCAGGACAAAGCATACGAGACATTTTGAATGTGTATATAGTTATAAATATAGGTAAGGGTTAAGTAGAGCATTAATTTAAGGAAATTCACCTGTCTTCCAGCCCGAGCAAGAAGAGTAAACCTTTGGTTCGTGGGAGGTGCCTGCGATGCGACGTTGAAAGATTCAGAAATTCGGAGAAATCAAAACTTCAACCAAAATATATAATTGTGAAAGCTAGCTAGCTCACATTAGAAAGCCAAAGCTGCAAGTCTGGCGAGACCACTCGTTTCTCAAACCCTTGACGGCTGATTCTTACTTCATATATTCTGTCACAGAATGAATGTCGTCATATCATACCTTAGAATTAGAAAAGTCATCCACATATACTTAGCTCATTCAAAACTCATCTAATTGGCCTTCTCATTCAAAAGCATAAACAAATGCAGGGCAAGAATTGGATATGGATACTTAGATGAATATCATAAGTTGCAACTGCATATTTTTAATGTAATAATCCGTTTACGATTCTGACAGTAATTTTATGCAGAAACCCTCAAGCAGTAATATGTAGAACTCACAATAGAAATTTTATGCAGAAAGAGTCAATAATTTACTAAGCATGTAAATTTGTATTTCCAAAATTTCACTACCCTACATTTCTCTTTATACTTTATAGAGAGTAAAAGAAGACTACAATGTCCATGTGTTCTCTCTTTTCGCCCCTTCAAAACTTCAAGTCAAATTTAGGCTTGTGGGACAAGATGTGCACATGATTGTTTCTAGATGTATTTCAATTGCTGAGAGTCTAAGAGTTTAAGCAACTTTGACATTTGATTTCGTTTGTCTATATAGAATGATATATTATTCTCAGACTCGGTCATAAGTATTTTCTTTGTAGTCATATTTTTTTCGTTTCTCAAACGAAATATTAAAACCGTGTGGGCGGGATGGATACAAGTATTTCAAATAGTGACGGAAACATACCCATCTTCCTGTAGCAGCTCTTCAAGGATTGTTTCAAGTCCTGGAAGAGGCTCAATGCTACCGCTATCACCACCGCTCATGGGATCAGAATCAGCTGAACCATCCTGAAATATACAATTCAGTAGTAAAATAATTTCCTCACACACATGTGACATGTTTTTATACCACCCATGTATGTATATTTTGTGTCAATACACACCTGAGGTATTACTTTGTCCAGAGTTTCTAAGAGTGGATCTTCTTCTAGCTGTCTAATTGATAGGTTAATCCTTGATTTTCCCCTGCAATAACTTAGATAAGTCAAAAAAATGATTTCCATAAACACACAAGACAAAATGTAGCAAAATAGAAAGAAAATATCAAGCATTTTATGACATGGTATAAAAGGCTCTATAACCACATGTTCCATAGTTGAATCCTTGTTGCCCTCATTTTCCTAAAGAAAAGCTAAATTTTTACACAAGGCAGGGTATTATTCTTTGCAATTTCCATGCTTCAAGTCCAAAGAGCTCATGGACGAAGGGACAAGTTAGATATAAAAATCATTTGTGCATACATTTAATAGCTTAGCGCATGTTTAGATGTTAGTTGATGGAGTTCAAAAGTACTTTTACGCCCAAAGCAACAAAATGACAAATTCTTCCTTCTCCATTTTATGTTTTTGGAATTCATGAATGTGCATTGGAATTTCCAAACCAACTTTTATCAAAACATAGCCCAAGATCTTTTGAAATAGTTGGTTCACAACAAAGCAAAACATGCAGCTTCACTGCACTTAAACCCAATGATATCAAAGCATGGATTTAGTCAACCAGCAAGAATATCAACAGAAAATTCGTTTAAAAAGCACAACTATTGTGAATCTCACCAATCAATACCGACAACTTTGGCCCTCACTTCATCACCTACTTTTAAGATATCTCTGACATCCTGAATTAGATCCCATGACACTTCTGACACGTGTATTAGTCCAGTAAGGCGATAAAGACCTACATCATTCTGTGATGTCACTTGTAACTTTTCCATGATAAAGTGAAAAGGAAGAAAAACTGTAGACATGAACTATGCACAGTAGTTACCGTCAGGGAAGCGCAAATGAACAAAAGCACCATAGTCCTCAACATAACCAACTCTTACTTCAAAAATGTCCCCTACATTGACCTGTTTGGAAAATTTGGACCAGGCAGCTTCCTTTTCAGAGAAGATCAATTTCTTGTTATCCTCATCTGCTAGAATTACCTAAAATTAGAAGAAACGGCAATTTATTTATACATTTTAAACAGCCATTCATATAAACATAGCAAACATATTGAAAATAATATTACCCAATTCACAGTAGAGCAAAGGATTATGATACCATACAGATGCAGGAAGCACTAAATAAATACTTCCATATGCAAAACATTTAAGAATTAAGAATTTGTTATTTTTCAAGGTCCAGATAGTGCTTGAAATAGCTCAAATCATATGACTGCTGTGAAGCAAAAATTTACATTTATTTTCTAGATTCAGGGAACAATGGTTCTTTTAGCATAGCAGCTTCAGTACTAAACATTGTGCAATTTTAAAATAGTTACCTTCACCGACATGATTGAACCAATTAAGCCTTGTGCAATTTCTTGGATAGATTTCTCTGGTTCTACACAAGAATCAAAGTCACAATAAGTGAGCAATTAAAAAATTATGGATACCAACTCCAAACAGATTATTAAATGGCAATGCTTGAGATAAGCAAGCGCGACCAAATTCTGTAATATTCTATAGGAAACAAGAAAATTTTCATCTGTATAATATTACGGATACCAAAGGATAATAAAAGGGAATTGCTGTAAGATATGATCATTAACAAGTGTTTGACAAACACAATGCTTAAAAGGAAAATATAGGACATTCTCAACAATATGACAAAAAAAATATGATATTGCAGGAAATCTATTTTATTTACAAATAAATGAAACTAGATTTTCCAAATAGCAATAAGATTTTTTATTTTGTGGGAAGGGGGCTCTTCAACATAAACACAGAATGTTCAAGACAAGTTTTCAACCCTTCAACTCATACATTACATTTTGTTTTTTCTATTGGCCAATGTCAGCCGTTAATTTTTGTTAGAATGTTAGTAAGGGGATTCGAACAAACGACCTCTCCCCCACCTCCCTCCAACCCTTAAATCCTCCTTCCCAACCACTAAGTCAACCTTAAAACTCCATCTAGATACATTTACGAAAAAGGAAAACAAGGAAGAATGTAAGAAATACATTGAGGATGACCATATAGATGGATACCTTTAGAAGCATGCACTGGACTCAATTGTGGAAATGGGAGAAAACCCATAATAGAATAAAACCGAACCAGCAAGCCTCCAGAATTAAAACCTTCCACCTTACCATTATAGATGAGTTTACTATCTTGATATGTCTTTGCAGCCTTCCAATCTAACGATCTCTACTTCATTGCAGAAATCAAGTATTAGAAAGTGGTTATATGATGAGTAAGAATGAGCATTGTATGAAAGATGAGAAGAAAAGTTGAGTAGTATAAATAAGAAAGAGAGTACTCGAGCCTGACGAGCATCATCGAGTGGGTCTGGAGGAGTAGGGCGTTGAAGAAGTCCAGTATCAGGATTTTGGTCAATCTGGGTGTTGCCAGAGGCAGAGACCAACACTTTATAAGTGTGATAGTGATGATGCTGCCATTGCAAAGGTGTCTTCAGAGTTAACTTGAAAGGAGAAAGGTGTGATTGTGATTGTGAAGCTGAGAGGAAGGAGATGGAAGTGAAGGAGCCCAAGGTTGCAGAGAAGATGGGCATTCTTGTTTCTCTTGTTTCTTATTATCATTCAACTTCAACGACTTAACAAAGTTAAGGTCTCTGACTCCACAGACAGCGTTCGTTCGGACTGGATGGATATATAAGCGATAGATAGATAGATAGATAGATTGCAATTCCAAGTGTCATTTCTTGCGCCACCAATTTTTTATGCTCCCTCTCCTACCTTGTAGTAGTAACTGGTAGTCGTGGCATAAACCCACACACTTGTATTTTTCTTCTTATTAATTGGTAAAACCAAAAACATTAATCTTATTTATTAATTAAAAATATTAAATACTTTTATATCTTCAAGACATTAAATATATAGTTATTAAAAAAAATTGGGAAAAATGTAACTTTTATGTCTTTAAAAGACCCAGGAATAAGATAAATATAACATTTTTTCTTAACAACTATCAAATGGATCAATCTTTTCTTAAGAAAATATTATGATCAGAACCATGAGTTCGAATATTTTCCTCTTAATATAATTTATTTCATCCTGAAACACTAACCAAAATTTAAACTCTAGATACTTATTAAAGAACATAAATAGTTATTACTTATGTGAACTATTGTCGGTCATATTATTGAAATTATATATTGTCAGGATTTATTTTGACGGAATTTTTTTTCTTCATTTTTGGTAAATATTCTATTTTAGCTGTTAATAAAGGTAAAAACAGGGTGTTAAATTAAACATAAGCTTTCATTTAGATTTATCTTGGATCTCATTTCATGTAAACAAATAACTGGTCCGGTAGAGATTAGAGAACAACAGCTTCTTAATGGTGGAGTGAAGTTGATTCGCTTATATATGTGTCCTTTGGGAATAACTTGCTACTCAACGAAAGGTGGTGTCAAATGTAGAGTACATTTTATGTAAATAAAAAGACAGGATATACAGGTTAAAATAATGATACATGCATTCGTGCCAATACAAGCATGGATCCAGTAACTTAGAGGACAACAAAACAAAGCCCTCACTTACTAAAATATTGACACATTTCATTTGATCCCTATAGCTTACTGCACATAGTTGACGATGAGCTGAATTTCAGAAGTTGTGAACCTTCTTCGTATGAGCCGGATATAGTTGACGATCTTCTTGAGTCCTGACCAGAGATAAAGAAAGCCAAGGTAGAAATGATGCTCCTGTACTGTACCAGGATTCATTGTCATTTCTTGCTTTTGTTAAATAACACTCACTTAACCCATTCTTATCTGGATCATGCATAATTTTTTTACCAAGCCTCAATGACAGGAAAAAACATTCAAATCAACCTACGCAGAAGATCATTCCTCATTACAATAATTCTTCCATATTAATTTCAAATCATTTTCATAACAAAAGGCCTTCGCATGATTTGAAGACAGCATAAGTTTTGAGGATAATCGTAACTCATTAAAAATGCTTCAACCACAAAATAATAACTGAAAAGATTCTCTAAATTAATGAATAAAAGCTGTGAACAAAGTACAAGATTTCCAAGACACAATGTGGCATTATTCATCCTACTGAATTAATAAACAAAAAACAAGTTTCTCCCACAAAATCACTGAGAAAGCATGTATAGATAATCACATATCTTGCTAATGATTAGCATGTATAGATAATCACAAAATCACTGAGAAAGCATGTATAGATAATCACATTTCTTGTTAATGATTTGCAGCAAGTTACACATATTTTTGTGACAGGTTTTACCTGTACAATAGCCAGTGCACAAAGCTTCCCAGAAAGAACAGCAGTTTCCATTTGTTTTTGTGTAATCTCCAGCTAAATAGAAACCTTCTATAGGAGATCTTTGTATGAGAGTACAAGGTTCAAAATTTGGAAAACTTTTCTAAACCGACCTGAAACATCGTAGTCAGTTCCATTAGAATTCAGAACGCAACTGAATGTAATGCCAATAAATGTCATTAGGTCAGTGACAAAAAAGACATTCCACGATCCAAGTTTACAGAAGAAGCTAAAAGAAACAATCCACATCTGTGGATACTCAATCAAACTTTGGTGTTTTAACATTGTAACTTGATAATCTTCGCTTTGCTTTGGTAAGAAGAAATTTCATTAGGAAAGACAGTTTCCCTAACTGAGAGAAGGTTTCCACAAGGTTCTGTACACTCACATGCTACAGAACAAGATTCAACCATACCTTTGCCATACAGCATCATGCATAATTGATAAATATTAACTCCTAAATTTGAGCTTCTTAGCAGAAAATAAGCCATACTGATCTCAGGATCTCAGGGACAGTAGTACACACAACTAACTTCTGATGTCCTTTAGTTCTATGTGAATTTATAATATATTTTTATTATATATATGTTAAATACAATTTTTTATAGATAATATATAAAATATCAAATCTTATATATACATTTTGCCGACAAAAAATCAAATTTTAGGTTGTCATGTTATAAAAACTAATTCTTTCTGCTAGATTCAACTTCTGTCAATTATATTTATTGTTATTTTGTATAAATATTATATGATTGTGTAATATACATTGCATATATAAATCTTATATATATATATATATATATATATATATATATATATGCGCTTCTGGTAATAATTTGCTACTCAGCGAAAGGTTGTGACAAATGTTGATATATAAAATTACTGGATATAAAAGTTTAAATGACATATTTCGTTCCAATACAAACATTGATCCAGTATCTTGGAGGACACAAAACAATGCGCTGACTTTTCAAGTATCGACACATGTCATTTGTTCCCTATAGCTTATTGCACATAGTTGACGGTGAGCCTTTCTTTTTTATTCTCCTGAGTCCCGACCACAGATAAAGAATGCCAATCTTGAATTGATGCTCCTGTACTCTACTATGACTCATTTTCAATTCCTGCTTTTGTTACACAACACTTGCTTTAGCCATTCTTTTCTGGCCCCGAGTAGCTAGTAGCTCAGAATCCTGCAATAATTTTTAGCAAGCCTCAATGACAGCATTGATAAGAAAATCATTCGAAGCAACGTATGCAGAATATCAATCCTCATTATGCTAACTCTGTCATACTAATTTCAAATAATGTTTCATAACCAAAGGTCTTTCGCATGAGGGGGGTAATGGAGATACATATAAAAATCATTCAAAGACAGCATAAGTTTTGAGGATAATTGGAAATCAATAAAAGTGGAAGATTTTTATGCTGCTGAAACAATGTAGTGTATAATTTCCACGGACACAATGTAGTGTTATTCATCTGGCTGAATTAATAACCAAGTTTCTCACAAAATAACTAAGAAAGCATGTATATATAGATAATCACATTTCTTGCTAATGAATCGCTTGAGTTACATAGATATTTTTGTGACAGATTTTACCTGTACAATAGCCTGTGCACAAAGCTTCCCAGAAAGAACAGCGCCTTCCATTGAAGCTAAATATTTTTGTTTTGTGTAATCTCCAGCTAAATAGAAACCTTCTAAAGGAGATCTTTGTAAGGGACGACAAGGCTCACAATTTGGAACAGTTTTGTAAACCGACCTGAAACAATGTAGCCAGTAGTTCCATTAGGATTCAGAACACAGCTGAATGTAAGGGCTATAAATGTCGCCATCAGTTCAGTAACAACAAAGACATTGCGAGACTGGTTATTCAATCAAACCTTGGTGTTTTAACAACATGGTACTTGAGAATCTTTGCTTTGCTTTGGTCTGCAGAAATTTCATTAGGAAAGAGTTTGGCAAGCTCAGTCATCGTGGCTTGAATAATATCTTCATCACTACGTGAAATCCATTCTTCGGCTGGAGCAAAAACCAACTCTAACATAGACTGGTTTGGGCTATAATACTCCTGCATTAGATAGTGAAACAGAGTACTCAAACAACATTCCAACATTTGATGATAAGCAGACAAACGTACGCAGAAGAAATTCAGCCTCAAACAACAAAAGAATATTACATAAATGTCTGGAAACTTAAATAATTTGTAGAGAGGGTTAACTGTTTATCCAGAAAGCACTATCTCCAATTCATTTAGGTGACCCTAGTTATATCTACATATAAGAACGAATATGATGCTACCCTAGACATGCAGGCCACAACTTTTGCATGGGTTGAGGAAATAAATCAGTGCAAATCAGTGACATGTAAGAAGTGGTTTTTACCTTGCAAGTTACTGACATATCAGCATATACACTCAGAAGGGGACTTCTGCATGAAGAAAAATATAAAATATACAAGATGTGAGGTGATGAAAATACTTTATTTATAATCCACAAATACCATCGAGAAAGCAAAGAAGAAAAAAATTTCATTTCACACAGCAAAAAATAAGTGATCTTCATCCCTAACCTCAGCACTTGGAACATACACAACACAATTAAAAATCTGCCAGCAAATAACCAGATTGTATCAATTGCAATTGCAATATACAAAAATCCTTTTATCCTTGGCAATTGACGAGATGTAATCATTTGCAATTGGAAATTGTAGATGAAAGAAACACTACCGTATACACAGAATCATAAATTCACAATAAACCAACTCATGCTAGACACCATCAATACCCTGAATAAATTCTTGAACAAACTCACAACCAAGTTAAGCAAACAATGGGAGAAAGGATCCCCTTTGCCACAAATTTTTAATTCCTTTTATCACTTTCTTTCTTTAGTAAATTATAGCAGAATGAGACCAATACTCCATTCCAAGATTAGGGCATGTCACAAACCTCAATAAAGTGGTGTCTCTCCCCTGTAATCACATGTTAGTAATAGATAGGTCACTATCAAATTCCTGACCAAATAAATGACACATTATTAGAGTGCCAACATCTAGGGAGAGGATATCTTCTACACTATTTCCATATTACAATATTCAGTTTGGCTTCTGATTGTTATTTCACAATATTATAATGAAAAAAGTTCTTATCCCATAGTAAACCTTTCTGTGTTATACTTGTCGAGTTTCCCAATTTATGAAGCACAAAAGTTGACTCAATAGTCAATATGCATCTATGCATCAGAAAAAACAAAACAGACATTAAATGAACAGCATTTCTATCCCTTACAGACATTACAGGTGTTTCAAAGTTTGTAGAAGACCTGCTAAAGAGAAGGTGATCATATGTGTTCTTCAGTTTTCTGTCAAACCTGCAAACACGATGCATATATAGTATGTCACCACAACAGTGGAGATTATAATATAATCATTATCCACACACATTACAAATTAATTTTGTTGGTGTTATCCAAAATTTTGACAAAACACCGATAAAGTAAGAGGAATTTCTTTAAAAAAAAGTTAACAAAGAATATTAATACGTCAATTAGTGATGGTGACATTATTTTACTGCAACTCTATATTTAAAGTTTCCATTTACCAAAACTATTACAACCATTCAATTAGAAGAACATTAATTATAAACTGCCAATTGTTATTAATACAATTTACGACAAATCGCATAGATTTCTCTTCCAAACTTTTCAGTGAATATTTGAATTTTTATATATTAGACAGCAAAATGAAATACTGATGACTGTACTAATTTAATTTAAAATTGGAGTCTAACATATACATGCATATGGTTTTAAACATCAAAAGCCATTACTTACCATATGTGAACATTTATGACTGGGACTCCAACTAATTTATCCAGTCTCTGGAAATACGGAATCCCTTTCCAGTTGTCTGGTAGAAGAAGCTTCAGAATATCCACTGTTTTCAAGAAAAAGAACCTCAAAAACGTTAAGGTATGAAGATTAAGAATGTCATGAAAACAATAATTAATACATTGGGAAAATAAGAAGAAAAATACCTGGTGTTGCAAACACATAAGCATCTCCTTCCATCACTTTCCCATTATTTAGTAAGAAGCTCTTCACCGTTCCATCATCATTTAGCTCAATTTTTTGAATGCGTGAATTTAGATGAACTTCACCACCCAAGGAATGAATATGATCAACTATCGGCATACAAAGTCTTTCGGGGGGGATTGCCATCCAAAAAGGCCATCTTAGAACCATGTTTCTCCTATAGAATAATTTAATAATATAACAATAAGTTGAAGAAAAAGAAAAGGAAAAGAAAAAAACTTGATCCTAAGTTCCAGAAACATTGTGGTGAAATAAAAGGCCATCTTAAAGTTTATTACTAATCTGATTCCATTCAACTATTATAATGGGAATAAAATGACCTTGTCAATCGTACAATAATTCTAGTAAAATAGTGTTTTAAGAAAAGGAAATGTTTGCACCTGAAGAAATCGGTTTAAAGCAATCAATATACATTGCATTGAAAGTTCATCAGGATTGATGAAGTTTAGTGCCTTCGACATTGCTATGAACACCTCATCAGTTACTCGCTCAGGTACGCCCTATAACAAGGAGAAAACATTTTGTTATTTTCAAATTATTTGCAACACAGACCATGAGAAGGTTCCATTCTGTCCCAGTGAAATTAATCCGAGGTAGATGAAATACATTTTAAAGCATTAAGTAAATATCAAGTAATACAATCTTACAATTACAACTACAGACATCCTTTCTCTAATGATAAAAGGACCCATTGTTACTCTGCAATGTTTAAGTTGCAGTATGCCATGACTGGTGATATAGCCAAGTTACTTAAATCTATTAATGGACTGCTAAGGTTACACAATCAAGACAAGTGCTATACCTGCTTTTTCATCCATTCTTGAACTGAAAGACCATCTTGAGCCTCAACATATGGCTGTCCACCAAGCATAGCTGGCAGAAGCCCAATTGCAAATTTGACTTTCTCTGGCCAGGTCAGCATCTCATTGTTCCTCAATATTGCCCATATTCCTGTATTCACATTCATGGCATGCAACTCGTAAATACTGGTTAACATTTAGAAAGTAAAGCATAATGAAACAGAATCTTAAAAGGGCAATGGTGCAGATGTTAAAATAAAATTTGAGAATTTAAGCATCACTCAGTTCTTCTTAGAAGAGAAAAATATGTTCCCGACCTGCAAACCAGATTAGTGAAGAAAGAAATAGAAAAGAATATAGAAACCAAGCTAAACACCAAAATGCTTCTTCTCTGTTTGGGTTTGCAATTTTTAATTTACATAAAATGGAAACAATTTAACACATCTTGTTTCAATGATTATCAAATGCATTGAGATATATTCAGATCAAAATTTGACTAGCAAATTGTGTTAAAATTTTCAAGGAAACTAAAATTTTCTTCATCTGAATTCTGGTTTTCGAGCATTACTTGTAACATAGGCAGAATAATTGCTAGATGGTATTACACATTTTATGGCAGACAACTACGCATTCAGCATTGTAGGATTTCCAAAGATAAAGGCATTCAATGTGCTTTTTATATAGACATCCAACTTCAGTTAGGTATATAAATATACACACATACAATAGGTCTTACATCTTACCATTTAATGGGGCGGGAAGGACATCGGGAAAATCAAATCGACTAAACTCTCCAGGCTTATTCGGCATAGCAAAAATCATAGAATGCTCCTTCCATTGTAACCGATCATTAATGCCAAGTTCTCCAAATAAGTTCTGTACATTAGGGTAAGCCCCAACTGCGGGGAGGGGGAAAAAATTGTAAAGCAAAGATAACTACAAAATAAGGATTCTAATAATTAAAAGATCTGTATTCATTAAATAATATGATTTCCAATAAATGATTCATTTAGAAAGAAAAACTAAAAAGATATATCAAAATATTTCAATAAGTGTGCCTTGGACTAACTCATCCGAAAGTGGACAGAGCACAATTTAACCCAAACCTTTTAACTGAAATTTAATTCTTAATCACAAGAGTGGGGTAGCAAGGATCAAAATCCTAACTATTTGGATGCATAGCAGGAAAAAAAAAAAGTTTAACCCGAGATTTTAATAAACTTACAGAAGATGTGTAGACCTGTCTCATACCAGTCTCCATCCTTGTCTTTCCATGCAGCAACCTTATAAAATGAAACAATAGTGTAAAAACACAATGCATCAAAGTTGATTCATTATAAATAAGTTGTACATTACTGTGGTAATCTTCAACAAGCCTGATGATGAAGTTATAAAGCCAACGCATCAAATAGATTATGACGGAACAACACAAACAAATTTCTTATTTCATTAAACAGCATGTTAAAATAATGAACAGAAGGTACACAAAGTGACAACTAATTGACGTAAGAGATTAAATTAGCAGGAAAACCTTTCCACCTAGAACGTCTCTTGCTTCCAGCAATATAGGTTTATGCCCAGCATCAGCCAAATATTTTGCAGTTGATAAACCAGCCAATCCTGTGATAATTTGAAACATGCATCAATCCAATTGGCAGAGAGGCCTAAACTAATGTGCAAAGATTAGTTTATAAACTTTTTGGTCTTTAAATATCCAACATGATATCAGGATACCTTTTATTGGAAATTTCAGCAAAAATTGAAGATCCTAAAACTCCATAACTTTTTTCCTTACCGACACAGGAGGACTGTCACAGCACAATGTAATCAAGCATTGAGATGTGTACATCTATTTAATCACAAAGAAAGTAATTCCTAATGCGTAGCCCAAGCAGGCTTCTAAGTTGTTTTCTAACACACACCAACATTAGAATAGAAGACCATGCATGAAATGAAAAGGGTGGTATAAAAGGTCCTAATTTGAAAACACCCAGAACAACAAGAGCAAGAAAAAACACAAATTTGGCAGCAAAGATACACTTTTGATGCATAAAACGAAATAACAATACTAACAACCAGCATTTGTCGATAAAAAAAAATACAATTTTGATGCATAAAACGAAATGGGTACAAGCATAGGCATAGCTTGGTTGATACCTGCACCAGCAATAACGATGTTCAAGGGTTTTAGTGGACGCGGAGAAGCACGGAAGGTGGAAGACAAGTAAGCAGCTTCGACGAAATTAACGGTGTTTTCGAGGTCCGGTCGAGGATAATCGACGCAAACGACACGCAAGGGAGAGAAGTGGTTCCTCTTAGGAGCACGAATTGGTGCGGGTCGCAAACTAAGACCCATTGAATCGCTCCCGCCAAATGATAACGAAATTGTGGCATCCGAAGAACTGAATTTGGATAAGTTTCTGGCGCCAATAAGATGATTGAAGTTGGCAGCAGATATATAGCCACATGCGGCCATTGGGACAATCAATCAAACAAAGCCTGAATTAAAAGAGAGACGTGTTAATATTATTACTGTTGCGGAATTCAGGCACTTTGAAAGTTGATGTGGGAAATAAAAAACAAGAGTTGAAGAAGTGATAAGAGTACCAAGTAACAAGCTAGCAGCGGCAGAGAGAGAGAGAGAGAATAGGTTTAGGCAGTGGAGAAAGCACCACGGCAGTACATAAAAGAGAAGAGAAGAGACGAGAGTTGTGTTGTGTGACTGAGGTATGTTTTAAGAATGAATGAATATTCCTTAGTGGATTTTGAGGAAGATTAGGACAAAGTGTCAACCCCCGTCAAACTAAATCACAATAATACCCTTTACCTGTGTTAGTATTGACTTTTACCACTTTGGTCAGTACAGTGCCATCCTATTATTTTTCGGTCAAAGGAAAATGTTTGATACCATTGGGTTATAAGCATAATTCTGAAATTCAATCCGCATAGGTTAGTGGGTATTTCTATCATTATTTTTTCATATTTTAAAATTTAAATTTAAAAAAATCAATTTTTTTTTCAAAAAATAATATTTTTTTCAAAAAAATTTTAAAAAAAAAAATTCAGTCGAGTCTAACTAATCCAACCAAGTTTAATCAGGTCAATTGAATAACTTATTCGAAAGCAAAATCAGTCCATTAGACCACCAGATTTTAGTCCAAATTAATTTTTATAACACTAATCACATGCGGATAGAGAAAAGAAAAAAAAAATTAATAAGATTTATGATAAAAGAAGAAAATTATAAAGATAAATAAAAGTGTTGATATTATATATAAAGTAAAAAAAACTTATGTATCATTATTCATTTCAAAGTCCTAATTTTTAAAATGATTTAATTGAGACTAGATTTGTGTTAGATAGACTCACTAATACAACATAAATAAAATATACTACTTATTTATTATTATTCATCAATAAAATCTTTATATCAATAACAAAGATTAAATTCATATTTCATAAAAATATAATTTTATTAATGACACAACATTAATTCCAACTATTAAATTACATTTATAAAAAATGCTTAAAGAAACCCTCGCTATTAGTGTAACTTGTTCTATCCATAGACATATATTGATAAGGAAACTCCCACTATTAAATTTTATTAATGATAATTAAGATTAAAATGCTTAAAGAAATTTTGATCATTAAATTTTATTATAAATGATCAAGATTAAAACACTGATGCCTGATCTAACAATTAAATTCTTTCATAAATAATTAAAACTAAATCACACTCATCATACGCATTCTTTAAAAAAATTCCAACCATTAAATTTTATTATAAATGATCAAGATTAAAACATTCATACATGATCCCGATCATTAAATTCTTTCACAAATAATTAAGACTAAAACACATGAATTCTTTAAAAAAATCACGTGTTTTTTTTTCAAAAGAAGAATTTTAATAATCCATGTCCGCCTATATAATATATACTTCAAATTTATTTATCTGATTCTGATATAAAGAATCTCTCCTCTCACACGATACATGTATATTTTATACAGTATTTTCAAATGCATTTTATGACCACCTAAATTTTGTAACTCACACTACATCAAATTTTTTGTAACAACCCTTCACTGAAATTCTTAGTCGAATATAAAGATTTCAAGAACTTTGTACAAAACTACAAATTCTTGCTTCAACAAAAACATAGATAAAAACACGAACAAATATTCTTTAAATAAAATTGTGTAAAACACAAATGTCACATATGCATTTGTCTGCTTCTACTTTTGAAAATTAAAAACCTTCAAAATTTGCTATTTGTTCATAAATCGAGTGAGCAAGATAATTACTCCAAGAACACATTTAATGTAACTGAACTAAAGGATAACTCATTTTTTTTAGAAACATATACAAGTTACAGCTACAGACATGACGAACAACTGAGCATTACTCAGAAATCTCGGAAGCTCATTTTTGGATCCATCATTTTTCCACCCCCGCGTCCTCTGCCCCTTCCACCTTTTCTTGCTCCTCTACCTCTTCCTCGTGAACTCATATGCCTGAAACTTCTACCATGTTTCATTTCCACAAGGGAATGTAGCAACTCATCACATAGAATGCAACCACGGTGCAAGGTAGCTCCGTCTACCAGAGGAGTTGTTTTCTTGTTGAAGTCCACTTCTATGATTGAGGAGTCGCATTCAGGGCACCGATCTTTAGTTGTGGAGATTCTATGAGCACCTTGTGCAAGAAAAACTAGGCAATTGCACATATTGCAACAAAGTTTCCATCTGGGAGCACTTACTGGGTCTAAGACAAGTGTTCCACTGCACTCTGGACAAGCGCATACACCTTGGGAAACCAGAGAATTTGGGCAAGTGGGATGAGGGCATAGGTTGCAGGGCATGCCAGCTCCCTTGCCAATCTTGCCAGAAGTACCACTTTTAGCCGTGTTGACGAGTGTTTCAATACCTTCAAATGGGGGATTGATGTAGCAGTATGGGCATAGTGGAAACGATTTACCATCTGGACCAGGCATGGAGCAGATCAAAAGCTCAAAATTGTCTAGAGGACAAGACAATTCTTTGTACAACTGCAAAAACAGTTAAAGCAAATGTGGGTGACAGATATTTGGCACATCACACAACACAACAGCAACAAAGATTCTCAAATAAATGAAAAAGTGAATATCCAATGGGTAACACCATAATTCCCTCACAATTACTTTTAACCTTCCAAAATGATGGTGCTATATTCATACTCAATCCGCTGGAACAATGTGTTTAGACAAATATTACCAACACCCAAAGCTCCTTCTTTCTTATCTTTGTTCCATATCTCAGAGGGAGTAGCCCAAATAATAAAGATGATCACAAGTTGAGACGAGTTAGGAAAGAACTGAATGGTGGATGGAGTAGCCCAACTAATAAGGATGATTGCATGTTCAGACAAGTTAGGAAGGAACTGAATGGTGAAAAGGTATACTAAAAACCCTCAGGCTCATGATCTAAAAAACAGTGAAGTCCATGGTGCATGATAGCACACCTAATGTAGGTCCGTAATAATCTTAAAGGAACATTCATAGGCATCCTCCAATTATAGCAGGCAGCAGCATGGTAGTTGTTAAATCAAGGCAACCACTCTGAAAGAGAGACCTAAGTATGAAAGCTATAACAGATTCTGACAAGAAATGGAAATCTCAACAGTTTTCTGACAGCAATGACATTTTATACCTGCAGATCAGAAAGGTTTTGAGTGCTGACATTTTATAGGATTTTGTATGATATTATTTTCAAGGAAAAAGGCACAAATGGTTGAAAGGAAATCAGCTCTGATACCAAATTAACATAGGACAAGACAGTAGAAGGAAGAGACTAATTGTAAACTGGGAAAGATAGATAGTCTTCACTCTTCAGAATAAGGATGGGGGAGAAAGTGTAAAGAGGGCTACTTTATATAATCACACATAATACTATTTTCTTTTGATAGAAACAATTAACAATAATATCAATTCACCAAAACTGAACATTTTTTCAAGAGTTGATATTGTTAGAAGGCTGTACGATACTACCTTTATTGTGCCCTTCTGTGGAAGATAGTAAACCTCCTCACATGTACCACAATACAATCGTGATGGCTGAGTAGAAATGTACTTCATATATCTCAAGCATTTACCACATTTGCTCAGAATACGCCCTGAATCAGTTAGCGTAGAAAACTGTGCTTCAAATAATGCATCCATGTCTTCAATCTGAGTAAGATAGAAAGCAACAGAATTAGCCGAACAAATGAACAATGTAGCATACATCCATGTGCAACTTGGTTGCAAATTTCACAGTGACTCATTGTGGACAATATTTGAAAATGAAAAAATATAGAAGAAAGCTGTTGAACATTTCATGATAACATAAATCCAACACACAGCAACTCACGGATGCTTTAAAAGGAGTTCAAACTTCAAAGTTTTACAAACAAGTTCAATTAAAAGGTTTGGCATACAAAAGTAAGCATAGATGGGAAGACCAAAGCAGAAGATGTAACCAAGCCAGGGAAATACTAGATAAACTGTGACCTGATTCAATTAAGACAGAAAACAAGAGCATCAATTAATTTTAAATTTTCAATCAAACAAGTTCAAAAGAACATGATGTTCAGGTTAGAGGTGGAGGAAGGAGGATCAAACAGAAAACAAACTTAAATCAAGAGAAATGATTTAGTGGAGACAAAATAAACAAATAAAAACCTATTGTGTAGTGAAAATTGAAAGAAAAGAAAAAATCGTACAGAACCACATTGTGACCAAGAAGGCAAGAACAAACACTAACATATAGTTAGCCAACCTTTTTGACAAAGTAACTAAACTTCTGCATGAACTGTTGGATTACATGCTGCACCACATGACGATGATCCACCTGACCCTTGGCAATAAGAGTAATTTGTTGCTCGATGAAGCTACGAATATCAGGCAGGCAGAGATCTGGATCTATTGTTTGATAACCTCTTACTAATGTTATGCCTAATGTGGTTGGGACAAGCTTTCTGCCTGCTTGTACCTGCAATTTGATTTAGATGAATATCCAGACAATGATGCATCTACATAGGCCACATGTCTATATCCATTACCTGCACATAATTCCGCTCACATATGTTGTTAATGTGAACAGGAATCGATGCATCTGTTCCTATTCCATTCTTCTCCATCAGGGATATCAGCTCACTTTCAGTAAGGAAATCTGGAGGACTGGTGCTCCCCTGTAGAATTTGTAGTGTTAGCTATGTGTAATACACACAGAACTCCAATGGGAAATGAATTTCAACCTTTTTTATTCTCCCCAGAAATGGTTATATATATGATTCAACCATCCCAAACATTATTATGTTTGAATCCAAAAATACACCATGAACAGTTTCCATTTATGGCTTTACCCAATATAACTCATCACCAACACCAACCCAAAAAAAAAACAAAAAAGACTAGAAATGACTAGAAGTTAGGATCAAATCCAAAACACTGTCTACAGAAACTGAATTTGAGTCAGGAGGCTCCACAGTTACCTCATAGAGCTCCAATTTTGATACTTCTATTTTCTGCCCTTTTATAAATGATGGGATATTTTTATCATTTATGGCCAACCAAGGCATAATAGCAGTAAATCCTTTGGTGACAACCTGCTGCCCTGTACAATGAAAGGACTCTCCACCAATGGAAAATTCAACCTTTCTCCTGGAAGGATGATAATAATGTATGAGAAAACTAAATGTTTATTAAGTTCATGCAATAAGGAAAAGCAAGGGCAGGTGAATATTTGCAAAGGTTTAGACAAAGATTAAGTTTAGAAGAAAGAAGCACAAATATTATGCAATATATTGTGTAGAAATTATATGAATATGATTATGACAACAATATGGGGGAAGCCACATCCTGGATCTTATATCTTGTGCACTTTTACTATAGTCTGACAAGGACAAATTGGAAGAGAGAAAATTCCAACAGGTTTAAGAGCCTACATATCTAAGAAATTACAAAGAGATATTACCTTGGCCCATTAAGTTGTTATAGAATGTTTGACATTTGTACCCAGTAATCCAGTATTGCTACCGTTATCAAAATGATTAAATATTTAAACAAGATAACAAGTAAAGACTGCAACAAGCATAAATTAATCAGATTGTCGCTGATAACACAATCCAAACAAAAGGCATGGGACATTTAAGGAATTACTTGAATGAAGTCAAAACCATAAGTTGATGATCCAGAAATGTTGAAACAGTATAGATTTTACCTTATATACTTGCAGTCTGGAGACACTGTCCCTATGAAGTGTTGACAAATATATTGGTACAGCTTCCAAGCATCATTGCCCAGCATATCTTCTGCTGCTGATCTCATTGGAGTAATGGGAGGATGGTCACCTACATCTGTTCCCAATCGAGGTTTTTGATAACCATTGGTAAGTAGCCCTTGTACATAATTACCCCAAGTTGGATTATTTGTTTGTGCAGAGAGTACACCACGAAAGTCAAATGAAGGAGGGTATGCCGTGCTTTCCGTGCGTGGATAGCTTGAGAAACATTGTGCCGAAACCAATCAAACGTTAGTACATACTACAAATTAAGTAAATATTACATTATTAATATAAAAGACTAGCAAATTATGAGAAAACCTGATAAAACCTTGAGTATACAACCGTTCAGCTAGTTGCATAGCCATCTGAGGCCCAAATCCAAGAGCACTTGAAGCAACCTGGAAAGAACATTGTACCCAAGTTATTTTACATTAACTCGAGAAATAAACACTGAATTCAGAATAATTATATACATAGCCTGATTTTTAGGCCAGATTTGAGTACAAACAGAGTTCCCCCCAAATAAAACATGATTCGGTAACAATGGAATTTTGCATCTAAGAGACATACAGACAATTCAAATGTTGTCATTGTTTATAGTATAAACGTTATCTTCTCCATGTGATTATTAACCTTTAGAAGATTCACTGTGTTTAGACCAACAGGGCGACTTTTGGTTTCCTGTTTTTCTGATATTTCGGTAACTTCCAAAAGTCCATCTTCAGAAACCAGCTTTTGAAACATCATAGCAACCTGCAATGGCATAAAAGTATCAAATGGGTGTCCTTTGTTTGTTGGCTTCAGACTAAGAAAGAAAACAAATATAAGAGAATAGAACATTTCACATTTATGTCAAACAATTTGCCACGTTGCCATTCTAGCTGAATTTCATAGCCATTTTGAATTATGTAAGGGTGCAAACTCCAAAACTTTTCCGGCTTGAAAGTGTTTATTTGTAAATACCGCTGCACACAAAATCCTAAGGTAGGAGTTTGACATGGTCCATAGCTGAAATAGGCAGCAATTAGGCCAATCAATAACTTCATCAAGGCTTAACCAAAATTAAATTATTGACTCGAGAATGATGATAAATTAGAAACTCTGTGATGTGTAATTTTCTGCTTCTGAATAAAGTTCAGATGCCTGTAGATCTGGTGGAGATATTGCCACTTGCATTACCAGTCAGCAATGCATGTCAAGCCAAGGAACCTAACCAATCCCTGATCCCGAATGTATAAAAGAACAAGAATAGCATAACAGAACAAACACAGAAAGACATAATAATTATTAATTTATTACAAAGGGATTAACATCTACTTGAATTAAAAATTGAAAAGAGAATAAAAGTATATCATGTCACATTACTAATTGTTCCAAAAGCTTGAACTAAAAGAAAATGGATTCATGATATATACCAAGCTGATCTTTAGAACACTAGTATCATTGCAAGAAGAATAGAAAGTTGATCAGACTTTTACTTTTTGAATTCGCAGAAACAGAACGAGGCTTTAAGCATTAAGATTTATAAACTTCAAAACGTTAATAGCCTTATGTGGTTCAGTAGTACTCAACTGACTGAGATTTCTCCAGTCCAATTTAGGGTCCAATTTACGAGCCTAAAACTAAGCAAACCCTCACAGCAATCAACATCAACTTTAATTTCTGTCGCAATTCCCATGGCAAGGTTAATAGTTGAAGCACTAAACTGCAAATATCTATTCAGCCATTGCTACTCTGGGAAATGGACAAATTACATTATTCTGATTTCTAATAATTCTAAATAACAAGATATGACTGTCATTCTTCATCAATTAAAAAAAAAAGAATAGAGCAGAAAACTAACGAGATGACTCTGGAATCTAGGTTCCCATATTTTCCCTGGAAATAACTCGTTTGAAATCGAGTAAAGGCAACTCCAACTTTCAAATCTATCTCTTGCCTAGCATCTACAGCCAGCGCCTCATCTCTGTTGGGTCTGACAAGGTTGTCTAGAGCCTTCACAACATCTTTCTCAGTAACAGAAGAGAACCGTGCACGATAAGTATCATTTATATGAAAACCAGTAGACTTTATAACTGCAACAACATTCAATATTTCATATGTTCAAAATATTATTTGAAAGTTGAAACTTTAAAGTTGATTGACTCATTTCAAGCAATAGTGAATGTGAAGGCATGATTCTGCATAAAACAAGATATCCCAGTATAATACAAGGTGAGATTTAACATTCACCGTAAATGGGGAAGGGAAATTCAAATGTTGGGAAGGCCAACCTCTGGCTGTGTAACCAATACACACAAAGCACCAAAAAGAATAGAAAAATAATTCCTTGGCATTCACAAGTTGAAACGTGGCACACAAAGCCACTCTTAGCTGGTAATTCCTTCATACTACCTAAAGGAGTATCTAAAACAAAGAAAGGATAAAGTTTTAGATGCAAATACTAAGGTGCCAGTTTAAACAAAACTAATGATTATTGACTAAGAGTCTTTTTAAAGGACAGAGATTGGGCTGAAGAATTCTGTTCATACATAACATGGGTACTGTGGCAGCATTATTTATATTTTCATGTTCTATTAATTTATATTTGTGCAGGTTACCTTAGACACTAGAAATATATTTGTTCAAAGGACTAGGGTTCGTTTTTTCAAAAACCAAATCAAAACTCACATCATTAAAATAATAATTTTGCATACCAATAACAGAGCACAGACTGGCTATACTCAATAAAGTATCAAAAAATTAAGAAGAATAGCAATGGTAGTGAGATATATGTTAAAAGGAAAAACAATAGTTACCCTCAAAACATATATTTTCTCCTTCACGATCACAATCTAACCACAATACCAAATAACGACATCCACGGGCTTCTTGACTTAAATGTCTGCAAATATGTGCCTGAATGAAATAAATGTGTTAATAACTGCAGGAAATCATCACAACAAAATCAACTGTAGATGACGCATCTCCGCAGGCAGTATAACTCAACTCTTAAGCAGTTAGCAAGAATTAGTGGAACTAACACTTTTCAAACCACGGATCTCATAGAAAAGCAGGATCTAATACTGAAAGTAAATATTTGTAAAGAAATACCTTTGGGTTTGATTCATTCTTTATAACCTGAGCTTGAAAAAGATCTAACGGATCTGTGGCTGCCCAATCTTGATATTTACCAGGAAAATCTACACTAGATTATCAACAAAAGATAGAAAAACCGCAGTGAATGCTCAAAACACTCGGGATTATACACGTGTAACAAGTAACTTGCAGCAAGACCAAATAGCATGGTTTGCACCATAAACTGTTCCAACCTTGAAAAAAAATTAATAGGAAACAAGATAGAGTTTCTAGCTTTGCATGCCACTCTTTGTGAGTTTCTACAGTATTCATTAACATTTAATCTAATACAAGTTCCACTTGAAGGAAAGACATGACAAAAGAAGTGCAAATGCATCAATCATATAATATTTCAAAAGATAAACAAACAAACAAAAAAAATTGAAAGGGAAATCTTAATAAGTGATATTCTCCTCGAAAAAAGATAAGACAAATACCTGAATACATGCCCAATAACTGATGTTACTCTAAAATGTGCAGGCGATCCAAGAAACTTGCCATCAAATTCATGAACTTCCGTGCTTCCCCTTCTCGTAAACATCTGCTTCAAGAAGTTGTATTACCAAAAATAATATGCAAAAAATGTAGTAAAATTGTAAATGATTTAGAAGAAGAATTTAGTGTAATTTGTATACATTGTTTTTTTACAGTACGAAACAATCAGAAATCAAGTCAGCTAGGAGTTTAAAAGTAATAATTAAGAAAGTGAAGAAAGTTATGTTTCAGATATGAAATGCGAACCTGAGCGTGAGAGAGAACAGAAGCAATAGAGAGAGCGATGCTGGGCTTCTCTGCGACCTGAAAGAATGGAAAGGCAGAAAGCAATAGAGTGAGTAAGTAAAAGCTCATGAAAACAACATATGGAAATAGTATTCATCCATCCATGACTCAGTTTATCTGACCATCAGAACTTTGGGAATGGGAGGCGCCATCTCTCTCTCTCTCTCTCTCTTCTGCTGTTTCTTCACCTCTTTCCCTTGCGAACAATAGTCCCTTATACGCCAAAATTAATTTATAATTTAAAAAAAAACTAGTAATACTTTAATATGGGCAATACAAAACATAAATATTTATTTTATGGCACAAATACAAAATTAATTTATAATTTAAATAGTCTTTTAAAATTAAGTTTGTTATTTTTATTGAGTAAAGTATTATATTATATCTATTCTTAACTTTATCATTTTAGAAAATAGTTATTTTAAAATATTTCATAAAAAACATAGCAATTAAAAGGAATATTTTTATAAATATGATGCTAAATTTGAAAGAATCTATGATTTTAGATTCATAGTAGGAGGAGGTTATTCACTAAAAGTGAGTTTCATAATATTTTCTCAGAATATATATTACTTTGAAAAAAATATAATTAAAGTTACGTGAAAGACTCGCAAGTAATTTTTTAAATAATTTAAAAAAATTAATTGAAATAAATATATAAATTATATACAAATAATGATATTTTTTAATAAAAGCACAGTAAAGGACATTACTAGTAGTTGATGCGCGGTTGAGACACCACTTCTGACCTGTTATAAGAGGTAACAGCCGGTTACACGAAAATTAAACAAATTGCAAATGAGCACCTCCTATGTTCATCCTATAGTATTCATTTGTCTTCTTCCAAAACCTTTGAATCCTTTGTATCACATTCAACACAAACACAAGCTACACTGATTTCAAAGTAACAAGTTTGATTTGTAAGAAAAATAATTTCAAAATAAAACTTTTCAAGAAAATTTCAATTAATTCTCAGTCATTCTATCAAATAGTTCATGGACATCTTTAATTAGGTATATTTAACGCATGTAAAATTAACCTACTTCAGGCTAGAATGCAAATTTTTTTAAAATACACATACCGTAACAAGTAAAAAATCTCAATAGTTCATTATTTTATTAATATATCTAACGATAAATTCTTATACTTCACCGATGGATTCAGTTTTTAAGTACTTCGCCGTAGACAGAACCACGTTAGACTATAAGAATAAACTCAAAAGTGAACTTTAACGCGTTGGAAAAATAAGAGAGGAACTTAGGATTATTAATTTATTTTTAGTAAAGCCTTTTTAAAAAAGTAATTTATCTTATCACACACTTTGTTTCTTCTTTTCTTAGCTTTCTCACTTGTTATGTATAAACTATTATTATTTTAATATGTGCATTTATATGGAATAAATTTTTTATTTATATATAATTAAAATTTATAATAAATAAATAATTGTTATTATGTAAATTATATTTAAAATTTATAATGAATAATTTAAATTATTATATAATATTATTTTTAATTAATTATTGATACTTTCTTTTGAAAATATTAAATTTTAACTCAAAGATAAAGATAAAAGAAAATAGATTACAAAGGATGGAAGGTTAAGAAAATTAAAGTTGCAAATAAAGATAAAAGAATGAAAGTTTGAAATGATTGAGAGAGAATAATTTGTTAGTTTTATAAAAATATCTAAATTTACCTCTGAAGTAGAAAAGACAAAATATTTAAAATCTCTTATGGGAGAAAGGGGAGATAGTTCACTCTCTAGGATATGTTAAAACCAAATTAATTTATGTATATGAGTATGGCATAATTTTGGGATTAATGAAACTTATTAAAAAATAATTACTGAAAAATTTTGTGTTAATGACAAATCATCATTTAAATTACTTTAAAATAATTATTTTAAAAGTCAACAATTTTATTATATATGATGAGTTGTGATGGGATAAATGTGTAAAAAATTTACACTTTTAGTGTATAACTTTGTGCTCATTAAATAAAATAAATATCAAAAAGAAACATTTTATGCTTAACATTTTGATTTAGTTTAATTTTTCTAAGTTTAGAATAAATTATACTTTTCTTCCTCTTTTTTTCTCCTACTGAAAATCGCCGGATGTTATGTTACAATAACCCTCCCCAATCCCCAAACTTCGCTAATTTGTTAAAACATAGGAAGCATGTGACTTGCACAGCTTTTTAATTATTATTTTCTTCACCTCTTCGTTACCCAATTTACATGTCCAGTCTGAAGGTGAAAGGATGGCGAAGGGTGGAGAATATGAAGATGAGAATGAGGGGTGCCAGGATTAAGTTGAATGATTCTTTTGACCTTTCATTGCATATTAACACTGGTAGTTAGCTTAGGGGGTGTCAAAGGAATGCATTTCAACATATGGAAGTTGAGTGTGATAAATATAAAATACAAGGGGGCAAAAGTAAGTTGCTCCTTAGTTTATCAGTAATAACATATAATTTTTACCCCAAGCACCTTTTAACGAGCTTAATGAATGTCAGTTGATTAAAATCATTTTTTATTGTTATTTTGTATAATAATAATAATAATAATTGTAGGTAGAAAGACCGGCTCCTGGGTTTAATTTCCCCTTTCCCATATATTTCCAACCAAAAATTCAAATTCAACTATTGAGAAAAAAATAAATTAATTAAAGGAAATATGATCATAAGAATGAAGAGTTGCATCGACTTTGCAACCGACAATCTCTATCAGGTAAATATGCCTTACTCAAAATAGTTTTTAGAGTAAGGGAGAGACTATTGAGACAAAGTCGTTTATGCTCAGAAGAGTAAGAACGAAAGAATACAATCATTTCTCTTCAAATTATATGAACAAATTAATACAAAATGACACAATGTGGTGATATTTATATATTACATCTGTCGTAACCAGAGAACCACGATGATTCTGTTAGTTTGGCAAGCTCACCATACTCTGCATTATTAGTAAATGGCTCAAACTGATCATTAACACTCTTTGGCTCCTTTGAGTCGTCGTCATAACTGGGCATGACAACATCGTCATCATAAGTTGGTCGTACAGATTCCTTTGGCAAACGTGCTTCCAAAAGAAGCTCATTTAGTGTGATAATCTCCTTTTCATGTTTATTTTTCAACTTATCAATTTGTTTATAGGCCTTGGCAGCTTCCTGTTCTGCATCCATAGCCCGTTTCTGCAAAATTACATGTTAAAGTCAAGCTCAGATAGTGAACCTGTGAGCGATCATTGGAATTTGAAAGACTTCAACGTCAAAAAATAATCATAGGCAAAACATGGGTGGATTTTGATACTCCAAATCTCATCACATAAAAATAGACAACCATCTTACGACTATCATTTTCTAAATTTCGTAACAGCTTGAGCATGAATAAACAGATGTGTTAAAAAAAAATGCTAATATATAACTAGTGTTCCTTGGTCTCTCAGTTTTTATCTATGCAACTAGTCCTTTAAAAGTTGTCACTTGTAGGAACTAAGTTATATTATAATTCGCATGACAGACTACAATTGCTGCAAATGATGTTAACAAAAAAATAATGGGGCAGGGGGCAATGCTGGGGAAAGGATCAACTATTAGCGAAATTACAATAACAAAAACTAAACATAATGTACTTTAAGTAATACAGTTGATAAAATCATATACGTGGAAGTAAAATTGATTTGTTGCTAACCTGTGCAGTAGTGACAGCTTCCTCAGCCTCTTTAAGCCGCAAAAGCAGTTCACCAGCAGCTTGCACTGCTTCTGCAGTGTCCTTCAACTGAGACTGAAGCCCTTTATTTTCATCTCTTAAGATTCGCCGTTCTTTTTCTCTTTCTGCTTTTAATGCTGAAATTTCAGCAGCAAGGGCATTTATGAACTTAGACTCCGCACCTCGTACTCCTGCTCTGGAAGCCGCTTTCTTGACATCCTCAATTCCATCCTGGATCTGTCTATGCCTTGCAAGCAAATGTATGTGTTTCTCTTCCAAATCTGCATATTGCTCTAAAAGTCTTGCATGGCCTTCAATAGCCATGTGCATGGCTTCCTGAAGCTCCTGAGTACACTCCCTCTCCGCATCTAATTCCTGCTTCCTCTTTTCAGCTAGCAACCTGCTACTCTCAAGCTCAGCTCTCAGTTCTTCAGAAAGAGAAATCCACCTGCTTTCTGCCTCTGTCCATTTAATTCTTTCTTGTTCAAATTGTGCTTCAGTATCATTCCTGGATGATGCAAGAGTTTCATTTGTTTCTTCTCTCTCCTCTGGAATGACAGTGAGGGTTGGTGCCATACTGGGCTCAGACGAGTAAGTCAATTGCAATATCGGATATTGCTTCCTTGCTGATGTGGATGAAGAGTCTACATAAAATTGAAGCTGGCTTCTTAAACTTTGTATCTCTTCCATCAGCACTTCTCTCTCCCCCAATTTGTAGAAATTTTGATACTTCTCTAGTTCCTCTTGCACTTTTTTTAACTCTATCTCCATCTTCAAAACTTCTGGATGATTCTCATACTTATCCTTTAAAATCTGTTGATAGTAATTAAGTATAAGTGTATAATATATTAGACTATTGTTCATAAATCTGAAACTGTAAAATAAAAGAACATATTTCTACCTTATGTTCATGGGTAAGAGCCACTAGCTCTTCCTCCATGAACTCTTCAGAGGGTAAAACACCATCCATAAGGCTCTCAAGGCGAAGAATTTTATCTTCCCTTGTCTGTGCAATTATGGCATTGCATTCCCTCTCATGCTTGTACTGTTGCACCTAAAAATAGCATGGGAAACAGTCATTAACAACAACATACAAAACAAAACAGTGAGATGGTTGTTGATAGACAGAGAAATTTACCAAGCGATTAAGCTGCATTATCTCAGAAGTCTGCTTGGCACAGAACTCTTCAAGGGCCATTTCTCTCCTTATAGATTCTGCCAAAAGCTTCTCTACTGCCTAAATAACAGAAGAAAAAGGTGTTATAATTGATATCATGAATTCAAGTTCTACTAAATAAATGTAAATGAATTATTGCACCTACTTTGATAACTTGCTTCTTTGGCTTATCAGCAGACTTAAGGCAATTAACAGGTATCAACTGTAGATTTGAATCATTGTCAGTCTCATTGGCATCAAGTTGAGCTCTGTTTTTACAATTACTACAGGTGAATAGAACAGAATCTTCTCCAACAATATCATCACGAGAAGTCTGTAGGCCCACATCAACTTTGTTAGCTGGAAAAATTAATTTAGATTCTCTTGGTTGTAATGAAAACCTATATGGTGACTGCCTCAAAGCTGAATTACGTTTGTAACTATCCATAATTTCAAGACCATGCTGTATGCTTGCTGCTAAATTTTCTGTTTTACTAAGGAAATTTGGAGCTGTCTGACTAGACAAGGCCGAAGTTGAGCTTTTCTTATTGATGGTTTTCATGTCCAAATCTTTTTCAACATGAAGATCATTCTCAGAAGGATACAGCCCTGTTGATGTCCTCAGACTTTTCCTGCTGTTGCTGATTCTAGGTGAAACACTAGGAGCTGGGGATTTAAGGATTGGGGATAAATCACACTGAACTATGCTGAGGCCGGAAGGCGAGACACAATTCGTTGCCGCACTAGGAGAATCAGATTCACCCACAGGACAAGAGAAACTGTTTCGGACTATTGCACAGGATGGTTCTTCATTCAAACCTTCACTGCCAGAGCAACTAGGTATGTTTTTCTCCTCACTAGGTTGAGCCAAATCCTGATCATCAGTGTTCATTTCGTTGTCATTATTGTCTACAATATTACAATTACTCGGCGTATTGGCATTGCAGGAAAGTCCATCATGGTCCTCAACACCTTCATCATCAATCTCCATCTCCTCATCACCATCTTCATCAAGACGGGATAATGGTGGTGGTCGATTGAGGCTGGATTGTAACAAGTTCAAGCTTTGTCGGATCCAAGCTGCTGAATGACCTCCACTTGACTCCATTGGGTTGTAACCATTTGCTTTAATTCGATGAAGCTCATCCTGTTGATATGATACACTTCTAAGTTATTCAAATTTCAAAATGAAGAATGGAAAAACAGAACGCGATTGAGAATTATGGAAAATATCATACCCTTAGTTGCCGAATCACTTGTCGCAAGTGCTTCACATTATCTTCCATAACTTCATTAACAACTGCCTTGTTCTTGATAGCTTTGGCACGTTGTGCAAATCTCAGTGTACTGAATGTTTCACTCCTACAACTGCAGGACCGAGAGTCATTTAAAAAATTCTGTAATACAGAAAGATCCGAAGATAAAAAATTTCAAATGACCAGTGCTTTACGTACTACCTTTGTGCTGGTGAAATAGCACAAATCATTGCTAATTTTGCGTTTCCTCCTAGAGACTCCTGCAACAAAAATGTCAACCTAGAATCTCTATATGGTATATGCCGCTGCTTTCCTGTTTGAGAGACTTCCGCAAGAATATTTATCAGATTCCTGCAGTACAATTTGACCTCAGTAAGTTCTAGAGCTTCTATAGAAATCCTAGATTCTCAAAGGGCATTTACATTTCTGCCATTATCTAGTTCTGTCCCTTGTCTATATTTCACTGCTCTAAATTACATTCGCAGATTCCAAAGTATTCAAAGCTTTAGTTCACCATTTGTAATTAATTATCTTGAACACTGATATTTGCTTTCAATGTAATACACACACATGTTAAACCATACCCAAGCTGTGAGAGTGATCTATTAATATTGCCAGCTTCCTTCAATCGCTCTCCTGCAGCACCTGTTGATTTTTGCCGTTCTGACCCCGCTAGATCAACAAGATTGATCCTACTTGTTTTGAATCTGCTCATACCATCTGCTGCACTCTGCAAACATGAATTTACTTCAAAACATCATTCAGATGTATGTGCCAAGAATAATAATGAAACATCTATTTATAGCTCCATTGTCGACTGAGTAATATATCCTAAACAGAAAGTTCTTTTGGCAAACAGTTGCTGAGAGACAGTGTATCACCTTGCATCGAGATTCAACAACACAAATAAAAACAGTATGCGAGCGGGAACTCTCAGAATTTATACTGGTTGCACCGGTTCTCCTGTTCGATAATCCCTGCATAATGAAAGGTAGATGATAGTGAAACACATTGTGAACGGAAGATTTGGGGCAGCCTTAACTGCTATGAGATCTACGTTGTATTGAATCTATCTAATTGAAACAAAACAAGAATAAGCATTTCAAGCAAGTTCCTAAACAAATGTGCTTTTGAGATTCTTGACTCTTCCAAAAAACTTTACAAATGTGAAACTAGAATTGTAAAATTTAAATGAAATCATAAGATTGCATAACCTAAAATCACTTGACCTCCTGGTAATCAATAAGCAACTTGAGTGTTTTCCATTAAGTAACTCATTTTCAAAGCATAAAAATGACCTGCTATAGAACAACAGTAAAACTAGTTCCACTAACACTAATCATACTGTTAGATATTGAACAGTAAGACAATGCTCAAAGTAGGTCATAAAAAGAAACAGAACATATGTCATGATACAATGCCTGTGGTAGAGTAAGTATGACAAATACCTTTATTAAAAGCTGAGTTACATCGTTAATTGAAGACACATCCTCCTCTGTAAGATTTTCAACATAGACACCAGACTTCACATCTTCTCTAATCTGGATAAAGAACAAAATATCAGTTCCAGGTCCAGCATAAAGCAGTGAAACACGAGAACAATAAATAACACCACTGGTGTTTCAGAATTTACCTGTAGGTTTTTCTGATTCGGATCCAACAGATCCATGATTTGCTCATTGTATATCTGCAAAAACAAACTTTGTGTCAAAAGGACTAAACTGGCAATGTTATGCAGTCAGGAACAGAGAAAGAAACAATTTAGAGACAATCAACCTCAAGAAATGAGCAGTGGCACTGATAGTTGAGTTGGTTGTCAGAATGCTTAGCTTGCTCCTGTGCAGAAAATACAACCGTAAACACCACAAAACAGCGCAAACAATCTTCAAACAAGGAATGGAAATTGAATGCTTACTTCACTTATGCGAGCAAAGAGTCGCTGAAAAACACGGGGGGCAAGTCCTTGCTGATCATTTTCCTCCGACAAACAATTGGCAGGACCCCACATTGTATAAGTCTTCCCGCTCCCCGTCTAGCAAGTTTGAAAGCACAGCATTAGAGCAACAACAGGACAAAACTAAGAGGAAAAAGTCAAAGGGAAGAGAAGAAAAAGAACCTGTCCATAAGCAAAAACCGAACTATTGAAGCCGGCCAAACAATGCTCCACCAAAGGCACCCCAACGTGTTCGAAAATATCCAGCTGAAAAACGGAATCAGAAACAGAAAGTGAATCAAATAATTCCGAACAAGATACTAATAAAAGAAAAGAAAAGAAAAGTATTCATTATTGACTATTGAGCAGAAACAAAAATAGAAAGCATGCCTGAGTAGCCGCCATGTCAGCTACGGAATCGAAGGTGAAATTGTGTCCATTAATGGACAAGGAATCATTGGAAACCTTCTGAACTGTGGGATCTCCATCGTCCTTGTCCGGAGACAGCGGCCTCATCCGGACAATAACCTACAAAAAAAGCAAGAAGTGAAAATGGGACTGAGATGAACGAAATTAAGAGAAATGGATAGTTGAAAACCCTAATAGGCAATGAGAGCATTACCTTGACGCCGGAATCGGAGGGTGCGGGGAGGGAATTGTCGGTTAGGGCATCGGCGGCGGTGAGCTTGCGCTTGAGAGGGTTGGAAGAAGGGGGTCTCGGGGGCAAGGGGCTCTTCAATTTGGCCGGGGAAGGAGTAACGAGATTGGGATCGGAGGGAGGGTCGTTCTCTTTGGAGGGTTTGTGTTTGCGAGAAGAGGGACGGGGTTTGGCGGAGCTAGTAGTTGGGGTGGGGTTTGGCGAAGAAAGAAGCTCTGCTGCGTCCCTGAGAGGGTTTCTTGGGAGCATGAAGTTCTTCATTTTTTTGTGGAGGGCGGCAGAGGAAGAAGGACAGAGAGAGCGATGGAAATGGGGAGAGGTAAGAAGAAAGAAGAAAGAAGAAAGCAGAAAGATGGAGGAGAGAGAAAGAGCCGTTGGAGGGATTAAGATTTTAAAATTATTAGAGAGTCAAATGAAACTTTTTGAATTTGTGTTAGATTGGATCTGGAGCGTCTCTTTGGATTCGGATACCCGCAAAATACCAGGATCCGATTAAGGGATGGACTCGGATCTGGAGCGTCTCTATTATTTATTTCAGGTCATTATTCATTCACTACTTTCTTCAACGGCGCTTTTTTTTTTTTTTTTTACTTACTTTTTAAAATAAAAATAAAAGTATAGTGTCTCTCTTTCAACTAGTTACTGTAAGGGCAACTACATTGGTATGCCTGGGAAGCAATTGCGAGACGGAAGCAACATCAACTCCCGTTATTATAGGTCAATAAATGTTGTGCGCGAGACTATTGTTGCTTCTAAAAGCAACGATGTTTTCCAATAAAAACTAAATAAAATAACTGTAAAATATTATTTTAATATGTGTAACATATGTGTTACAAAATATTATTTCAACGGCTAAATAAGTAATGGATATATTTCAACAGCTAAGATTTGTGTTGTTAGTAATAGATATATTTTTTGCAATATAAATAGGGTGCAGTTCCAAAAAATGGAACCTAATATTACATGGAATACTTTCTAGCATATTGTGTTTATTCAGATTGGACGACGCTTATGAAAACTTTTCCAAGGTTATAAGGCCATAAAATAAATTTGTTTGATCAACATCAAGAAGCAACAAAAAGGATGTGAAACGCCTATTTGGAGTGCTTCTTCAATCTCGATTCACGAATTATGCTTATTCAAAACATGGGCACAATCAAATAAATAATATATTCATAAATCATATTTTATAACATGATTATCAAAGAAGAATGACACATAACAATTGTAATTTTGATCACCATTGTGAGCATCCCACTAATAATGTGTCAACAATTAACATACATATTAATTTCTATTTAGCCCTTGAATTATATTTGCTTTGGAAAAAGGAAATTCATGATCCAAGATATTATCACAAACTTGACCTTGTGAAATATATTTAAGAATATTTCGAACGTAATAATCAATAAAATTAATTATTATTTTAATCATATAAAAGACTTGTAAAACATATTTAAAAATATTTTGAACGTGATAATCAACAAAATTAATTATTATTTTTATCATATAACTTGTATTATTTCAATTTAGATCTTTTACACTATTTGTGTAGTTGACTACTTTCATAATTTTAAATAAAACATAATATAATTATATTTTATATTTATATTTTGAGTTTTTAAATTTTTTAACATCCGCCAAAAATATTTAACACGCACTAGAAATTTTCTTAATTTTGAAAGTTTAATTAATTTATAAATTAATAAAAAATTATTAATAACTATATAATGATAAAAGTTTTTTGGCGGAATTCTTGGAGTATAATGCTGAGTGATGAAGTAACTGAATGGTCAGGGGAAGAATCCTGTGTTGAGAACTCCATCTCATTAAGGTTGACAACCTGGACAACTACTCAACATTTCATTGATTGGTACGAGAATACACTTGAGGTATTTAGGACTCTGGATGTCCCAATTTGATAATTTGAGTTCGTGTGTAAGAGATGAAGGTTTTTGCCATGTGTTAATCAAGGTGTACTAGATGATTGATTGTTGAGATGTTATAACTCTATAAATATTAGTTTCCCCCAAGAGTCTAGTAATTATATTAAATTTTGTATGATTGATTGTTGATAGTTGTTCTACCAAGCTTTCTATTGCATATATCTCATCAAAGATTACGAAGACTAAAGATTAGGACTCGAAGATCATTAATTTTGTATTTATTCATAACTGTGTATGAGTAAGGGTAAAATTATGTAACTGTTTACAAACTTTTTATTATTTCCAAATATCATATTTTATGCATCTCGAAATAACTCGATTTTGAAGTGCATTAACAAAAAAAATAATAGCATAAAAATCGATTACTCGGAATATAATCATACATAAAAAAATTCTTTTCATATATTGATATGTATATCTGAATTTTTTTAAAATAAAAATTATACATAAAATATACTTTATGAAGATTAATATAATTTTTAAAGAAAAAATAGAAAAATTTACTCTTTTAAGTTTTAACTTATATGGATGAAATTTTAAGGAAAATGAATGTTTTTTATATAAAAAAAAAAAAGAGAATTTACACTTATCTTATATATATGGATGAACTTTTTTAATTACTGAAAATTTTGGTCCTATCAAAATTAAGATCTCTGTTTCCTAATTAATATATATATATATATATATATATATATATATATATATATTCAGAATTAATTAAGAATTCATGTAACTGTTATTATCTTTACGATGCAAAACTAATATGTAAAATCAATTTGTAAACAAAACGAGTTCAAATTAACTGGCTCCCATTTACATTCACCACAGAAACCATAATCAGAAGTCAGAAGAAGTTTAGAACAAAACTATAGCATATATATATAGTTATTATTCACTTTCTTTGGTACATATGGCTGGTAAGTAAGATTTCAACTGGTAGTTGATTTTTGTTGTTCTGCCCCCAGATATACCCATCACAAAAAGCAGAGGAAAAATTTATAAGAAGAAAATTAAATTAAAAAGCTCACTTGCAATTACAAATACCGCCATGGTTACTATTATATAATTAATTAGCTCCAAATTAAAGCATGCATGCATCTCAAAAATCTTTACTGGATGGTGCTGCTGGCGCAAAATGGAGAAGTTGCTTGGAATGAAGCCATTGCTTGACCACCACCACAGAGGTGAACATTTTCTGAACCCCCTTATGAGTAGCTGAGATCTTCAAGTAGTACTTCATTCCTGACACCACTTGTTGCTGCGCCTCCACCACCTCTGAAAAGTTCAACTGTTCTCTCCCATTGTCCTTCCACTGTTTCAAACCGCGGTTGTACTCCTCCACCGCGAACCTTCCAAGCTCTTGCACTTCCCTGTTCGTTCTCACGTCGGGGATTTCCGTCTTCCCCCCCACCATTCGTGCACAAGATGCAGTAGAGAGAACCGAGAGCAAGCTCAACACAATCGTCAAAGCCACAGCCATTACAACTTATAAGGACTAAGTCAATGTTTACTTAACTTTGTTAATTAGAAGTAGAAATTAAGTAGTAAGCAATGACGAGGATATGAAAGTTTGAAGGTGTGGTTTGAGATATATATAGTGCGGTGGTGCATGTGTTTGGTTTGGACACGTAAAGGCAAAGATGAGACGACAATGCAAACGTTATGCCGCGTTTGTTTTTTTTTTTTTTTATGCGGGATGGGGTTTTGGAGTTATTGTTGTGAATGAGATGATTGAGTTATCTATATCCCATTGGGTTCTGGTGCAAGGCATGGAGGCATGGCCGGCAGAGACAATATATATATATATATATATATATATGCATGTTGCTGCTTCAATTTGGTGCCGTACGTGGTCCTTGCATTGCATAATGCATATTGCGTTTTGATGTTTTAGCGAGGGGCTGACAGATAAGCAAGTATCGCTTTTGAGAGACTGCCACGTTATGCTTGCATGCTGCAAGCAGCACAGCTAGCTATCTATGGTGTGACTGTGAATGTGATGTTGGCATAAAATGAAATCAGTGACAGCTAGCGAAGTGGCTATATTCATCGACATCGAGAGTGGCAATAGTTGCTTTGTTGTTTTTCTCGTGCTCGCTCTAAATTAAATATCTGCTATATATGGTTCATAAACAATACTTCTTTTCTTATTAACAAGATTCAGATTAATTGAATTTCCGCACGAACTTATTAGCTAGAAAGAAGCTCTGCGATTCAAAGGTTACTTGTAGAGTATATATAAATTACTCATTAATTAATATTGGATCATTACATATGCAACGAAACTCATATCTTCATTATAAGATTTTATTCTTACTTACTTTTAACATTACGTACTTTTGGGAAAATGTTTGATCATCACTCACAATCTTATTTAACATCTAGAGAGAGAAAAAATATAAATATTAATAAAATTTATGATATAATGAAAAGAGATAAATATTAAAGATAAATAAGAGATATTGATAGGATATTTATAATGAAAGAATGTTTATGGATCAGTACTTCTACTATTTTTAATTGAGAAACAATAAATATATTATAAATATCCTTAAGTCTAATCTATACCTAAAGAGATATAAATAGAAGAGAGAGTAGATGAATATAATAAGTAATGTATGTGATGTAAAAAGAAATAAAGAGAAATTGAGATCATATAGGTGTTTGGTTTGTAATATTTAAGGTATTCATATAATATCAAAAACTAATACTCTTTTATCATTCATATGTTTGGTAAAAAATAATTAATTATTATTTTAAAATAAGTTAAGTTAAACATACTTTTGTTAAATTTTTTCCATGTCACTTTCTAGTTAGGAAGATAAAGAGTGTATAGATATGAGGAATTTGGAGATGCAAGAGTCTTTGTGAAATGTGGTGCAAGTCTTTGTTTTCTGTTTTTTATTACTAATATTTAAAAAAAAAACACTTTTTTTTTAATTTTAAAACATTTATCTTGAAAACTATAAACACAATTAATAAAAAAAGTTAATGTAGAAAACGATAAACACAGTTAATAAAAAAATTGCAATATAAAAACTTTGGAAATGAGTAAAAAAAAAACGGGCCTCTATATGACTATTGACTTCAGCCCAACTTATAGCAGAAGCCCAATGTCCATCACAGTTCAAACAACACAACACAACACATTTGATTGAAGAATCCATATAGAACTTGGTCACTCGCGTCGCGCGCACCATTCTCTTTCCCCGTTCCGTTTTCGCCCAGTAACTGTTTGACGAAATGCCCCAACCATGCACTTCCTCGTTGCACAGTCCCTTCGCTGCTCTCTCCCCATTTGACCCCTTCCCTCTTCCCTCCACTCTACTTTTCGTTCAATGAAACTTGATTGATTAAATGGTTTCTTTTACAAGTTATTTCATTTATAGAAGAGCAGAGAACCCATTGCTAATCCTTAAATTTCGTAGCATCTTCTTTTTCTCACTGGAAGCTACAAGTTGGCAAACATATGGTACCTTGAGACATTGTCATTCAGGGTCAGAACGGGGTAAAAGTCAGAAATTGACAAACAGGGTGGGGCTTTTCTGGGACTTGGACAATAAACCACCCAATTCAATCCCACCTTATGAAGTTGCCAATAAGCTGAGAATAGCTGCATCTTCCTTTGGTGTTGTTCGTTATATGGTGGCTTATGCAAATAGCCACACTTTTAGCCATGTCCCTCAAGGTGTCCGGGAGAGTAGGAAAGAGAAGGAACTGTTGTATCGATTAGAAAATAAGGGTGTCATCAAGCCAAATCAACCTTATCGTTGTAAGGTTTGCGGGAGAAAGTTTTATACTAATGACAAGCTTGTTAACCATTTCAAGCAACTGCATGAGAGTGAGCACACGAAAAGGATGAACCAGATAGAGTCTGCTAGGGGGAGCAGGAGGGTGAAGTTGGTGGCTAAGTATTCTATGAAAATGGAAAAGTATAAGAAGGCTGCAAGTGATATTCTCAGTCCCAAAGTGGGGTACGGTTTGGCGGATGAGCTCAAACGGGCTGGTTTTTGGGTTCGAACAGTGTCGGATAAGCCACAAGCTGCAGATCAAGCACTGCAAAGCCACATTGTGGATATCATGGATCATAGGCGGGTTGAGTGTGTGGTCCTTGTGTCTGATGATTCTGATTTTGTTGACGTGATAAACGAAGCAAAGATGCGATGTCTGAAGACGGTTGTCATTGGGGATATTGATGAAGGTTTCTTGAAGAGGACTGCTGATACTGCATTTTCTTGGGAGGAAATTCTGATGGGGAAAGCTAAAAAGCAGGCTGTTTCGGTTGTGAAAAACTGGAAGGATCGTGATATCTTAAAAAAGTTGGAGTGGACATACAACCCTGATGAGGATAAAAATAATTTCAATCTGGATGATACCGTTACTGAAGAATCTGAAGAGGATAATATTGAAGATACCTGTGATGAAGTTGATGAAGCCTATAAGGAGGACAGAGGTTCTTGGTGGGAATTAGATTCTGATGATGATGCCGCAAATGGACAATCAGGAAAATTATCGGGTTTATGAGTTTATCAGTGAATAGGTGAAACTCACTTGACCTTCTACTTGGCAAACATTTCTGTGTGTAGAAAATAGTATTTTGGTCTCAAATTTGTGAGGTAACATTGCTAGTTACAAGTTATGGATGGTAGTGGTAACTTTGAAAATGAAAGCAGTATCTGATATTCTGATTTATCAATTATTATCTCTTTTGCTTCCCAATCTTTACTGTGTCACTTTGTTTTGTTTTGCTTAGTCATGTGCTGGGATATTCCATTCAACAACAGTTATTTTACTCTTAAAATCAGGAATCAGGGCTTTTCGTAGATAGTAGTGAAATAGTGTGGCATGGTGCTCCCATTGTTTATTGTATTCCATACACTGTAAGAGAACTAGACATCCCCATTTTGAATTTGGAAAAAAATTGTTTTCGTTAGGGTGTCTTCACTAATCGTTAGCCAAGTTGTAATTGATTTCAGTTTAGGTAATTTTGCCAACTTTTTTTTTGGACTGGGCAAACACCAGACATTGTTTTAGAAAGAACATAAGAGATAGACAGAAGCAGAGGGGGAGTTAGATAGTTAAAGATGCCTCTCTTTTTTTTTAAGTTCAATTTTGTCTTACATGACCAACTAACATTACTGCAGATTCTAGCTATTGACATTCAAAACTTTCACCATCTATAGCTCTTTACTAGTTTCATAATTAATTAAATACATCCATTATGTTAGTGACATACTTGCATGATCCAATGAAACAAATAGTAAACGGTAGAATTGGGAGGAATAGTAGCCTATTCTTGAGGTAACTCATAGGATTCAGGTCATATACATGCTGCAATTCTCGCTTTCTTTATGTTCAACGCTGCTCTGCATAGCAGTCACCAGCCCTATATAAAAAGTAAAAAAAAAAAAAAAAAAAACAGGAAAAATTTACACAAAAATTTACCAGCTAACTGTTCAATCATTCAATGTACCTTCGTCAATGGAATGGCTGGACCACCTTAACCTTTGTGAAAAGTGATAACAGTCCCATTGGCAACTTGCCAATTATATAAATGCATTCTACTTTTTTATTAAGACTATTTTGTAAGGATAAAATATGTTTTACTTATAAAACACGGTTTCATTTTATTTAGTTTGGTTCTAATTTTTGTTTGTTTTTTTAATTATTGTAAATTTTAAATTGTCTTTTTCACATCCAAGTAGTAACATGTCATGTAAATAGTTGTATCATCGAGAAAAAAAAGTTATATAATTATTTATTTATTTACATTTTATCTTACAATTTATTGGAAATAAAGACTATTTTAAAAACCTAAATTTACTAATATTAAAAATAATTTTAAAGCTAAATTAAAATAATATTTACAGTAAGTTTGTCTTTTATTAACACGTTTAAAAGAAATGTTAGTAATTAATTGAATACCCTAAAAGTATTCAGGGATGTATCTAGGAGTATATTAAAAGGAGTTCAATTTTTTTTCACATAATTATTTAAATATTTAATTTTTAATAAATAATTATTTAATAATAATAACTTAAAAAATATCCATTATTAGTTTTCTGGATAAAATTAAAAATATAATCTACTACACAAAAAATTTAAAGCAAATATTAACAAAAAACAAAATTTTTAATATATTTTTCTTTATTAATTTTTTCTAATATATATACAAAGAATCTTAAAGGACGGAACCAAGGTCCATGTTTACCCTCTAATCTGTCCCTCAAGCATGAAGTATAATCTATCTATATTTATTTTATATTGTAAACAAAAAAAAATATAAATTAATATTACTTTTAAAATAATAATTATAAAAGTTAATAAATTCAATTTTTTTATAATAAAATGTTATTATCAAATTTTTACGCGTGCATAACTATTTTCTCTTAAAAATAACCTTATATCTCAATATTAATTATTTATTATAAATTTAAAATATATTAAAAATACAAATTTATTGCAAGGTTTACTCATATAAAAATAAATATTTATCATATGAATTACAGGAATAAAATAATTGATACACCGTTTTTTTAATTTTAAATTATAACATGCTTGGAAGAGAATTTATGTTGTACAGACTTACATATATAATTCACAAACTTAATTTTATACATAAGTTTAATAAGTTTTTCGTCTAGTGATTTTTTTTTTATTATAAATGTTTTTTACAGGATTAAAAATACATTAATTAAGATGCAAAAAAAAACTACATAAATTAGGAAAAAAAGTTAAGAATAAACAAACCTAAATTAAATTAAATTAGTTGTTGAATGATGAATGCGTAGAAAACCACCCCTATTAGATTGATGGGCGTTTTAGTAGGATAGATTGTTACAATTGAAGAGTGTTTCACGACTCAGAGCGCATTGCATTGGCGACACCGCGAGCTAGCGAGCGCCGACGGAAATTGAATTGCTCGTGGGCGTGCGTGTGTGATCGTTTGATTGTTTGGATCTTGTGATCGATCGAAGGACGAACGATGTCGGAGATGGCGAGCCCAGATCCCGAGGGACTCGACGGAGTCCGCATGACGTGGAACGTGTGGCCCCGTACGAAGGTTGAATCGAGCAAGTGCGTGATCCCTCTGGCGGCGACGGTGGCTCTGATCCGTCCCCACCCTGACATCCCCCGCCTCCAGTACGCCCCTCTCCGCTGCAAGACCTGCTCCTCCGCCCTCAACCCTTTCTCCAGCGTCGACTTCACCGCCAAGATCTGGATCTGCCCCTTCTGCTACCAGCGCAACCACTTCCCCCCTCACTACCACGCCATTTCCGAAACCAACTTCCCCGGCGAACTCTACCCCCAATACACCACCGTCGAGTACCTCCTCCCTCTCTCCAATTCCCTCAACCCTTCCCCCGTCTTCCTCTTCCTCCTCGACACCTGCCTCATCGACGAGGAGATCCACTTCCTCAAATCCGCGCTTCGTCGCGCCATTGGTCTTTTACCCGATAACGCCCTCGTAGGCTTCGTTTCATTCGGGACTCAGGTCCAGGTTCACGAATTGGGCTTCTCCGACATGTCCAAGGTTTATGTCTTCCGCGGCTCCAAGGAGATTCCCGCCGAACAGATTCTCGATCAGCTTGGTCTTTCTGCTTCCGGAAGGAGACCTCACAAGGGTGCTGCTCCCGGTGTCGCCGGTGCCGGTGGATTCCCCAATTCTGGCATCACGCGCTTCCTTTTGCCTGCTTCTGAGTGTGAATATACTCTCAATACGGTATTCTCTGTTCTACAGTTTTTTTTACTGTCTTTTGTTGTGGTTTCAATGTTGCCATGGATTGTTTACAATTCGGTAATTTGTGTGTTTTTTGTTTTTGGCAGCTGCTGGATGAATTGCAGACGGATCAATGGCCGGTTCCGCCTGGGCGCCGCCCTGCACGCTGCACTGGGGTTGCATTGAGTGTTGCCGCGGGCTTGCTGAGTGCTTGTAATCCTGGGACTGGTGCTAGAATCATAGCTTTGGTTGGCGGGCCGTGCACGGAAGGACCTGGCGCGGTAAATTAAATTGCTGTTCTGTTCTTTGCTATGTAATTTGATGACATTTTCCCTGTCGGTGTTAGGAATTAAAGGGATATTCAGCAATCATCAAACTTTGTGTTAGGAATGTGTGGCCATAGGAACAGTTAGCGGTTTTGTGGTCAAGCTATGTCAATTGGTAGTATGCAAGTTTCGTGGGTGTTTTGGTAGATACTGCTCATGAAATCTGCTCATTGTGTGCAAAATTTGAATATACGTGTTTTTTGTCACTTGCATGGAAGTGGAGTTGTAGTGAAGTCATAAATTGCACTGGTTACCCTAGAAGCTGAAGCTTTTGAAAAGATGTTCAACAACTAATAATCATGGGTTTTTCAAAAAGAGATAGGCAATTAGGCATCCTGCCCGTTACTGTTTATTAGGATATTCCTAAGATGTGATTTCTTCTGTGTCATTGGCATTTTGGACAGAGAATAAAATAGGGGCAATTCTTGTCACTTTGTCGTAATTTAGAGCTGAATGGACACAAGTTTTTACGGTAAACTTTGTATACGGGGAAGGGAATTGTGGTCAATGATGCTATGCTTGCTCTTGTCTGTATTAAATATTTCTGTTGCCAAAGATTTAGATTTCAAATTTCTTTGCAGATTGTGTCAAAAGATCTATCTGACCCGGTGCGTTCTCATAAAGATCTTGATAAAGATGCAGCACCATTGTTCAAGAAAGCAGTCAAATTTTATGAGGGTCTCGCAAAACAGCTGGTTAGCCAGGGTCATGTTTTAGATATTTTTGCATCAGCTCTTGATCAGGTTTGTGCCAGCATACTGATTTTCTCATGCCTTAATAATTCTTTCACTTGTAAGTGCTGATGAGTTTTGGAAAGTGTGACTTTGAAGCACGTTGTGAGAGTTCTGATAATCAAGTGTAATATTACCTTGCTGCGCAATTTTTCCAAAAATGGAAGGCATTTAACCTAACATTTTTGCCATGAACCATGATGTTTGATAGTGACATTTTTTTAACTTTTAAGTTTTTTAAACAATTTTGTGTATTCTTGGATGTAATGCACAGATAAGACATTTTTTACAGATGTTTTTCTCGTTAAATATAAATGAGCTCAAAAGAAGCAAGTCTTAAGATTACCAGTGGAGGACTTCAGGAATCATTCTTGTGTCTCTTTTCTTAATTTCATTTCATAAAATACCTTATATTTTACCTTACATTGACAGACTAACTATAATCATCTTCTTATCCACAAGTCACCTTCCTTCAGAAAAGGTTTACAGGCTTATCTGAGCAGATATTCCAAATTACATTTGTTTCCCTGTAACTGGCAACACTTGGCTACAAGACCTGTAAAGCTTTATTTCAATGTAGTTAATAAATGTGTCACTTCTATCCATCTGGGTGATATATGATGGCATCAACCGTCATGATTGTCAATTATTTTACCTGCTTAAGAGAGAATCTGGTAATATTTCAAATTTGAATCTTGAATTTGTTGTGATTGACTTTATTATGGGTATGCAAGGAAGTTCTTGAGTATATTATGCAGTGGCCATGTATGAAAATAGAGTTGGTGTTTGGTAATGTTCTCAGAATGTTGCATTGAAAAACAATATGGATCTAACTAACTACACTCATTCGGTCTTGTGCTGATTCATGGATGCTTTAAATATAAAGGTTGGAGTTGCTGAAATTAAAGTTGCGGTTGAAAGAACCGGTGGCCTTGTTGTTCTGTCTGAAAGTTTTGGTCATTCAGTCTTCAAGGACTCTTTTAAGCGAGTTTTTGAGGATGGGGAGCAATCTCTTGGTCTTTGTTTCAAGTGAGAATTCTCTCATCATTTCAAATGTTCTACTCATATTTTCTTTTTGTGGATACGTTTTAATTTCTCTCTTCCCTTGTCTCTTATTTTCTCCAGACATTTTCTCCTTATCTGTTATCAGATGTGCTCACTGCAAACTTTATTTATGTCTCAGTGGAACCCTAGAGATAAATTGCTCCAAGGAAATCAAAATTCAGGGAATTATTGGACCTTGCACTTCGTTGGAAAAGGTTGGATCTTGTTTTGTTTGAAATTGAAACTCTTAATTTTGTGTTGCTTATCAACTCTGGAATTGGAGTTGGTGTTGGGTCAGTCAAAGTTATAGAACTAAGACTGAATCAATATGTGATATTTCCTGATTTTGATGGTTACAATCATACTGCAGAAAGGGCCTTCTGTTGCTGATACTATTATAGGAGAGGGAAACACAACAGCATGGAAGATGTGTGGCCTTGACAAGAGTACATGCTTGACTGTGATGTTTGATCTTTCATCAAGTGATCGTTCAAACACCCCAGGTGCTGTCAACCCTCAATTGTACCTACAGTTCCTTACAAGGTTATGTCACAGAACTTTCACGAATATGATCTGATATATGTACTGTGTTGTACCTTATTGCACTTCTGCACTGGGGTGTTGAATATTAATGGTCATGTTCTTATTGCAGTTACCAGGACACAAGTGGTCAATCAGTGCTTCGTGTCACAACAGTAACTAGAAGATGGGTAGATAGTTCTGTTAGCTCTGAGGTAGTTTCAGCCCTTTTTATATCTATGGCGGTGGATGCCTGTTTATTTGTCATTGACATTGTCAAAGAAATATTTGGAGTTCCTACAATTATCATAATATTAAGAAGCTTGAATGTTTATCCTTTTTACTGTCTTTTCTTGCTGTCAACTGTCAAGTCTGATTCTCAAGTTATGTACTATACATTTATGCGTGCTCATTGTGTATATCTATGAAATAAACTGAAATAAATTAGTCTAGTCCTTAGTTACATTATTTTCCATGTAGGACCATTATTTATTGACAAGGAAATTGTTAAATTGATAAATACAGGATTTTTAATTACTTCTATCATTTTGCTCTTCAGGAATTGGTTCAAGGATTTGACCAAGAAACTGCTGCAGTTGTAATGGCTAGATTTGCTTCTCTGAAAATGGAGAGTGAGGTATGTCACAAGTTGTGTTACTATCTGTTGTTCTCTTTGGTATACCTAAAAGAACTTTTAAGACCATTGGGATTTATTTTCTCAAGCTATAGTAAATTATATCTTCATTCAAATTTGTGATTATTTTCGGAAAACAAAAAATTTAGGAGAACATGTTTACTATCTGTTGTTCTCTTCATTCAAATCTGCAAATAACCATTTTATCAAATCCTTGGTTGTTGGGCATGTATTATGATGGTAACCAAGAACCAAGTGGGTTGGTTAGAAAGTATCCATTGGTTAATTAGAGGAAGTTATTATTAGGATTTACGAATGCATGTGATAGAAAATAACTTATCCTGTATTAGTAATTATGTATTAGTTCTGTATTGGAAACTGCATGATGGCAGTAATTCATAGAAAGTAACTGATTGCAGTTATGTATTAGGATATATCTTATGTTGTAATTTTCAGTTTGTGGACAAAATATACTCTGTAGGAGAATTTTGTTTCTGGGCCAGCAACTGTTTTGCTGTATTGAGTGTGATTTTTGTTCAGAATTATATTTTATTAGTTTACCAATCAATATTCTATCATATCATCTGTGGCAAAATTTCTTTAGTAAACTTGTAGAAACAAATCCCTTGCTGACCATATTTTTGTTTGATCAGGAAACATTTGATGCTACACGGTGGTTGGATCGGTTTCTCATTCGCCTCTGTTCAAAGTTTGGTGACTACCGCAAGGATGATCCATCATCTTTTACATTAAACCCATCATTTTCACTTTTCCCTCAGTTTATGTTCAATCTGCGACGCTCGCAGTTTGTACAGGTACCTTTTGTTAAATTCTCTTCCTGTCCTGCTTTTCAAACTTTATTTAACTGTGAGTGTTGAAATGTGTTGACAGGTTTTTAACAACAGTCCAGATGAGACTGCATATTTTCGCATGTTGTTAAACAGGGAAAATATTAGTAATGCTGCTGTGATGATTCAGCCGTCATTGATATCATATTCATTTAATGCACTGCCTGCACCAGCATTGTTAGATGTGGCTTCTATTGCTGCAGACAAGATTTTGTTGCTAGATTCATATTTTAGTGTGGTTATTTTTCATGGGATGACAATAGCTCAATGGCGCAACTTGGGATACCAGAACCAACCAGAACACCAGGTTTGTGCTGTGTCATGTCCTGCTATATCATTGTTACCTGCAAATGATCTTTTAGATTTTAAAATATATCCTTCTTGTTGGTAGCATTAGTTACTTTTTGTTAGTTTTTTGTGGAAGTTATTTTATTCAGATCCATTTTTATCATTATTTCTTTTCTCACCCTGCTGATAACCTGTATATGGCACAGGCATTTGCACAACTATTGCGAGCTCCACATGATGATGCCCAAATGATAATTAGAGAGCGGTTTCCGATTCCTAGATTGGTAGTGTGTGACCAACATGGTTCCCAGGTCAGTATAGTTTACCAAGACCAGTTTGAGTATTATTTGTCTTCATTAATTGCTGTGGTTTCTTTTCCTGAAATTCATCATATCATGATGTGGAGTATTTCCTACCCCTGCACAACATAACATATTAACAGTCTTATTTATTTCCTTTCATTGAGTCACTAAGCTTAGATTTGTCGTCATCTGAAACTTACTATGGTTTCATTGATGTTTAACAGGCTAGATTCTTATTAGCAAAACTGAATCCCTCAGCAACATATAGTAATGCACATGAGATGGCTGCTGGTTCAGATGTAATCTTTACTGATGATGTGAGCCTTCAAGTTTTCTTTGAGCATCTGCAAAGGTTGGCTGTCCAATCTTGAGGGCAGATAATAGTAGAGATTGACATTTTATGGATTCTGGACTTTGGTTTGGGGAATTCACCAATGATATGTATCCTGCATTGTGCTGTTGCATTCAGTACTTTTCCTTTCTTTCCTTTGTTCTTAACAAAGAGAAGGCCGGAGCCTGCATGAATTGAAGAATAAGGAAGACCTAAAACATAATTCTTTAGGGTTCTGGTCGATTTTTCTTTGTGGAGAAAATAAAGGGTTCAAAAGTATGTTAAGTTTGGGTATTGCGGAAAGAAAGGATAGAAAATCGAGTTAAGAGCCTCCACCACTGCTACAGCAGCATAATAGCAAATGAGGGAGATATTTTTGACTCAGTTTTTCCATTTGTTTTGGCCCAGATCTGAATTTTTGGGTTCCTCAGCTGGATTAATTCATATAGTCTTTTACTTTTATATGTTCCCCAGGTAGCAAAGTAACGAAAGTCGATTTGTCATGTTGAGTTTGATATCATTCTCTTGATACTGTTTTGTATTGTATATTGTGAAGTAAGCGTATAGGACTCATCTCGGTGCAATGGATACTTTTAAATGCTCGCTGTTTTTATTCTCACTTCCAATCCTGCATGAAGAGGGCCATTCTTAAATATGTTTTTCTGAGTTCTTATAGGTATGGTTAAATTTGATTTTAGATTTGTAAAAACTTCAAGAGTTTTAGTTCTCAAAATTTTACAATTTAAAAAATACTGTGATGATACCGAGTTCTTACGTGCTATGTACTTTGTTATGTCATGTTAGCAATTATATTTATATTTTGATGGTTAAAATACATGAAATATTTTCCATAAAAAAATACATGACATATTTACTATTTAAATGTACGTTACGACATTAATAAGTGACACTAAGAATTATTTTCTAAACTTTAAAAATTTACAAAGCTTAAAATTAATACAAAAAATTGGAAGATTGAAATTACATAATAAAAGCATATTTTACATGAAGCGAAAATAAGAGTTGTTTGTTAAAAGAGAAATATTACTTTTGAAATTAGTTTTTATAATTAATTTTACTACTAAGACAGAGAGAGACTGGAAGAAAAATGAAAAAAAGAAGTGATTTGTAGTGATGTTCAAAATTGAATCACATCACATTTAATACTAATAAATTTCTATGCTATTAAATGATCCTAAATTTCTATATATATATATAAATTTTTTCATGAATGAAATTTATTAAAATTAAGAAATTAATTTGTGACCTAAATATGATTTTTTTTAATTTAAGTATAATTCTAATTCCAATAATATACTTATTTTGTGATTTTAGACTTAGTTCTTATAACTTATTTGGTTAGTTTTGATCTCTATAAAATTTAAATTTATAATTATAATTTTGGTCATTGTTCACTAACAATCTGACCACTATATATTGGAAAACAAATAAAATATTTCTTAAATAATAGGGACTAAAATATATATCTTTCAATACAAGCAGGACTCATATCAAAACTTTATAATTTTAAAAGAACAACAGAATAATATCAAAAACTAAAAATGTATAAAAAATTAAAGTAACCAAAGTCGACAAAAAATAACTAATTTTTAACACTAGAACTTTACTACCATTTTGTTGTTCTATTAAGAAAACTACTATTTCATTTAATAATATAATTCATCTTTTTATTCAAAATTTACATAATTTTTCCCGGATAGTGTACTAACAGGGATATCAATTGAAAAGCTATGTATTTATTAAGAACTTTTATATTTGTTTTATTAATATGAGTAGTATAAATAAGATTCAAATAAATTATAATGAAACATATAAAATATAAAATTAAACAAATAATATTCAATTGTTCTTTTCATGAAGCAAAAATAGTATTAAATGCGTCACAGTAATGTATATTTTATTTTTTTTCTGATTAAGGTCTATTTAAGTTCTTATTGTTATTTGCTTGATTTTTTTTCAAAAAATACCATCAAAATATAAAAAGATAAAATTTAGAAGGTTGAAAATACAAAAAAAAAAAAAACAGATGAAACAAATCAAAGGTTAATAAAAATAAGTAATAAATAAATAAAAAAATTTAAACATCACAACACAATTGTAGGGAAAGAATTAGAAATTTAATAGAATAAATACTAAAATTCATTCTTCTTGAATCATTTTTGGAGACACTGAAAAAATGAATAGTTACTCAAATCTAGTTATTGAATATGTAAAAAAGTATAACAAATTAATTATGTAGATAATTTAATGACAAATTGGTATCTAAATTTTGTAACTTAATATCAAATTAATCATATAAAAATATACTTTATTGTCAAATTGATAATTGAATGTTACAATTTGATAACAAAATAATCTCACAAATTTAACAAGATTAATTTATTCATACTATTTAGAAATTGAATTTGTATTTTTTATTTTTTAATACTAATTTGGCCAAATTTCATACACTGCTACGTCTCATTATGTAAAAGTTGGTCCTGTGCACAGGCCTAATTATTCTCATTTCTCGCTAGACACGCGGAGCTTAAGCTTAACTATCTGTAGAAATTAAAAATAGTTTGGCGCGCAAAGCAATATTCTCGTGAGTGGTGAGTTTAGAGAAGAAGAAGAAGAAAAGGAGAATGTACTGGTGCAGCGATTCACAATCACAGGATGTGGATGTTGACGACGATGACGGTGGCTTTTCAATATCATGCTCTCAGGGCCATCGATCTTCGTTGAACCTTCAAACGCACGATGACGGTGGTTCCCTCTGCCTCGTGTGCTTCTCCAACCTCATCTCCAATCCTCTCTCCCCAACCGTCCATGTCTCCTACGCTCTCTCCCAGCTCTCTCGCTCCCTCTCCATCCCTCACTTCCTTCAATCCCTTCTCACTTTCCACCCTCACTTCCTCCTCTCCCCTCTCCTCGCCGCCCTCTCCTCCTTCCACGACCAACCTATCGCCGCTCAGCTCACGCATCTCATCCTCGCTCTCTCTGCCTCCGCCGATCCTTCCCTTTGCCGCCAATTCGTCTCTAGGATTTCCGATCGCATCGCTTCCTCTGCTTTGGGTTGGACTTCCCCTCAGTTGCACATGGTAATTTCCATTCTTACTTTCACCTCATCCCTTCAACTTCCTATGCTCATACTGTTTCTATTTTTCTGAATGTACAGATTCACTGCCTTGGGGCTCTTCTGAATTGTGAGAAGGATGATAATCTCCATGCACACATCAAAGACATGTATAGTTTCATTTCTGTTCTTGTCACGGGCCTTCAATTGCCGAGGTATTGCTCATATGTATTGGATGCTATACTGTTGACTTTCGAATTTGTTTCACATGTGGTGAGTCCTTTGCTCGCTTGCTGCAGTGAGGAGATTCGCGGGGAGGTTCTCTTTGTCCTTTACAAACTATATGTTCTTCAGAGTACATCAGCAGAGGGAGATGGAAGTGATATGTTGATTCCCTTCTGTCCCCAGATCTTGTATCTGTTTGTCGATATTCTCATGAAGACTCAAAATGATGATGTTCGCTTGAATTGTATTGGTACGTTATCAATTTCTCAATATTTTTTGTTCCTTGAAAATAATATTTGAAACTTCTATCTTGAGTGTCTTGTTTGTTTTAACTTTTGCCTTTCCTGAGTGAAGCCTATTTTGGATGGGTAGAGATTGACATTAGGACACTATCTCTGAAAGAGATTTTTTATTTGTCTCACAGCTACTCAACTACTCATAGATACAAGCAAACGTGGTATAGAACATTAGACACTTACTATTAGGAATTAAGAGGCAAAGGTCCGGTTACATGTTCACCATACATGGACAAAAAGAAACATTGTCATGTCATGCATCACATCTGATGACCATTTTGTCTTAATGAACGAGTAATTGATGTTAACATTCCAAGGCCGGTTAGAAGTCAGTATGGCCACAGTTTACAGAATAGATTTCACTTTCAGTAATAGAGTCTATTTGGATACAAGTTACAAGTATTTTTGAAAGTTTTTCTACTGGAAATATAGAGTTTTTTCCAGTAGAAAAGCTCTCAAAAGCACTTCTAACCTTGTATCCAAACAGGCTCATAGTAAGATACCATAGTTTACAGCATAACTTTCGTTCTTGTCTCTTTTTTGAACTGACAATTTTTTTTTTTTGTTGATAAGCACTTTTGACTATGCTGGCTCGAAGACATTTGCTCAGGGAAGAATGTCCATACGATACTAGTAACATGTCTTCCAATGGAGGAGTTAACTCTAAAGAAACCCAGGACGGAACCAAGGGCACATCTCTGGTAAATCTGTTTGCTGAAGCCATCAAAGGCCCATTACTTTCGTCAGACAGTCAAGTTCAAATCGGCACTCTAGATTTACTCTTTCACTATTTGTCTTCGGTCAGAACTTCAGACTATCAGATTCGAGTTTTGGTGGAAGAAAATATTGCTGATTATGTATTTGAAATATTAAGATTGTCAGGTGAGAACTTTGTATAGAAATTGCCAAACAACTCAAACAAGGCCGTTTTCTTGCCTAGACGAATTCTAAATCTACTTTAGCTTAGCTCGACTTTTTCCTTTATATGCTTGTGAATGCAGAACTTAGTTTTTGACCTTACTGTTATGCCTAGGTGGCTTACTAATGATTCTATTAATGAACAGAGTATAAGGACCCAGCAGTCAAGATGTGCCTTCAGGTACTAGGTCTTTTATCAACTGCTGAGGAAACCTTTAAACTAAGACTCGTTGTTGGAATCTCAACTCTGATTCCAGCATTACGTTATGTGGCTGAAGTTCCTTTTCACCCTGTGCAATGTGAGACACTGAAGCTCATATATGAATGCATTTCTGAGTGCCCTGGATCTGTATCAACTTCTCAACTAGAGGAGCTGATTCTTGTTTTGATAAGAATGCTTAGAAAGCATTCTGATGGGGAGATGGGTATGATTCCCGAGACGTTTATAATGGTCTGCTCTGTCTTTGTTGCTCTTATAAGATCTCCATCTTGTAATGGAGATTTAGATCTGTCAAAATCGATTGAGGAAGCAACGAACCATGCCATTTTAGCTTGTCTCTCTGTCTCTGAAAGGAACATAAACCAAATTTTGCAATGCTTGTACCTACTTAAAGAGGCATATGCATATAGTCATGATGGCAACTCCATTAACTCTACCAAGCTGGAGCTTAGAAGTGGCATTCTAGATATATGCAGAACCCATTTACTGCCATGGCTTGTTGTGGGCATCAATGAAATGGAAGAGGACATTGCCCTGGGATTGCTGGAAACTTTTCATTCGATACTGCTTCTGCACTCTAGTATTAATTCCATGGAATTTGCAGAGACTCTGATTTCAATTGGTTGGTTCAGTTTTTCATTTGAATGTCTGGGTTTATTTACAGGAGATAGGATGAAAAATAGAATATATTTGTTGCTCAGTTCACTCATGGATTCTCTCCTGGGAAATGATTCTGGACAACCAATTAGAGAGGCTGCTTTGCACCTGCCTCGCGATCCTATTGATTTACTCTTTTTGCTTGGGCAAAGGAGTACTAACAGTTTGGATTTGCCTTCTTGTCAATCTGCTGTTTTGCTGATTATGTACACCAGTTCGCTATATGATGAAAGGTACTTGAACTGCCAAAACTTCATACTACTATCCCCCTGATTGGCAATTCATTGACGTCTGTTGTCCCTAACAGTTTTCTGACTTTCATTGCCAGACTTGCAGATGAGAAGTTGATTTTAGCGTCTCTTGAACAATATATTCTTCTTAATAGGGGGAATTTTCATAATCGGACCACTGATAATTTGACCGTGACTCGACTGGTGAATCTTTACAGTTTACTAAGGGGTCTTGGCAGTATGAACTACCAAATTCATTATAGTCGAGATGCGGAGGACATAATATTCCAGCTCATAAACAATGATGAATGGGACTTACTTTCAGCAAGATTTCACACGGTATCATTGAATTGGTTGTTTCAACAAGAGAACATAATCAACTCATTATGCCATCAGATTTTGAAATTCTGCAGAAGCTATAACTTAGAAGAGGCTGACATAATTATTGGAAACAATTATCAAACTATAAATGTACGGACACTTGCGGAGTTGGTATCAACTGAAGATAACTATGGAGCTAAACTTTTCGTGTGCCTATTAGCACAGCTCTTGGAGGAAGAAGGCCGGGAATATGACATAATATGTGTTCTGAATGTCATGGCAACTATGGTTCTCGTCTGTCCAGCTGCTTGTGAACAATTATCTTTGCATGGAATAGCGACAACAATCAGGACTTGGTGTTATTTGAGTAATAGCTTGTCGACAACAACTTACATGTCCATCTTGATTTTGGTTTTTAACACTTTGAGTGCAGTGCATCCTGAAACACTATCGGCTGATCAAAGTTGGGTAGCGATAACCATGAAGGTGTGAGTAGCTGAACTTCTATTTATGCACATTGCATCCCGTATAAATTCAATCATTATCATGATTAGAAACTCTGATTTTTATGTCTCTGTTTCTGAAAGGCAAGAAATAAATTGATATAATCTAAAATACAAAACCAAATAGAGATGAGATGGAATGCAACTTATGCAAGTACTATTTTCTGATATTACAAAAATTCTATAACTAACCAACTACCCCTAAACTCACTAGAAAACACAATGATTTAGGTTACTGATTGTTCTAACACCACGTTACCACTTCTGCAGATGATAGAGTATTCAATTCCATCCAAAGAGGTTGATATCTTAAGTGACGAAAGCCTCTTTGTTATTGGCATTCTTTCCTTAATTTTGCATCTTTCCACCAATAAAGCACTTGAAGAAACTTCCAAGGCCATTCTTTTTAATACTTGTATAATCTCCATGGTCAACACTGTAGTCTGTGCTGCTTCTTCGAAGGGACCTACTTTGGTTGACCATGACGAGGGAACAAGTACAGGAGAAACTTTAATATTTGTTCTTTTGCTTCATTACTTCGCTGTTAAAAGGTAAGCCGGTTCGAATCAGTAATAAGAAAACTTTTTTCTTTTTTCTTATCATAGAATGTGTAACTTTGGAATATTATATTTTACACCCCTTATAGTTCCTTCCTAAATATTTAAAAAACTGAGTTGTCAATCCTAAATTTTCGATTCTAGCTTGCATGCTATTCTACCAGGGTTCGTGGATTGGCAAAGCTTCGTTGCTTCAATGAATCCATCAGAGCCGCTAGCCTTCATTGGAATCCGTTGCCATGACTTGTGCAGACTTCTGCATTTTGGTTCAACTGTAATCAAGATTGCTGCTTCTTATAGCCTGTTAGAGTTATTTAAAAGAATATCAGATCAAATAAACAGTAATCATGAAGAGTTGAGATGTACTATTGGGTACATAATGTCCATAAGGAGTATATTGGAAGGGCTAGTTTTCTATAATGATCTGAGAGTGGCTACAAATTGTTCCCTCTGTCTGTCAATGATTATGGGATGGGAAAAGCTGACAAAGGAAACCAAAGTCTTAGAAGAGAGTAGCTGGTGTAGATTGATTATAGAGGAGATGACAGTATCTTTGGCAGCACCTGCTTTAGCATCACAATCATTCATGAACAACCAAAGGCCTGCAGTACTTGTAGCTATTGCGTTGCTGAAACTGCATAAAATTCCTCAGTGGATGAGATCTGTGTTTGATAATTCAAGCATATCTGGCATATTGGAGAACCTTTCTGCTAGTAACTTGAGCTCGGAGATTTTGGCTTTATTTCGAGAACTACTGAAATCTAACTTCTTAAGTACAGAGCAGATTGCAACTATAAATCAAATGCTCCAGGTAACTCCTTCCTAGTCTTGTATTTGATTTCCTTTATTAGTTTATTCTTTATCCATGTTTGCACCATACGTACCATTTTTTCTTTATATTTGTAAAGCACGTACAAAGATTCTTTCATGCGTATATAATCTATAAGATCCATTGATATTTAATACTGACAAATGGTGATTCAGCATAAGAAAAACACGTAAGGTGTATGCGAACACATTTAAGTAAGAAAAAATAATCCTTTTTAACACTCATTGGAATGTATATATACCTTGAGAGGAAAGAGAGTCAGGAAGGAAAAGAAAAAGTCGCAAATATTATTGGTTATGGGATACAAAAGAAAGGAGAGAAGTGTAAAATGGGTATAGAAGTTAGAATGTGAAAAAAGTAGGGTTGTTTAAATAATATATATATATATATATATATATATATATATATATATCACATACATAGTTATGCCATTTCTGATATTTACAGGAATGCAGAAAGCGTATGTACAGTAACAATGCTCAAGAGGATCTCCCAAATGAGCCGATAAAGAAGGTCCTCACCACATCGTATAATATGGGAGACATTTGTGAGTATCTCATTGATTTAATGACATCAGAGGCGTACTTAGATACGGGCAGTAAGAAGCTCTTGGAAGAAATTGAGCTGTTTTTCAGTACCTTGTCTGTAGATGATGGTAGTTGTATGTAGTGTTCATCTAATCCATTGACACTTGGATCTTATCTGCCAACTAACAGTAAGGGCAACTACGTCTGGATTCGTTGACGAACTAAAAACATGATTCAGTAGACATAGATATTACGACTTCAGTAGCTTCTACGTTGACTAATGTCTTTAGAAAACAACTAAATCGCATCCTTTCTGTCATCATGTATCTGTATCTGACAAAGAGATGGGAAAACAAGGAAAGAAAAATTAATTTTGACTCTACCAATTTTTTTTTATAAATTATTTATATGTGATTACATAGTTAAGATTAATTTGTTATATTTGTGTTGAATATTTCTTTATATATATAACGGTTAATTGATTAACTTGATGAAATTTAATGTTTTTTCAGAAGGTAAATTTGACATTTGTTTCACAAGTTAGCGAGATAGAGAAGTTATTTTATGATCCGAAACCATCATTTGTTTATTGTCTCCATTAATCTCACGTAGCCTCGTTTTTTAATTTATAAAAAGGGTTTTTGTTTTACAATTTATAAAAAGAGTTAATAAAACTTAGTTATGATAAACTATAGATATATAGTGAGGCTAGACTATTCAATTATTTCTTGGCGAGATGAGAAATTAATTGAGGCAAGATAAATACGGCTTCCTAAGGGGCTGATACAAGAATTGCATAACGAGTGAATATACAGTGATCATCCATAATTAAAAAGTCTAAAATGCCACAGTCATGATTACCCGAAAGAAAAAGCACCTTGCGGGTATCCAATTATATTATTTAAAGTTTGATTTTTTTTATATTATTAATAGTTAAAAAATACTTAAATGTAATTTTAAAAATATTATAAAAAAATTAGTGATTTTCAATTATATAACAATTAATGTAAAAACAGCAATGCACTAAATGTCCCCAATCATAGCATACAAAAAAGGATAATCGTTCTTACGCAATAAAACTCCAAATTGAAATCATAACAAACTGAAACAGAGCGTAAACACAAGTAGAAACAACTTCGCAATAAAATCCCGTCGAGTCAAATGAACATATGATATTCTAAATATTAAGGTAAAATTACACAGTTATCCAATAAGATTTGACTACTTTACCATGACATTCTATTAATCAATATGATATATTATTTTGATATATAAAAACAATTTCTCTTGGAGAATAAAGGGTGGGTTGCTGTGGTGTTTATATTTTGAAGTAGAACGATGCCTAGGGTGATCAAGGCATCTAAATGGACCACCATGATCCAGTTTTGTTTGACCTGCAGCAATGAGTTATTTTTTTTTTTTTAATGTTCTACCAGTCAATTTTTAAAAAAATAAATATTAGAGTAAATTACACTCGAATTTCATCCGATACCCCTATCTTTTTGCACATTACTTTTATCCCCCTTTATTAACGTCGTTAACTAAAATTAATTAAAATATGTAAGCAAACAAAATTGTCCTTACATTTTAACTGTAAAACCCAAATTATTCTCTATCAATTAGTTTGAGAATTTAGGATTTACGTTCCATTCATCTTCACCCATTCGCGAGTATCGTTCATCTTCATCTTGTTGGCAAGTTCTTCTTCAGCATCCAGGATGTGCGAGTTCATCTTTCTCTCCCGACGTTCACGTTCCATTCTTCTTCACCATTCGCGAGTTCTTCACCGTTCTTGTTCCAATTCGCGAATTCTCCATTGTTCCTCTTCTTGTTCGCGAGTTCTCCACTGTTCCTCTTCCAGCTCATGACGTTCATGAGTGTCTCGGTTTGTCTTCCTCTTTGACATTCACGAGCGTTCTGTTTCTCTTCCTGTTCCATTATTTCTGTTCACACTAGGGTTATGCTTGTAAGTGACCACTGGACCTTGTATATAAATTACTTTTTAAGATTATTTATTTAATTTTGATTGTTTATTTTGTCTATTTCTGTATGGGATTTCAATAGGGATCAGTTTGGGACCACTTATGATTTTTAAAATCATTTATTTATTATTGTTGATTAAAATAGTGTTGATATTTGGGACCACCGAAAATACAATGGATGAACTGAAAATCATTTATTTATTATTGTTTATTAAAATAGTGTTGATGTTTGGGACCACAGAAACACAATGGATGAACTAGAATACATGATTGTGTGGACAACATTGCTAATGATTTAGACTTGTCACCAAGTCACCCTTTTATTTTGTGGTTTTGTTCTACCGCCTATTATAAAATTCTTCCCCTTAAGACCGATCATGATGTGCTAAAAATATTTGTTGAGAATAAAAATTCTTCGTATGTATGTTAGTAGAACAAAGGATGAGAGAAAGAGTGTTAACACTGCGTACCAACAAAGTGAATTTACGTCCAACAAAAAATTGGGTTTACGTCCAATTACATAAAAAACAAGAAACAAATAAGAATCTTAAAATATTTTTCAGGTTGAGAGGAAGAAGATGATGATATTGTAGACATAAAATTTCATTAAAAGTCATGTGATCAACATTTACCTAATTTCTATTAGATTATTAAACAGTGTTTAAAAAGGAGAAAGTTTAGATGTAATGTGAGCTAAACAATTAAAAAAAATTTTGTAGGATATAAAAAGAGAGAGGTATAGAGTGAAATTTAGACAAAACACAAAAGGTGCAAATATAATTTACTCTAAATATTATCGGTTATAACCTTAACGAAACTAAGTGTGTTTTGACTGTTGCACCCTTAAAATGACCCTTGAATTAATTACTCGTTGTCGTGAAACCTATGTCAAACTACGCCGATGTACTTTTATCTCCAACTGGAAAAGCGCATGATTTGTCCCTATGGCAAACTATGTGGGTGGCAGCGATTAAAGGTGTTGCTGATTTCTTCAACCTCCAATTGCCTCCGTAGCCTCCTTCCATCTCCACCGCATATGTTGACGACCACCACCCATCAGCACATCAAAGACATTAACCCTAAACCTTTTGACATTAACCCTAAACCTTAAGGGGATAATTATGAAAATTACAATTTTGCCCTATAAATAAATTCAATTAAAAATAACTGATAAGACAGGTTACCAGTAACTCATCTCAACCCTTCAACAATTTAATAATAAATCTAACGATCCTTATTGTTTTGACCATCATGATCCAGTTATCCTCTTCGACCACCCTAGACATCATCTATAAACTAAACTCATTTCAAAATTGAAAGTGTCTTCACTCAGACAAATAGAATTTTTGTTTTCTTTTACATCATCCCAACTGAAATGGAAACTGCGAAGTAAGATGTCACAATTTTTTTACGATTTTTTTATTTTTTACTTTCATAAAAGCAAAGATTGGTCAACTATCTAGGTTTTATACAGTCGATGGTACCAGTATGTTTTGACAATAAAGCAATGAGATCATGGTAAGTCCATGTTTTCCTTTTTCTGCCCTCAGGGTGAAGGTTGGAGTACACTTCTTCACAGCTTTTAAGAAAATGGCCTTTCCCAAATGCAGTAAGGACCAGAGAATCTGTTTTCATTTCTACTACTCTAGATAGATAGCCCATTCTCCTCCATGTTTCTAAAGCTTCACTACCATCAAAACCAATTCTAGTTGCATCAAATAGAATTCCAATAGTGATTATATCAGGCTGCACCCGGTAGATTGGCAACTGAGATAGCAAAATTCTCAAATGCCTGAAATCTTTCATCTTCACATGAGCCAACATGATAATATTTGCAACAGTAACATTCCAAGTAACCTTGGCATCTCGCATTTCTTGAACAACTATATCCATACCTTTTTTACTCAAAAGACATGCATAAGAAAGAAGCCGGAGACACCATACGAGGTTGATCTCACCAAAAGCTGGACATAAATCTAGTGCCAGGTCCTCTAATCTAGAAAACATGAAGTTATTGATATAAACTTCAGCCACTTTTCTAATCAAATCATCCTTTATACATGTTTTTGAGTACAAGATTTTTCTATAAAATTTTTCCATCTTTTCAACCATCCCAAATGTGGTATAAGCCTCCAGCATTGCAACTAGAGTAGAAGATTGTATATGCATTCTTTTTGAAAGCATTCTTTGATAAAGCTTTTCCATTCTCTGGAGTAGCCCGCCACTAGCATACTCTTGGATAAGTATATTGTAAGTGATAGGATCAGGAGAACATCCTTCCAACTCCATCTTCTTCACACACTCACCCATCTCATCATACATTTGAAATTTGCCATAGGCTCCAATCAAACCATCATAGGTTTCAGAATCCAGCTCCAAGCCGGATTCTTTCATCTCATCAATAAAACGTAAAGCATCACTGAACTTACCTTCTCTGGATAATCCATGAATGATTGGATTGTAAGTGTCCAAAGAAGGCTTGATACCTTGAACTTTCATATCTTGCAATGCAGATAATGCATCTTCCATCTTTCCTCCTTCACATAACAAGCCTATGATCTTGTTATAGTTGAACTCACTAATCCGTGATTTCTCAATGTTCTTCCACTTATCAAACACCTATTAATGCAAGGAGCTAAGAAAAATAAGAACTCAAAAACCACAAAGGATAAAAGTAAAAAAACTCTCTATCACGCTCTTCTAACCCAGTCTTCATTATTGGATAAAATTTAATAAACATTACAAGTGAAACTCGTTAAATAAGATTTGGAACCTATAAAGTTTTGTAATTTCTAATAAATTTCGCCCAATAACCAAGAGTATTGCCATTAACACAATCAAAAGAAACCATAAATCCCACCCCCAAAGCAATTTAAGACCCGTTTAGGCAAAGTAATCAAATTTGTCACAAAAATTAAAGAGTGGAATAAGGGTCCCAACCTGAAGGATATGAGTGAAGTTTGAGGAACTTTTAAGGAACCTTACAACAGCCCAAAAATGGTCTTTGGACCAATCAGCGTCTTCTGCGAGTATGTGAAGAGGGTCGGAATCTTCGTTCTCAAGCTTTGCAAGTAAGGCTCTGAGGCTCTGATGGAGATGGTAAGTCTCGACCAGAAGGGTTGTGTGCTTTGTGTCAGAGAAACGGTGGTTAGAGGCGTGGCAAATTTGAGTGGTGAGGGATGGGAATTTCGCAAAGGGTTTTCGGAAGACGGTGTTGCTACTACTCTTGCTTCCTCTGCAACTGGAGTTCAATAGCACCAACACAAACTGACTCTGACTGTGAGTGAGTGCATTCACCATTTTTCTTCCTTCATTTCAATTTTCAAGCTAATCCCTACTCTTATTTATTCATGCACCCTTTTTTTCCCCTTTCCTCGCATCTCTAAATTAAAAATCTTAATATAAAATTCGATATATAAAATTAATTAAAATTTAGAAAATATATGATAATTTTAAATTTTTAAATAGTAAAAACGTGTATTACACAGAAATATAATAAAAAATATCTTCAAATTCAATTAAAAGGAGTTAAATGCATCATATAAAAAAAACTTTATCCCCCACTGATATTATCTCCAGAAATTTATTTATTTTTACATATTTTTAATTATTTAATTTTTTGCATCACTAGAGCACTGAATTTTGTGTTGAAATAAAAAATTGTAAATTCTATTAACTAAGTTTAATTAGGTACAATTTTAAGTTTATAAATCATAATTAAAATTGTAATCATAACTTCTTATTTTTTTTTACTTTAACTCAAACTTCAAGATAGTTTAATAACATTAAAAAATAGAGATAATTTGAAAAAAAGATAAAACTGAGGAGATAAAATATAATTTACCTTTTTTGTCAAAATTTAACTCAATTTATTTTTCCACCAAAAACCAAACTGATGTAAATTTTAAATCAATGGAAAAATTAATACAAACATTAATATATTAATAAAGTAAATTGCAAATGAAAAAAAAAGTTAGAAATTAAAACAAGATATTTGTTATCTATGCATCACTTGTTCTTATATGTCATCTATTTAAATATTCATTATCAATTTTGCTATTTATTAAAAAAATGTCATTTCTATATCAACGATTATCTATACATATATATATAAACAGTGGGCAAAAGCAGTAGTGTATTTGAAGTATAATCCAATTACTTTTCCTTGATATGTAACAAAGTAAATAGCATCAAATGTATATTTTCACTTGCCGAGTAGAACCTTGAACTAGAACCTAGTTAGAAAATTTATACAAGAGAATGAAATGAGATGTCATGTAAAAGAATAACCGAAGTATGTCAATGTCAAAAACCAGAGTGAGAGCGGGTAGAAACAGGATCTTACCTACCAATCTTGTATCTATCTTGGTGGAGAATCTACAGATGAGCAGCACCAAAATGGTGGGCAATAATAGAGTTTGCTCTTGACTTTCTTATCTTGTCGCTTGAGGTCAGCAGAGGAGTTGGAACCTTTTTCACGCTCTCCTTTCACAACAGCTTTAGCTGCTGCTGCAGTGATTCATCATTTTTTCCAAATATTGGACTTTCTTCCAGTTTAGGGGACTCAGGCTTGTTGTTGCTATGGGCAGCTTCACTCAATGGACTCTGTAGAGGTGTTTTCTGTTCACTGGTTCTGTTGTTTGTTATCTCGGCTATTATTTCTTCATTCTTATTTCTCCCTTGAGACTCATTAGTAATTTGAGTTATTAGTGTGGTAAACCAACCAGCCTGTGAAGAGGTAGAACTAGGATGTTGTTGGTTCATCCCCTTCTGGACTTCATATGCAGCCTTTGGGTCATTCAAGTTGGATGGTATACCTAATCAAATTGCATGGAGATAATTCTTAGATAGAGCATCAAAATGTAAATCAAATGAATGTTTCCCTCCAAAACAAAAAAATGGGTTTCAAGTTATTTTAGCTTTAATGATTTATACATATAAATATTCAATACAAGGTAACACTTCATTGACCAGACTAGCATATAGAGAAAGCCCCAAGAGATAACTTTTTCTATAGTAAAGGGTGCATTCTACTATAAAACAATGTATGTACCTGAAACTGAGTCCCGATTCCCTTCCAAACTGTCACACTGGATACCATAATCAATAGAAGTGTGAATTGCAGATGAAGGTAGTTGAACATTGTTATTTTGATTACCACTTTGATCTTGAACAGGCACAGCAGTAATTCCAGACACTTCTCCTTGAGTTTCTCGAACAACAGAAACACATTGAGCAGAAGGCTCAACATCTAAAGAATACAGCGATGAATCGATCCTACCGGTCTCTTCTGCAGCCTTTACTAATAGTTCTGCATTTTGTGTTTGATGTGAATCAGCAGAAGTACTAATGAATCTATTACATTCTTTGTTTACTCTGCAACTGCTATTGATTTCATTGTCTTCGATGTCTTCTTGAGCACCTGATAGTGTACTTTTATTTGTTGCACACTCAATATCTTTTGGTGTCCTTGCATAGAAATTTATTGCAACCTTTTCTGAAAGAATGGAACATTCAAAATAACTGCCTCCAGGTTTAGGCAATGAAGAATCTTTCACATTGGGCCTTTCCGTGTACTGAGCATCAATTATATCACATTTTTCAAATTTATCCATTTCAACCACATCATCACTTTTATGTACACCATCTGAAAAGTTCCTCAGATAATCCTCAATCATCACAAAATTCATACAATTCATAGAGGCTCCTATTTCATCTGATGTTTTATCACTTTCAGTCATGAACTTGACAGAAGAAACTCCAATGCTCTCTTCATCATGCATGTCATCAGCCACAAACTCCCAGCTTTCCTGTGCCAAATTCTCCCAGCTTTCCTGCTCCTTCATGCTGCCATCTGGAGGGAGCACCTCTCTTTTTTCACTCAAATGACTTTGGTTGATATGACAATAATTGTCATCATCATCAGAATCCTTCAAGTCATCTTGCTTTGGCTTCCCTGCTTCAGATGAGGGTAGGCTTAAGGAATTTTGTGGTAACACTCCTTTATGATCTTTAAAATCAGCACACTCATTTTGGGGATGTGTAACATCAGCACTATCATCATACGCAGGACTTGTAAACATGTTAACATTTTCTTCTCCCATTTCCTGCAACGTCTTGACATCACCAGAAGTAGCAAACTGTATCTTATGTGCAGACTTTAATTGAACACCGTTTTTGGAAGTGTTTGTGCTTGAAATAGTAGAATTTACTTCAAGAGAAAGTTCCTCTTGGGGCATCACAGAAAGGAGCTCAGCATTGTTCTTTTCTTCCAGATCAAAAGCTCCTCTAGCCACTTGAGAATCCGAGTTAACCACATCATTAACTGCTACTTTGTCATTAACAGTATTGTCAGAAAAGATCGCAATGTCAAACATATCCGAGTCTGATTTAGTCTCATCATTTTCTTTCAAATTAGTCTCCTTTGCAGCAGATGCCAAAATGCATAGCCTCACATTTTCACCAGCATAGATCTTATTTTCTGGCAACATATCTGATGTGGCTTCAGCTTTGCTGGGATTTGAGTCACTTGATAAACCACAGCGATCCTCAATAGTCCTCAAATCTGTGATGGAACTTGATGATGGTGGATCCACATGAGAACCTGATAATTGACCTTGCAACTCCAGCATGTTTCCTTCCTTGACCCTTTCCCTTTGCAAAATACTAGGGTCCTGCATTTGGCCTTTGACAAAGAACTGATTTACATCTTCAGTTGTGAAACATATTATCAGAACAGGATAGACCAATAAAGAAAAACAAACCTGAAGCTGCTAAATATAAAACATAAACACACACACAAAAAAAAAAAAACAAAATATGCATTCAATTACCAGTGGATTTAAAAAATAATTGTATAAATTTCATTTTTTTAATTCCTCTAGTGTATAATGGAGACTTGTTTCTCAAGCAATCTTCAGAATTACATATGATGATATGAAGTTCTTAAGTATACCAGCAGAAGCAGTTCAGGGTCTAAAAAAAGTGCTTTAATTTAATTTACTTTGCAGCTTACCATTAAAATCAGAAGACCCTGAAGAAAATTCTTGATATTTTATGTTTCCTATTTCCACATCAGTAGCCGAGTCCAAGCTATCTCGCAAAGGTTCCTTACTTCCTGGACTTGGTACACCATCTGAAAAGTTTGCATTTGCATCTAGAAACAACTCATCACCTGAACTAGATGATAAAATTTCTCCGGTTCTCATTGTTGCCATTGTCCAATGATTTTGGACCTGACACAACCAAACCCGTAAAAAGTCATCAGATTAGCAAGCCCATGTTTTTGTAATTAATGCACTAATAACTTGAAGACAAAAAAATGGAAAATATTCTCATTCTTGGAAATAATAATTAATATCATAACACAATCTATAATTACCTTTTGAGTGAGGATCATCATCTGATTCTGAAGCATTGGAATGGGTTTGGCGCTCTGAAACTGACTGTTCGTCACCTTCAACGGTTTCGCTACATCTAAATGCATAGCCATTGTGTCCTGATTCAAGAAAGCACCATAAAAATCTTCTCAAAAAGCTTAGAAGAACAATGATAAAGCAAGAAAAAGAGAGACTTTTCAGCCAGAGAAACAAGAAAGTCACCAAAACCAACAAAACCCAGAAAGAGAATGACAAAAAAATGCACCTTGATCTTGCTTGTTATCCATCTCCTCCAATAGTAATACTAGCTAAGACACTGAAACAAAGAAAGAAAGAAAAACTACGAAAAACAGTCACACCCTCAACTCCCTTAACGACTTTTCAAGTTCTAGTACTTTTCCTTTTTGGTTGTTATATAAGCTACGTCTCCGTTTGCAATTAAAGCCTCATGATTCATGACTGAGACTCACTTTATAAAATATTCCAGTAATACTACTATGGTTCTTAGAATTGTTGAACAATAATATAGCAATTATATATTTCGTTGCATTTTCATGTCGTAATTTTTATTTTTATTTCAGAATTAAATTCAATAGTTAAACATTGATATTCCTATTAATAAACAAAAAAATCTAATTTTGTTCTCTTTTAATTAGGAATAGCATATCTCCTATATTATTCTAATAATTTATCTCGCTGAAGTTAATTTTAACAAGTTTAGATTTTAGAAATTAGATCCATAAGTATTCTACAGTGAATTTAATTATACTTAGACATTTAAATCTAACAAGTTTAGATTTTAAAAATTAGATTCTAACTTATTCTTACAATATGAATTTATTTTTGCTTACACATTTAAATTAATTCCATGACGCAATGACTGGTGAAAATTTTAAAATCCTGAAATTCTTTTAATTGGTGAAAAATAAGAAGCAAGTCTATATATACCCCTTTCTAATATCCAATTATCTGTATCCTTGCAACTTCTCTTGACGAAATAATGCTTTGAATTTGATCTAGTGATCAGTCATCCAAGCCACAAAGGACTATTGAAGTTTATTCTTCTTTGTTGATTATTTTGGACATTGTTATTTTCTCTATCATATTACACTAATTAATCCATTTTCTTTAGTTTGTTTATAGGATCAAAATTCATGGACAAATACATCTTATCTTTACCATTTATATATGTAATCTAGTACATCGATATGCTTTTAATTTTAGAATTTCTAAATGCTTGTAGTTGTAGCATTATAACTTTAGATTATCGTACTCTTCATCTGAAGAAAATTATTTTAAGTTTTTTAATATTTGATTAAAGAGAAAATAAATAAAAAGTGATAGACGCATTTATAACACTTACAATTAGAAAATTTAGAGTATAATAGTATTTTTATTGTCACAAGAATTAACCTTTTATAGTATCAATTGAAAACTTATCGCAAATTTATTATAATAGATAACTTTTATTATAAATATTGTCTTTATGTATGATTGAGGATATATCAGTAACTTTTTTTATATCATTAGACTCTTCTTATTTATTCTTTGTTGTTGTATATTAGTAACTGTTTTTATATTATTAGACTCTTCTTATTTGTTCTTTGTTGTTGTTCGTCATAAGTCAAACTAGTAAATATTTATATAATCACTCTAATATTCAAGTAAGATATCACCCTAATATATTTATAAAAAATGAATATATTACCTCTAAATTCTAACACTCAAGAAAGATATTATTTCAATATATTAAATAAGAATGAATAATATGTTATCTCAAAAATTTAACATTTTACGTACACATTATATTGGGTCATGAGATTCAAAGGCCTTACTTTATCTTAGTATGAAGTTAATCCAAGATTTCTTGATGTCTTAAAATATTAGATTAGGGTAAACTGAATCATACGTCATCTATTTGAACCAAAGAGTCTCCAAGGAACCAACACTTGTTCGGTCCTATGTTTGACTTACACTCCCGAAGATATGACATGGGGCTCTCGGCCATATGAGCTTACCCCTAAATCACACAACCAAAAATATACATTTGTTATATATTCCTTTTTTTTTTCTTACATATAAACTTCAATTATTTAATTTATTAATATTAAAGAAAATGATTAATTTAGTTGATAATACATTTTAAAAATAATTTTTTTCAAAATTATCATTGTCAATAATACTTCTATCTTTTTTTAATGTTTTGTTAATATATTATCTTTCTTTTTTTAATGAATGACATTTTTAATTTAAAAATAACTAATACGAATCCTATAAAAAATATTATTTTAAATTTGGACCTTATAAATACTAACAAAGACAGTGTAAATGTTACTTTGAGCTTGCAAATGTAAACTTTGAATTATTAAATATTGTAAGATGACTATTGACTAATGTCGTTTAAAGTTTCATTATTTGTTTTGTTAAAAGCAAAAAAAAAAGAAGGAAAATAAACTATCTTCTCTATTTTAATTCTATTTACCTATTTTTTCATTATTTTTATTTTTGATTTATTTTAGTAGCAGAAGAAGTTCATAATAGTAGTATTATTTTATGAAAGTAAATTAATTTTTTAATATGTTTTTTTAATTTTCTGTTTAATCAAATATTAAAAACTTAAAATAATTTTCTTCAGTTGAAGAGTACGATAATTTTCCTAGCCATTAATACTTTTCAACCCGAATCATTCCAAATTATTCATTGAACTGTGTATCCTTGCTGACTAAAATGCTTTTTTTTCTATTTTATAAAAATATTATTAAATAATATGTTTAATGTCTTGAAAACCTAAAACATATTTAATATTCTATCTGTCCCATCGTATTTGATCACAAAAATATACTTCTTTTTTATTGTCAATTTGCAAAACAAGTGAAATAGTAAATTTTTTCCTTAGTACTATTTTAACCATTTATTATGGAGTGAGAAAATATTAAAAAATCTAGATGAGGATAAATATAATAATATGAAAATTAAAAAATATATTAGAAAATTACTCTTATTTTCTTTAACCAGTTTTCTGAAATCTAAAATATTGATTGTATTTCTTGATCCTTGTTTTAAAATTTTAAACTCCAAACAAAATGGGACCGATACATGGAGAGCAAGTAAGAAAATTAGTATGAAGATAATGTAGAAAACTTTTAAATTATTCTTATTTTCATTTTTTAGTTTTTCACATGTGTTATATTTTATAAGTAATCTTGTTTAAGGTATAAATATTATTAAATATTAACATCTTTTGCAGTAAGAAAATTGAACTAATTCTCCACATTATTATAGATAACCCATTGCCGAATTACAAAATTTAAATAAAAATTAACATTGCCGAATTCTAATTCTAATTTGCTATCCGAGCCCCTCCTATATAACTTCCACAAAAACATTATACTGAAAAAAGATTTAAAAAAAGTAAATAATTTAATAACTTTTTTTTACGTAAACTTAAATTCTAAAACAATAATAGTTATATAATTTTTTTTTATGTATGGCTCGTTTGTTTTACTTTCCAAATTCCATCATCAGGCTTTTCTAATTTTAAAAGATTTTTAATGGAGTTTCTTTTCAAAGAAATTTACTTTTAATTATTGTACGGTCCTGGATAGGATCGTAACCCGATCCTTAGGATTTGAGCCTCTACGTGTTATGTGCTTGAGGCTAGAGGATTATGTACGATTCTGTGAATTGGGTTGTCTTAAGATTGGGTGTCATTAATCGAGTCTAAGACTATATCTTGAATCAGATAGTCTTACATTGGGTCTCATTGATTGAGCCCAATACTGATCACTCTTTACAATATCGGTAGGGATCCAATCATCTCTGCAAAATACGGGATAAAGGGAACATCTTGATACAATAAATATGGCTCAAGAAGACATTTGGGGGATACGGCGGAATATGTTCATAAATAGTTTTCTCTTTGTCCTAGGAAGATAGGATATACATTATACGTTTTGAACTGTTTTGGATTAGGTCGTTTTTATTAAGAAAAAAAACTTTTTGGAACACTTACCAAATAGAGTTCGCCTTACTGCTCCAAAAAATAGAGTTTGCCTTCCTATACAAACAGAGCCCGAGAGCCGAGGTCATATTTGAATAGTGCTTTTTATCCTCGATAAACTTATTTAAACTCTGTTTAATAGTGTTAGTTAAATCTATAACAATATCATACAGAGATAGTGTTGAAATAAACTTTGCCAACCAAAGAGGTTCAAGTATTATAGATCGGTTTTGGTTTTATATTGCCAACCATGAAAAAAATTGAATTGGAAAAACTTATACTATTTTTCTTGTATTATCTGTTAAATATTGTTTAAATATATGTACCAAAAAATGTTGTTTAAGTGAAAAATTTGCACTTCTTAGTGACGTTACTAGATTAACATAATTTATTTTCACACAGAAAAAGATTAAATATAATTTCCCATCGGAGAGATTGTGAGCTCAAAATTTTCAAATGCAACAATGGTTATTGCTAAAGTTTTTTTTTCTAACATGGTTATTGCTAAATTTATGACAGTGGTTTTTACTTTTCTTTAATATAAGTAATAGAATGAAAAAACACCTCTGATATTATCGGCTACTTTAAAACGTATCCTTCTTCTTCAATAAAAACACGGCGCTTACAAATTAAAAATTATTATCAATTATGGTGCATCTTTGATATTTAATTCCACAATACTAATTTCATGCATTACTACTATTATTAATCAATAGCACTTATCTACTTAGATCTCCATCATATGCATATGCCATAATTAAGTGATTGTGCAAGAGAGTCTCATCATTGAGCTCAGGCAATGAAACCACGGATTTTTTATGATCTTCTCGTTTTCAATTTACAAGAATCTGTCTTTTGGTTATAGATAAAATAGTTTTGATTACTTAATGGATCTATCATCTATATTTGTGGCAATCTCAACTATCCGTACCTTCATCATTATCAACAAATTTAGTTGCATCCAGCAATTTCACTATCTACTAATTCTATACGATAATCTATTGTTTCATGAACACTTTCAAGCGGCCAAAAGGCCAATGCTTTCTTTATTAAAAAGAAAAGCAAAAACATTATTGCCGAAAGCATCAATTATATGCAAGAGCTTTGTACTGACATTCTTGTTTCATTAGTAAAAGCAAAAACAAGAGAGAAATTAAGAAACACGCATGCTTCCCGTTTTTGAGGATAAAGAAATTAATTAAAAAGGAAAAAAAGAAGAGGTAATTTAATTTCCTAACAACCATATGTACATTAATTAGAATCTGGTCCATTGCTATATTATACATCAATTAAAAGACTTTTTTACGTGTAATTAAAAGACATTTAAAGTAAGGTAGCATCATTTTAGAGGTTCTTTCGCAGGAAAGATCGAAGATTCTGTCTATTGCTAGCTGGTTGCCATTGGTTGGTACCCATTAATCAAATTTCAACAACGACAAATGCAGATTTAGATTAACTTATCTTATATTTCAAATGATTTGTAACTATATTTTTAAGATAAAAAACTTTTAAAAAATTCGTAAAACTTATCTAAGCCGATCGATGCTAAATATGTACATAATTCTCTTTTGCAACTTGATCGTTCTATTAACATTGGTAAAAAAAACTACACCCTAGGTTTGGTTAAAACAAAAGGTGCATTATTTCCATAATAGCCATACATTATTTTTAGAATAATGTTGTATTTTTCTTTTTCACGAATGTTCTTACAAATCTTTCTCTCCTATCTTATAAAAAATTGTTAAACAAAAGATAATTACCTTTAATGTTTTAAAAATATAAAACGAATTCAATATTTATCATAAAGAAATAAAATAGTAATTAAAGAAAAAAATATATGAGAGTTTGTAATAATTCCTCTTTTTTATTTTCCTGAGAATATCACAATTTCTTTGGTAGCAACAATAATTTGTTTTGTGATCATTGCTACAGTATCTGACACTGTACGGCGATGGATAATCCTCGTTCCAATCCAATGCTATGCTTGAGCTACCTTACGATCTTATTCAATGTTTGGTCGAGTTATTTGTAATAATATGTATGTATGTATGAACTATTTTTTTTTTATTTTAAATAACCTATTGATATTTTTCTTTTTTTCTCTAGGTGTTGATAGCATTTGAGGTATTTATGAAACATTTTCCATCTGAAAAATATCCCAGACAACTGTAGCATTGGGGAGACAGTGGTCAATATGCCACGTTTGGGAAAATTTATTCCCTGAATGCCACGTCGTACATTTTATTTTCCAAACTGTCACGCCACGTAATTCGCTGGCCATCTCAGTGAATTACGTGGGCTGATGTGACGTTGCGTGAGTGGGTGACATAATTCGTTGGACAGGGGGGCAAAAATGGCATACCACGTGACAAAGTTTCGAAATTGCGTAGAAACTTCGGAAGGCCATAACTTTTGACCGGGATGTCCGATTGAGGTGTATGATATGTCAAAATGATCGTAATTGAGAGGAGATGTCATTGGCAAGTCCCAAAAGGGACTTGGCCAAATTTTTTTTCCAAAAGAGGCCTCTAAGTGCCTCAAAATTGTGATTTAGTATTCGAACATCCAAAAAATTCAGTTTTGTCTGCTTTTTTAATTATTTAATTAGTTAATTTAATGTTATTTTTTATTTTTTCAATTACTTCTCTGAATTTTGAACGTTTTGACATATTGTACGCCTCCGTTGGACATTTCTATCAAAAAATATCACTGCTCGAAGTTTATATGAAGTTTATATACACTATCAATTAAACAGTGATATTTTTGGCTAGAAATGTCCGATGGAGGCGTACGATAGGTTAAAACGTTCAAAATTCAGAGAAGTAATTGAAAAAATAAAAAATAACATTAAATTAAATAATTAAATAATTAAAAAAGCAGACAAAACTGAATTTTTTGGGTGTTCGAATACTAAATCGCAATTTTGAGACACTTAGAGGCCTCTTTTGGGAAAAAAATTTTGGCCAAGTCCCCTTTGGGACTTGCCAATGGCATCTCCTCTCAATTACGATCGTTTTGACATATCATACGCCTCAATCGGACATCCCGGTCAAAAGTTATTGCCTTCCGAAGTTTCTACGCAATTTCGGAACTTTGTCACGTGGCATGCCATTTTCGCCCCCCTGTCCAGCGAATTATGTCACCCACTCACGCGACGCCATGTCAGCCCACATAATTCGCTGAGGTGGCCAGCGAATTACGTAACGTGACAATTTGGGAAATAAAATGTACGGTGTGACATTCCTGGTATTTTTTGGGCAAAACGTGGCACTTTTGCCAATGTCTCAGCATTGGGCAGGTGCGCAGCTGGAGATAGTTCACAACTTCCCATTCATGAACTATAAAAATTTCCCACTAATTAATGATTTTCTTGAAACTTGAAAGTATATTTATATATGTGAAATGTGTTAATGACATAAAATGTTTATAGGTTTTTTTTTTTCTCGTTGCTGTTGTTTATTTTACATTCAAAGTTGTTGTCAGCATTGCAACAGACAAATTAAAACTCCTGCTTATAGCAACCAGAGACAGACAAAGCAAGCAGAAAGAGTTATACTTATCAGAATCACCGATGGGATAACCATGTCTTACCACACAGACCATTGGTGGCCTCGTGAAGTTCTGACTAATGTCAGAACCTTGAAGTTCATTAATAAACTCCCAATATTTGAGAACGGAAAATTTTTAGGGTAAGTGACACAAATATTTCCCATGCCACATGGCATCATCTTAGTGGATTCGTAATGAATGATTGGTAGACCCATGAACAAGTAAAATACCTTCTTGGTCTTATTCTCCTGTGATTTCTTCCGTGATATCACAATCCAGTTGGCATCCACCGCCTATTTTTCCCTATTCCCCCCCAAATGTCATTTTATTTTTCCAAATCATACTAAAATGGGACCTACGCCTATATACACTTGGGACACAAATCATGATTTGCCTCTGCATTAAACTCATAACATAACACAACCTAATCCAAAACAACTAGTGTTAGCGTATTTAATAATCTAACGTTCAAACAAATGCTTCCAGCTTTCAAAACTTGCGAAGCTGGCACCAGTAATTGATTCTCACGCGTCCCACCATACAGTACACAATCCATATTCCCAGTCATATTTCCCTAAACCTGTCTCTTCTTTATCACACACACATATATATAGACACCTCTTTCCCTTCACATCACAACACAACACAACATTTACATTGCTCTCTCTATCTCTCTCATTTTCTCCAATATGGCTTCTACTCGGAATGGGTTTTATGCCCTTATGCTAGTGGTGGTGGTGGTTGGCTCCATGGTGGCTTCCTGTGGTGCTAACTTCAACCAAGACTTTGATCTAACTTGGGGTGATCAGCGTGCTAAGATATTCAATGGTGGTCAGCTTCTATCTCTTTCCCTGGACAAAGTCTCTGGCTCTGGCTTTCAATCCAAGAAAGAGTACTTATTTGGGAGGATCGATATGCAGCTCAAGCTCGTTGCTGGCAACTCTGCCGGCACTGTCACTGCTTACTACGTATGTTTTATTAGTATTATAGCAGAATTAATTAAACTCCTCTAATTAATCTGATTCCTTTCTTCTCTTCCAACTCACACTATTCTTCTCTTCTTTCTTTTTCAAAAGCTACTTTAGTAGTATGACTTATTCATGAAACACAACTTACTTTACCCGCTCATAGAATACAACCATTATTACCACGCTTGCACATTTTTGGCATCAACCTTTCAAACGCAACAGTACATGCATTCATTGTAACAAACCCCTACAACAAATTATTTTACTTTCACTAGCCACAGCTATTTATTTATTTATCTATCACTCTATGATGATGCTTTCAATTAAACATGGACTAATTAATGAGTTGGACCTAAAACAGAACAAAACCTCATTAGTCATTTTCTTATCAAAACATTCCTTGTATTGTGTCAATAACGGTAGTATTTATTTCCATATATATGCAGTTGTCGTCTCAAGGGCCAACTCATGACGAGATTGATTTTGAATTCTTGGGAAACGTGAGCGGTGACCCTTACATTCTCCACACAAACGTGTTTACCCAAGGCCAAGGGAACAGAGAGCAACAATTCTACCTCTGGTTCGACCCCACCAGAAACTTCCACACTTACTCTATCATCTGGAAGCCCCAACACATCATGTGAGTGGAAAAAAAAAATCTTTCTTTATCTCTCGTCGTCTTAATTTCCCTTCATTAATGATAAGAAAACAAATCCATTTATCTCTTTTGCAGATTCTTGGTGGATAACATTCCCATAAGGGTGTTCAAGAATGGTGAGACTATTGGCGTTCCTTTCCCAAAGAAGCAACCCATGAGAATCTATTCTAGCCTGTGGAACGCTGATGACTGGGCCACCAGAGGTGGTTTGGTGAAAACGGATTGGTCCAAGGCACCCTTTACAGCCTACTACCGCAATTTCAAAGCAACAGAGTTCTCCACCTCTTCTTCCAATTCCTTCTCTGATGCTGCATGGCAGAGCAACGAGCTTGATGCCTATGGCAGAAGAAGACTGAGATGGGTTCAGAAGTACTTCATGATCTATAACTACTGCAACGATCTTAAGCGATTCCCACAAGGCATTCCTGCTGAGTGCAGGCGCTGAGACCTCATACCATTTTTTTGGAAAACATCTTATATTATTTTATGCCTTCCTCGGACCTGTTTTTCGTTTCTCCTTCTCCTTTATTCATCATCAAAATAAATCAAATTCGTTGTACCACTTTCTTGATCTTTTTAAAAATATGTTTTCTGGCCGTAAATAAAAAGTTGTGGTTGCACTGTAATCAATAGTCTCGAACTCTGTTTGTCTCTCTATATTCAGTAATTCCAATTTCCAAAGTCAGGGCCAATTTCACAAACACAAGAAAAATTTGTTCCCTTGAAAAACTAAAGCACTTTTTACATGAGCATCATCAATGTACTCAACAAGGCATTATTAATATTATCAGTATGATTCCAAGAAATAAGAACATAAGTTAGACGTACATATTGTTACTCTATGAGACGGTGCTTATATGCTCTGACCCAGCTGCCTTTCAAAAAATAATTCCAGATGTTAGAGTTAGAATTAGAATGAAATTTATAATACTCTGTGCTTCTGAAAGTTACATAAAACTGGAAAGTTGTTCGTCAATAAAATTCTCAGTTATTATTCTCACTAAGTCATGTTAATTCATTAAATAACATATCAACTATTTTCATTTTTTTAAGATATTAAACATTTGAATTTTAATTTAATAATTATTTTGAGATATTAAACGAATGGTTCCTCTATTGTTTTCTACCTCTTAATTAAACTTCACCAAATGGATGCCTCTCCACACAACCAATTGGACACGAGAACATCAAAGCACACGTCTTTAGTTACGTGCACTTCAGCTTCCATCTCAAAGAACACATTCCAAATAACATGGTTTGCTAGAGGAGCCAACCCATAATTTCATGAACTTCAGGCAAAAATTTCTAATGAATATTTTACCGGGAATTGGAAATACTGAACAGGGAAGCAATGTAATGGCGTGTGTGGCTGGTTAATATACAATAGTAGCAAAAAAAAACTATGTACTTATTTTTCTAACGGTACAAGTACAAGTAGGCCTCGCAATTGAAGTCCCGAATATTTAACTCATAATGAGTAATGATATTTGAGCATTTTATTATTTTTATTATTTTATTAACATTTCTTATTTTTATCGATTTCTTCTATCTTCTTTTCATATCAAAGCATTTATTATATTTATATTTATATTTTTTTCCTTTTTCTTGGAATGTCACTACAAGAAAAGTGTTGATTTTCGATGAATCTAAATCGGTCAGAATCGTTAAGTTTTTCGACGGACTTTTCCGATGTATAAATATTTGTTGTAAATGTTGTCAATTATGACAAATTATGGTATGTAGGAAATATTAATATGTTTCCAACGGAATATCGATGAATTTTTAAAGTATTTAATTGTCACAAAACTTTTATGACAAATAAATATCCGTGGCAAAAGTCTACTTGTTTTGTAGGTAATAAAATCTGCCGATAATAAATAAAATCCGTCAGAAAAAAGAAAGAAGACTCATTAAATGTTATTAAACACATGAGATAATGAAAAATGACTCATTAAATAGTTAAACACATAAACAGATTTCAATGCTTAATGTTGTTAAATATAATTATATACATACATATATACATATATATATATATATATATATATATATATAATATTGTTGTACTTATTATTGATTAAAAAGGATTTGAACATATATTTAAAAATGAAAATTTAAATATGTATAAGAATTTATTTTAATTTTTAATGTTAAATATAATTTTATATAAATTGTTTAATCTTTATATATATATATATATATATATATATATATATATATATATATATATAAACCAATCCTCCCCTTGATTCACGTATTTGATTTTTTGAGTATATTAAATGTTTTTACTTGAATATTAAAGAAATGGTTTTTTGCTCTCATAATTAAGTTAATTTTTTTAGAAAGATGACTGTAAAAAGCTGTAAAAATAGAAGAGAAAACAAATTGAAAAAATATATTATATTCACTAACGGGAATATTGTTTGCCAACTTATTTAATAACTCGTTCAATTAACATACACAGTAAATATTGTTTATAATATTAAATTTGTAATTTTAGTTTCTTATTTTTAAATCAAGATATTTAGTTTCATATTTTTAAAATAAGTAATTTTGATCTTTCTGTTCACCATCCCTTATTTCTATGTAATGTTAACATGAGGTTGATATGAAAAAAAGTTAAATGAACTAAAAAATAAAAAATATCTTAATAAAAATTTAACTGGTGATTTTATTCATAAATACACAATAAATCACTGATATATTTATTTTGTTTAATGAACTATATTAACTTTATTTTTTATGTATCATTAGTCTAGAGCTATTAATTTTTTTCTCAAATTATCAAAAATTAAAAATTTTAAAATATTGAACATATAAATATTTTAATTTTATTTTATATTATTTTATATATTTTTATTTTATATCATTTCATATGAAAATTGATTTTAATATAAAATTATTTTTATTCTAATTATTTATGTAAAATTAAAAGATTTATATATTAAATATTTTTTAATTTATAATTTTTATAATTAAAAATAATAATAAATCTTGACTGATGATACATAGAAAATAAGTGTTTTAGCATGATTTATTGTTTTGTTTTTGAATAAAAGGTTATGAGTTTAATTTCTATTAACACACATTGTATTTTTTCCATCAATATGTCACTTAAAATGATCAATTGAGAGAATAATTAAAATTATTTATTTTGAAAAAATAGCACGACTAAATGTTTTAATTTAAACTAGGGGAATCAAAATTATAATTTAGTTTAATAAAAAATGAGTTGTGGCTGGTTCAACTAATATGATCTATTCATATTTAAGGTATACTTTTTTTATTTAAATAAATTATACTAGTAAAAACAAAGCCCAACAATATGTTTACATTTCTATTTTATTATGGTATTTTATTGTGCTAAAATTGTATACATTATAGTAATTTCTTTTATTATATATTTATTTGCATATTGATTTTTGTTTAATATTTTTTAATGCATTGTTTATCTATAGTTATCTTTTTCTTACTACTTCTTGAAACATATAATATTATATATATATATATATATATATATATCAATATTTTTTCCATCCTGAATAAGAAAAAAAATAATTATATCTCATAAAGATTTTATATTCCTTGCAATTAAAATAAAGTGTAATTGTTCATTATTTTTAGTTAACTATTAAAAACATATCATCCATAAAATAAAAACAATAAACTTGAATAATTGTTAGTTGCTTATCATTTTCTCAAATTTTCATACTTATCTATAATTTTTAATACCTTTTTAATTTTATATTTAAGAATTTCAACTGAATTAAATAAGTTAATTTTATTTGTCATATAAGTTTGATCTAACCTCAACTAATACGTAAAAAAAACCTCAACTAAAATATATCTCATTTAATTTTATCGTATAATAGTTTTAACATTTATATTATAAAAAAATTGTTTTTTATATTTAAAATCTCAACCGAAATCATCTCAAAATAAAACCACAACGGGGCAAATACAGAGAAATTGAAGACATTGATTAACTATAAATTTGTTTTGATTTCTTTAGAATTTTAAATATTTTGTTTTTTATTTAATTTTTTTCACAAATTTTTAACTCAGATAAATTATAAAAAAAAACAGCCTTATTCAGTTGTGATAAGTTAAAAGAAGAGCAAAAAATTAGGAGCGGTATATATAGTTAATTGAAATCTACTAATAATAAAAATGATTAATTAATTGTGTGCCTGAAAGGAGTGTAATTATGGTCTATGGCTTATGAACAAATTATAGAAAACAAATACAAATGATTATTGCTGAATCCTACAGAATATTCTTTATCACAATCTGGTGGAAGCATAGCAGCAGGTCCTTTCTGAGGATCAGAATACTTTATGTACACAACCTTCTCCTCTCCATTCGCAACCTTGGAGTGGAAGCTCACCAATAATCTAGCACAATCCCTGTTTGCAACCAAATACATTGAAAACTTGAAACTTTAGCTATATATAACAGCGATGGAGGAATTGGTAAATGTAAAACTTTTATAAATCAGATTTGTAAACTATGGTTTATGACTTATGAACGAATTATGGAAAACAAATACAAATGATTATTTCTGAATCCTTCATAATACTCAACCTTTCGGAAACAGTGGCCTTTTTATCCTGTATTGAAGAAAATAAAAAATCATGTCTCAGTTTAACATCATGATGAAAAATAAAGTCATAAACAACAGGGAAGCACATATTGGAAATCAAGTTCAAGGAAATGTGTATGCCTAGCAAGCTTTTCAAAGACTGCAAGCATCAACACACCAGTAAATCACAATTTCACATTCCAAATAATAATATCAATAGCCAACCACAACTCAATAGAAAGAATTCTAAACTATGTAGGACAAATGAACGGTTCAGGCAAGCAAAGTGGTTTGCTTTCTCTGGAAGGACTCTGCTGCATTTATGGAAATTTAGTGAGAGCTGAAGAAAATAAAAAAAAATTAATGCACACTGATTTCATTGATATATGGAATATTTTGAACTGTAATCCTGCAATTACGGTTAAATTTTGTACTTAACAAATTAAAGCAGTGAAAATCAGGAGGAATAAATGATTAAGGAAAGTGAAACCCATGTAGAATCATGGAATGACATAGCAACCTTAACCTTGGGTGCCTACTTGTCATTGTCATTGCCCTAGCTTCTCGTGAGGGCTTTCGCGCAATTTGAAACCAGAGCAAATCAGGGCCAAAACTGAGTTATGATATTGTGCAAACTTGGTTTGCAGCTTATAATACGTTAAAAATTATATAAAAATCTGAGGCGTACAAAGAAAAGGAAGAGAGTGAAAAAAAAATTAAATCAGGTTGGATATTGTGCAGTTGAACGATATTTCCATTCTAATTGAGAGATCAAGTTATGATATTGAATCCAGAATCATAAAAGATTGCGGTAAGCCAATATGTGCAGTTACATGCAAAATAAAAATTTGATATTTTTAAAATTAAAAAACACAGTGAAGAGAAGAAGATTCTAGAGTCCAAACTGTAGTTTTTAACAAAGTCTAAAACTTTCGATCAAATTAATGAAAACCCATAAGCCAAAAATTGATCACAGAAAATGGAAGCCGTATAGAATGCATAGTCATGGAATGAAATGTGGACCTTAAGAACCCACTTATCGTTGCTATGACCGTTTCACTTTTCTTTGTCATTGATTTTGAGGAAGGCGTAGGAAATCAAAGGGGTAAGTGGTATATATAATTTTTCCATCCCTGAATGAGAAACCAAATAATAATTGTATCTCAAAAACATTTTTTATTCCTTGAAATTAAAAAAAAACTTGTAATTGTTCGTTATTTTTAGTTAACTATTAAAAACATATCATCGCAAGAAGTCTTAAAATGTTTTTATTCTTATTTTACAATTTCCAGCGAATGAAGTAGTCTATGAAGCCGCAGAATTGCCTTCATGGACAATGTCAATGTGAAACAGAATCAACTTTAGACTAATGTAGCACCACGATGGATGAAGATGAAAAGAGAAAGCTGGAAGGATGAATGAATAGAAACTGGAATATGTCTTAGTTCACCCTGTTCGTGAAAAAGAAAAAACGTGTAGCGGATGAAGGGAGTGTGCAGTTACCTTATGGTAGAAGTTGAGTCGATTACTCTGTTTGAGTGAAGGAAAATTTATGAAACACCAAGAGAGTGTGCAGTTACTTATCCGTTAACTTTTCTGTATAATTCTATTCTCATTTAATCCTTCAATTAATTCATGTATTACAATTGTAGTAGGGGTTGCAATTACAATTATAGTAGGGGCTGCAGAATAAATGAAGGGAAAAAATGTCCACATAAATGTGTGCACCAAAAGAAATATCCCTGGTATACTGGATGCATGAGATTAAGTTACAGATCACAGGTTTATACCTTAATAGTCGATAGAGGTTAGGTTTCAACTATTTGTTAAAATAATCATGTCTTTCTTTTAAGTTTACATCCAGTTTTTTTTTTTATGAGAGAAAGTTTACATCCAGTTCAAAATAGAGAAAATAATTTATGTAATGTGAATATAAAATACTGCCATTACAAATTACATATATGAAAGTTTTATTATTATTTTTATAATTATCTTAAAAATCATATTAATAATAATTTTTTGTTAATTGACAACATAAAGAAAATGTACACTTGCAATGAAACAACTTATGATCATTAGACTTTTAAAAATGTTATTCATCAATTTTTTTAGAAAGTTAATAAGTTGGCCTATTTAAATAAATATTAATAATATAATAATATTACTATTATATTAATTTTTTACTAACATATTTTTATATTATATATTAATTAATTAATTAATTAATTAATTAATTAATTAATTTAAAGACTTCAACTTGTTAATTTAGAATATCTCCAATAAAAAATAGTGACTTAAATATATTTTTATCATATTTGTAATATTTTTTTCAATTTATTACCTAAATTTTTTTAACAACCTAATATTTTCAAACTTTTATTTATAATATTTAGTCTGATTCTCATGACGTGATAAAAATAGTAAATATTTTTAAATCATATGTGATAATAAGATGACAAGTAAAAAGAGTTAATTAAAATTTTATAAAGGAGATGTACTTAAAGCAAAAATTTTATGATTGAGGGAGTAAAAAATAATTTCTTACTGACATTATTGATTAGTTAAAACAAGTTTCTTATGTGCCTAATTACCAATAATATTGCACATGCAATGAGTTTAGCTCGGTAATATATGTCAAGTTTAGGGAAAGGATATGAGTTAGATCTTTTCAAAATATATTTGGTAAAAAATGAAATTTTTTAAATGTAATTAAATTTTGAACTGAAAATTAATTTTATAATCAATCTAAAAAAGTCAAAATTTACCGAGATATCTCAAAGTTTCATCAAAAAATTTAACAACTTAATTAGAGTGGCTGAAAAAAAAAAACACTCAGCACTACATGGGTACCCAAGGAATTCAAGGCGCTTATCAATCAATTTGGGCTAAAGTCTGATGTGCAGAAGCTACAAAAAAGAGATGAAAAGCAATTCAGGTTCATTTGTCTTTTACCATTTTTATGATTTAATTTTCTCAGTGCACTGTACTTTTATTTTATTCATAGCATATTGTATCACTATCACCATACACGAGTTTTACAGTATTACATTTGTTTTTTGTTTTTATTTTTATCGCATCCTTGTTTTTTGCTCTATCCTTCTTGGTATCTATTTTGGCCATTGACACATACCTGAGTCCTGCACCTCGACCTCGCGAACCACTGAACAGAGATGGGAGAAAGACAAAAATTTTGACCCACTTTGAGTGAAGGAAGGATCACCACCAAGACTCTTTTAGACCTTTACAATTCATTATAATTATTTGGTAAATTTAGATGAAAAAATTGTTAAAAACATCATACTTAAATAAAATGGTTTGTATTAAGCAAAAAAAATGGGAAGAATAATACACATTAAAGTATCAAAATTTGACGACATAGACAAACAAGTAAAACCCGCTAATTAATTATAATAATGGGTGTTGTATATGCAATGAGATGAATCATAAAGATATATATTATGGGTTAAGGAATCAATAATAGATTTTTCATTAGAAAAACATCACAAATATATTTAAAAGGCTACTTAATTTTTGTTCCTGTATTTTTTGAAAATTTCAATTTTAGTTATCCTGTCTTCTAATTAAAATATTTCCTCCTTCACTTTTAAATTCCTTGATTTTAGTTCTCATTTGCCTATTTCAAGAGTTGATTGGGTGTATTTTTGATATAAATTAAATTTATCAGCAATTATAATTTTAAACTTTTGATATATTGTATAAACTAAATATGTCTTTCTTTTATAAATACACTTAATATTAATATTACAGTACTATTTACCAATCCTAATTAAAATTGTATTCTAAAATTAAAATTATAAATTTAACGGCAACAATGTCTTACGACCACTTAAAACCAACGTGTTTTATTTTCATTACTAAAGTTAGTATTTACAATAAAATACTCTACAATTTTACAGCACCAAAATATATTATATTTAAATTTAAATTATATTTTGCAAATTCAAATTATAGTTCTTTATATATTTCAATTTCAATGCAATTTAGCAAAAAATCAGAAAGAAGATTATAAAATAAAACAGAAAATTATCAAATTTAATTTTCCTTGATATTCTGATTTATTTATTTTATTAGTTGTAAAATGCTTATTTGTTGTGCCTAAGAATAATGTGTTGGATTTGTGTCTACTAAAAGTTTTTCCAATGTTAATAAATTACATAAATTAATAATTGGAATTGATCATAGGAACTAAAATTACATATTTTTTAAACAAATGGGAACAAAATGTTACAATTAAAAAATGAGATATTAAAATTATAATTTTTTTTTAAAATGAGGGAAAAAATATTTCAATTAAGAAATGCGAGAAATAAAATTATAAAATTAAAAAAATAGAAAAATAAAAATTACATTTTAGCTTATTTAAAAATAGTAGAATCATATTAATGCTATATTTTAATATAAAAATTTATTTCTTAAAAGAATATTAATTAATATTTGCATATTTTTTTAAGAGTATTGATTAGCATTTGTCATACTAGATTAGATAGCTAAAATAAGTTTCTCAAAATATGTTGTTGCACGCATGCATCAAGAACGGAACACTAATGTGCATATGTTTTTCCTTCTTATTTTCATATATAAGTTTCTAAATTCATAAAGTTGATATTGTGTATTAATTTTATTTAATCAAACATTTGGATAGTTTGTATAAAGGGGCAAACTTAGGAAGTCTATTTCAATTTATTGAGTTATGTGAGTTGTCCCTATCGGAATTCGAATTCTTCTTCTTACTAATTGAAAAAAGATCATATAACCGCACCATGAACATTGGGGCGGGTTTGTTAAGGCTGATGATCGTGTTCAGACCCAGAAAACAGAATTAGGCCCAGTCCGGAAGGCTCGAAATGTATAAAATTGCGTGCATATTTTGAGGCCCAAATGGTAAAACAATTTTGTGTTCCATAATCCACATGATGCTTCTTTACTTGGGAAAAAAGATAATAATGTTTTGTGATTTTAATATTCTCAAAACTGGGCAAATGGAAAGATACAGTGGAATTTAAGTAGAAGCTAATTTATAATAAAGTAATAAATTATAATACATTTTTTTTGTATTAGAAGTGGTGTACACAACATTGTATATTTATTTTTCAATTATGAGTGATTATATTGATATTTCTATTTTTAATTTATTTTTTCATTTTCTTTTCTATCATATCAATTATAACATTTATTATTTTCTCTTTTTTACTTTTTCTTATTTTCACTCTACTTGTCTATTAAGATTATATCTTACCAAATGTACGTATTAAAAACAAAGTGGGCCAAGAAATGCAGTCTGTTAAAAGTTAAACCAGATGTTTCCTCTTGAGAAAAATATTACATTCACATTTTGTTTAATACTTTATTGCAAAAACAATGACTTTATCTGTTTCTTTATACACTGCATAATTTACTTTGTAGTAAATAAATCGTAATTGGAATATTGCAAAAAAAAAAATGTAGTTAATATGGGCAGTTAATGGGGGGATGGGAAGCTTCCGCGGAAAGCGAAAAGGGAAATGATAAAATCTTAAAAAGTTAGGACCGTATCAAAAGTAATAAATGAAAAAGGATTAAGACAACAGTGTTTGGCATATTATTGTGATCGACCGGGCGTGATTACTTTTATTAACTCGATTAATTAATCTAATTAGTGCCGCTTCAAATCCGGAAAAGAAAGTAATAATAATTTGGATATTTACATAATTAGACCGATTCTACCATCGCAAAAAGAAAAAAGAAAAAAGCAAACTTATAATTTAAGACTTTGTTACCCATAAGTGGCATTTTATTTTTTTAATTATCGTTTTGGAAGTAGTTTTTAAATTAATTACTAAAAATGTTACCACTTTTTAGTCAAAATTTTATTTTTTTAATTTGAAGTCGTAAAATTTTTTTTACAAAAATCGAAAATATATTTACGATTTTTTAAATTTTAGATTTCTTTTCAATTTTTACTGTTTTTTTATTTTTTA
>CM023951.1:32747488-32785868 GCA_013407115.1 Glycine latifolia
TTTTTGAGGGTGGGAATGCGACTATTTCAATCCAGGTTCTTCGACAAGTAACTGATAATTTCAGTGAGAAGAACATTTTGGGTAGGGGAGGATTTGGGGTTGTTTATAAAGGGGAATTGCATGATGGAACACAAATTGCCGTGAAGAGAATGGAATCTGTTGCAACGGGGAGTAAGGGATTGAATGAGTTCCAAGCAGAGATTGCAGTTCTCAGTAAAGTCAGGCACAGGCATTTGGTGGCTCTTTTAGGGTATTGCATTAACGGCAACGAAAGGCTTTTGGTGTACGAGTATATGCCTCAAGGGACATTAACGCAACACCTGTTTGATTGGGGTGAAAATGGTTGTGCTCCTTTGACTTGGAAACAAAGGGTAGCAATAGCTTTGGATGTAGCTCGGGGAGTGGAATACTTGCACAGCTTGGCTCAGCAAAGCTTCATTCACAGGGACTTAAAGCCCTCAAACATATTGTTGGGTGATGACATGAGAGCCAAGGTTGCAGATTTTGGTTTGGTTAAAAATGCGCCAGATGGGAAGTATTCTGTTGAGACACGCTTGGCTGGAACATTTGGATATCTAGCACCGGAATATGCAGGTATATTTGGAAAGCCTTTTGAATATAAGTTTGTATTAATTACTTTTTTGAGTTTTTATTTATTTCCTTTTCTGGTTATAACGGTCTATAGGTTACTACTACATTAATCATTATATTTTTTGAACTAATAACTGCTGTTTTTCTCCTCGTAATGGTCAGTTATTTGGATTTTTTGTTATCTTGTTTCATGATTTATTTTCTTGCTAAATTTTGTGTTTTCATATGGATCTACTGGATAGATGGGTTCAGGGCACATTATATATTGTGCCATTTATAATTAAGTTGCTGGCTCCCAATTACATTTTTTATGTGATGAATACTCTGATTAGATTAAATCTTGGATTACTGAAGGAGTTTTGCTACACTCTCCTCCTGATACTTAATAAAGTATTAAACGTGAAATGGGTGCATTTAGTGTCATGGGAAGATTAAAAGTATTTAATACTCTTTTTATTTAGCAATTAGAAGGATTGGTTAAGAATTTTTTAGAATTATTCTTAACTGTATTTTGGCATAGGTTTGTAGTTGTTCTCTTCTCTGTTGTTACTTTTCAGTTTACTGTAGGGTTCCCTGATGCCCAGACGGCCAGACATGCCTTGATTAGTCCGTTGATAATTCCACTTTTTCACCAACATATATTTGTGCATTTTTAAAAGCATGTCCTATTATTTTCTTGGTCTCCACTGCGTCAGTAGTATGAAGAATATTTGTCTTGTTTTATTTTTCGTAGAATTACAGTTAGCTAGAGCTAGATTATTGTTGCATTAAATGCAATTAGTTGCGTTAACTTTATGTTAGCCTATTCCTTTACTTGTAATTAATGTGATAGTGTTTCTTGGCAGCTACCGGAAGAGTGACGACCAAAGTAGACGTTTACGCATTTGGAGTAGTTTTGATGGAACTGATTACTGGTAGAAGGGCATTGGATGATACTGTGCCTGATGAAAGATCTCACTTGGTTTCCTGGTTCCGTAGGGTACTAATTAACAAGGAGAACATCCCAAAGGCAATTGATCAAACTCTCGATCCCGATGAGGAAACCATGGAGAGCATATATAAAGTGGCTGAGCTAGCTGGCCATTGCACTGCTCGTGAACCATACCAAAGGCCTGATATGGGGCATGCAGTGAATGTCTTGGGTCCTCTGGTAGAGCAATGGAAGCCCACCACCCATGAAGAAGAAGGTTATGGCATTGACCTTCACATGAGCCTTCCTCAAGCTCTGCGAAGATGGCAAGCCAATGAAGGCACTTCCACAATGTTTGACATGTCCATCTCACAAACTCAATCAAGCATTCCTGCAAAACCTTCCGGATTTGCAGACTCCTTTGATTCAATGGACTGCCGGTAACAAAAAAATGATAAACAGGACAACATCCATATTCTTCTCAGTTGGAAGGACCAGATGAGAAAGTTGTTAAGTAAGCTGTTCTGATCTCGCAACATCACCTAATTGTATCACAATTTATTTAATTTTTTAAATGATGATTTTTTATGTTCTTGCGATCTCTATTTGTACAAGTCTGGTGTCCTTTATAGAGTTTTTCCAAGGCTAACGGATTGGTTTAGGTTGATGGTTGGATTCTTGGATGAGAAGTATTATAGAAAATGTTAATTGTATGATATTTTTCAACATTTATTCAATGAGAAGAAAATTTATTGCATCTGGTTGTTTTGTCCCATGCTTTTTGACCAAGCATATAATGTTTACAATTTATTGCCAATGCCGCGTAAATAAACAGCAATGTAGCAGATGGAGGAATCCAATCTAATGAAAGCTATAGCATGAATAATTCAAAGTTAATCATGTAGCATCGGCACAAGGAGGACCCTTTAGCATCTTTTAAATTCCTTTTTTGGTTGTCAGATTTTGTATTCTGCTATTATTTTCCCTGTTTTTTGAGTCCGGCTTCTGTGGCATAATAGAGTGATTTGATTTGAATAGAAAATAAATGAAAGAAATTTGGACGTGCAGAGCAGAGCCACCAAAATTATGTTGATGGTGGCAGCTGACCTTAGTTTCAGTTGAGGAGCCTACACGTTTGCGCATATTACGGTATTTTAAGTCTGGATTGGTTGAGAAAGCACATGCGGTGGGTTCCATCGTTACACATGCCATGATTTGACAATCTAGATTCTACACACATGCCATGCCAGCCAACCCCAAGCCACCGTGTACTCACCACCGAAACGGTGGTGGAAGACTGGAAGCTCATTTTGTCTTGTGTGACTGATTGTTGTGACTTATGCGCAAAAATGTTGAGCATACATACAAATTAACTTAATAGCTATATATTTTAATTTACTATTTTATACACAATTTGTTACATTTCATGCTTAAAATCTTTATGCAATTATTTTTTCTGTGGGTTTCTTAATAGAGTAAGTGGCTTACACAATTTCTTAGAGCGTTAGTTTTCTGTTGAATGGAGAAGCTTCAATTTTTTGCCCTCGCATTTAGTGCATAGAAAAGCATGAAAATTAGTGGAACGGAAGTTGTAACGCTAAACAAACATGCACTTAATAATTTTTTTTAATAAATTATTATTTTAGTTTATTACATTGTGTAACTTGTTAATATATTCTTAAAACACAAAAATATATTATATGTTAATCTTCTTATGATATAATTTTAATAATCTTATTATTTTATAAAAATATTCAATAAAAATAAGTGTACTTAATATACTAACTAAAAACTTAAAACAATCTATGTTTTTATTTCACAATTAAGAAAATGATTTAAAAAATAATGTAAGAGAATTTGAAGTATTCCATATATAATGCAAATGTGTAGCTATTGTAAAACAGAAAAAAAAAACCCGGCGATTTGTTGTGATTTTGAGCTGTCGTCAAAATTAAAGCAAGTCGGGTAGTTGAAAATAATTGGCAGTTGGTGATTCCGTGATTGAGATGTGATTACATGAAAGAGAATACTCATTAATTACTAGAATTAAATTGTCGCCAGTTTTTGGAGATAAAGTGTTGCTGGGTTAACAAGAACAACACTATATTTGCACTTAGGAAGGCAATAACCGCAAGACAGAAACACACATAAGTAGACAATTGTGGGATGAATAAGTTAAAATACCTTATCAAACTAATTGAAGGCTACTTTATCAAAATATTAATAATTGAATTTGGAATATGTTTGCATGTGCATCGAATATGTAATATATATGTTGGAAGAGGTTGATGAATCTCAATATTTTTAAAAATTAGTTTTTTTAAGATATTTGAGATTCACTTAAAAACCAATTTTCATAAATTTTGTTCTTTTGGACAGTTATGGAAACAATTATTAGTTTTAGATTACTCAAATATAAAGTTTCTTTCTCTCTCTAAGAAGATATTTGTGAAAATCAAATTCAGATTTTATGTAAAATCAAATACGTTGTTTTGAGTAAAATTCGACTTAAATTTCTTAAGGCTTAAACAAGATTTTGAGTTTGAATATTATAAATAACAAAAACATGATTAGAAGAAAACATTTCACTAAAAGTGATTATCTAAATTTTCAAAGAATATTAATCATTAACAAAATTAGTAAATATTTCACACCAATATTATGGTAAAAAAATATTTAAATATTTATTTAAAATCATATCACCTAATATTTAATTGTAATTCTAGATAATTCAATCTAAATATTAATTCAAATACATGCTCTTTGTTTGTCTCTCTTTGTCACATTACTCTCTTCTCTCTCTTTATAAAATTTGTTATAAACATAACATTATTGAATTTGATATATGTAAATTAATTAGAAATCACATTATAGATATTAGTTTTACATTAAATTATAAAAAATAGCAATTTTAATTATATATATATATCAATTTATGATTAATTAATATTATCAAAATCCGTACATCATTGTATTTCAATTAAATTTATATGTTAATAACTCATTCTATTTTTTCTTTTTATATAAAAACAATATATTTGATGAGTCACCAAACATAAACAGCTAAACACAAATACAATTACAATTACGCAACCCTTTAGAAACATACATATTCTAATATAAAATCCGTGAGTGAGATTATAATTTCGACAGACATTCAAATAACATTTGAACAGTTCTAAAATATTTCCATCAAAACAAGATATTTCAATTAAACTTTAATGGTCCATTTGAATGGAGAGAAAAAATACGAATAACCATGTATTTTTTATTGTTTAGTTGGAGAGAAAGAGGAAAGAAAAACAAGAAAACGTTGATTTTGCATGCACAAATTTATGGACAAATTTTTGAGACAAAAACAAGTAACTTTATATGATTATTCAAATCATAACAGTAAAAATTAATATTTTAATTGAGACTAGAATTTATAAGAAAGAAACTAGAATTATGAATCAAATATGTGTATTTACAGATAAAAATATTTAGTTATTGGAGAAAAATTAATATATTTTTAATGTTGAATTGATATCAATTAAGACAAAAATAAAAATTAGGTCAAACTTTTATTTGATATTAAAGTAATAATTATGAATAGCGATTGATTCTCGGTCAAAGTAGAAAAGTTCGATCTATTATGAGACATAATACATTACAAATGCATGATCATTCCCAAATTTTTTTCCTCTCCCGTTTTTCTTTCCTTCAATCCAAAGGCGGGCAAAACAAATGATTCCTCTCAACTAAATTTTCTGTCTCTGAGTTGGCAGAATTCAAAAGCTGCTTCTGTCATTTGACAGGTTCTTGGAGGGCAAATCACCAGACATAAACAGCCAAACACAACTGCACAACCCTTGGATTGATTTAGACATGTATTTCAATAATGCTTAGCAGCTCAAAAATCATTATAATAAAATCAGTTATATCAAACTTTAAAAATACTATCATTTCAAAAATCATTCCATTAAAATCGGTTTTTTTATTATCAAACTTTAAAGTAAATAATCTCTCTCTCACATCTCTTTGTTAATTAGTCTAATAACTCTCTAAATAGATAAGGAATTAAAAATATTTATAAAAAAAAAAACATGATTATCTCATCAGATTTTTTGATGATATGATAAGTCATTAAATTTGAATTATCAATTTGGTCGATACATTATGTTACTTAATAATAATAATAGAGACTAAACAATGTTATGAGAGAAAAAAAAAATATAAGACTAAAAAGTCTAATAAAAATTATTTGGAAACAAAGTGAAATTTACTGACCAAAATATAATTAGTACTTATCATTATTATCATTGTTTCTTTTTTCCACACATAAAAATAATAGATATTATTTCTGACTAATTTTAAAATTGAAAACAATGTAAAATCTGTGAAACTAATTTTAGTTTAACTGGGTTGCTTATATTAAAATCCTAATGATTTATTATAGTGGTTTATTCATATTAATTAAAAGTTACAAGAGAAGAAGCAAAAGGAGAGAATACATGGTTGCATATATGATGGAGCACCAAGATAAGAGGCAAGTCGTAAAATGTGGTTGAATATTCCGCCAGCTGTGACTTGAGCAGCAGGTCCAGGTCCAGGAACTATCAGAGGCTGCTTTTTATACCTTCTTGTTGTGAATGCAATAATATTATCTGATCCGGATAGTTGTGCAAATGGATGATCCTTCTTTTTTTCATTACTCACCTCTACCACTACCACGTATCTCAAGACCTTCAAACATAACATAACATAACATGCTCTTCAAAAAATGCCATTATATATGAGAAATGCCTTTAATTTCTAATTATAGTAGTTTAATCAGGATTCCAGAATAATGTCTAGTTACTCACTTCTCCGGCACTCTCCGCATCTTTTAATTTCTCTGTTAATTCCTGGTCAAATTTCTCTGTTATACCCTGCATCCCTTTCTTCAGCTACCACCTCACTAAAAACCCGGCCATCTTTGAAGTTATTAAAGATGTAACTCAAAGTCCCACTGCAAAATCAAAGGCAGTACCTTATGTTGAAAGCATAAGATCAAATGAATAATGCCTAATTAAAGACATCAGTGATCCATGAAGTGATGTTCTTTCATTTATTTTTCTCTTCAGAGAGCAAAAACTTCATGAGTGCAAAAACAGAAATCAAAATTCTGAGATGTGAGGTTGTCTAATATTCAAAAAATGAGACACAAAAATAGTTTCAAAACGAACCTGAAGATACCTTCAATTTGCAATATTCTGTCACCAGTCTCAAGAAGGCCACGTAAAGTGCTGATAATTGGAAGACCAGCCCCAACACTAGCTTCATAAAAGTAATGTGTATATGATTGCCTCTGAAGAGCTCTTTATCTCAAATACTGGCCATGTATGCAGAGTGAAGGTGAGAAAGCCGCAAAAGTGGATAATAAACACAAGTTATATTACAAAAAAGTGTTTCATTTAATTTTACCTTATAAAGTGGTCCTAAATTTGACTTCTTATTGGGGGTGATCACATGTATTCCTTTGCGCAGCTAGTCATCGAAAATTGCTTGCAGTAACAGAGTCGGCTGTGCAGTCCACTAACACTGTTTGGTATAAAATGATTTCCATGCACATGTTGAACAAATTTTTCCAAATTAGCCACTTCTTTTTTTTTTCTCGATGTTCTCTCCATTTATCTAAGTTGATGCCCCTGAAATCAGACATTATAGATCATCATTATTGAATGACAACCAAAGCAATATGATCGGGAACAAAATAAGATGAATTGTCAACAGAATCATATGTTTGACATTACACGTCTTCATTTTCAGTGATACAAACCTAAGATGGCACCCTTTCAATGGAAAAACCAAGCTAATTACGGAACAAGAAGAATCAAATTAAAAATTGTTGAAGCATTAATTTTTGTTAGTGATGACTTTTCTCACTTGTTTTGACTTTGACTTAAGCTGTGATTATCCAATCGACGCGAATCATTGTCCTCGTACTTCCTTTGGGATAGAGTTTTTTTTTTTTTTTCTCACTTTAGGGATCGATTATTATGTATAGGGTCTCAAATATGATGTCCACTATTTGATGTTCAAATTATAAAAGCTGAATAATATGACTTACGTATCATCATCAAGGAGCATCAACTTTGAACCCATGATGCCCATTACACGCAAATCAATGTTAAATTCTTCTTTCAGATTTGCAGCCATCATAAACAAATAATGTTACAAAAATTCGGGATGAACCTCGAGAAACCTTCAAGGGTGTTGACTTTTTAAAATAAACCAAGAAGGCAAAACATTCGTTAATTCAATGTCACATTCAAGTTTGATGGATGTATATTTTCTAAGTAGTTTCCATAATTTCAACTTTATTAGTTCATATTATTGCTCTATTGTTTATCATATATATATATAGGAATGACTGAAGAGATATCTCTAACTCTTGAAAATGATAGAAACCAATTAATTTGGATTGAGTGGCTTATTAATTCATCTACGCAAAAGGCATCTCAATCAAATAAATACATTTTTTGTGAATTATCAAATAATTACATTACTGAAATAAAGTGCAAAATAAATAAATTACAACAGCACAACAATAAGTATCATAACACTAACATAAACCATAATTTCCTGAATCCTAACCTTAGCCAATGCATCGAAAAGGGTGGCACTAACTCCAGTAGTACTTGCCATTTTCTGGCCGACAGCTGCCAAAGTACTTCAATTTGGAATGATTGCAACCTGAAAGGTGGGTGGCTACATAGTTTAGACCTAATAAAAACAAAATAAATTTAATTTAATGGGTTGTATATTTCAACAAAATATACAAGCACGTAAAATCTAAAAATGACCATTTTTGATGATTATGTGTGCTGGGTGCCCTGAACATATCGTTAGATATCTAATATCCAGCAATCTATTAACCATTACCCACGGAAATCACCAAACTTTTGCAATATGTGAGAAATTAATTCAACATTAATGAAATATATCCCTAATTCCCGTTCAGAACTTTCAAATAATTTAAAGGTAGATCCTAGGTCCTGAAGATATTAGAGAAATTCTTTCATCGTCCATGCATCAGCCAACAGTTTTTCAGTCTCAATTATTAAAGTATCAATAATATTTGCTTTCTTTTTCCATACCATGTGGCCTATATTTAGAATATTTATTGTATGCTTAGTCTGCCACTAATTAATGGGGCAAACAAAAAGAAATAAGGAAAATCTATATGATATGAATCTTCAGCTTTATACCCTTAAACAGTTCAAAATATGATAAATATTCTTGAATCATGATATCACGTCACTACTGAACAGAGGAATTTGATTGCAATCAAATTGAAATTAGCATGTGGTTGTATCAGAATTACATTTGGTACCTGAGAAAGACGCTCAACATCCAAAGCGCCATGAAACACAGACTGCGACACCTCAGCAACAGCTTTTACTTCTTTTTCAGGCACAGCAAAGCACACAGAATGCTCACTACTCGCCTACAAAGTTCATTACCATAGCAGATTCATATATATAACTATGGAAAATTAGGCAAAAGAACAGAAAAAGATAGTGAGTGCACCTGAGATATCATAATAACATTAGCTCCAACGTCTTTTACTGCACCAAAAATAGCGCTAGCTGTACCTGGAACACCAGCCATTCCGGTTATGTAAAAGAACAACTTTAGAGACTACAACTTTGAGGAGTCAAAGCAAAAAATGAATGCAATTCATGACTCACCCCTCGACATTTACAAGTGCCAAGTTGTCTATTGTTGTAAAGCCTTTGACATAATTTTTTCATCACCAATAATAGAAGGATGGCAGATCTTTGTTCCAGAAGAAGAGAGGTTGAAAACATTCCTTATTATAATTGGTATGCCATATCCAATAACTGGAATTATTGTGAGTGGATGTAAGACATTGGCACCAAAATCAGACTGCGCAAGATGCAGTTTGAAAGTTAGTCTCCTGAATTTTGATGGACACAACTAGCTTTGACACTTTCCAGAGTGAAACTTACCATTTCCCATGCTTCTTGATAAGACATCGTCTTCAAAATCACAGCATCACCAACTGCAGAACATATCTATACTAAATTAAACCAACACTAAGGCTATAGAACATAAAACAAAACAAAAGCATAATCACATAACAAACCTTTTCTAGGATCTGCACTATACACACCATCAACATCTGTCTAAATTGTGACCTGACGAGCCCTACACAGAGCACCCATGATTGCTGCCGAGAAGTCACTTCCATCTCTCTTGAGAGTAGTAGGAATGTTTTGAGATGTGCTTGCAATAAATCCTGTTGCAACAATTACCTTAGATGGATTTAGAGCATACCATTTCTCAAGTCTCAGTTCAGATTCCAAGTAGTCAGGATCAACTTGATCAGAACGAGTAGGTTTTACAATAAGGACTTCCCTTGCGTCCATCCATTTGCAATCAATCCCATTCTGCAGAATGAAAGGAAAGCAAATGCAATCAGCACAATTCAGTTTTAAGAAGAAAAAACCTACACGCATTTCTTATTAGAATGACATACTTTCTTAATTACTAAAGACAATGTCTGTGCAGACCATAACTCCCCATGTCCGACAACAAAGTCAGTAAAGGTTTCTGTTGCATGGCCAGCTGCAAGATATTAAGTATGTTAGATGGGTTTTTGATTCTATGGGGGAACAAACAGACAGAACGAAAGAGAGCAGGTAACGGTACCTACGTATATGACTTGAAGCATTGCCTTGAGGTCGCTGATGTCTTTATGCAACTGTGATAAGAAAGTAGCAAGATCATCTCCAGCAAGCAGGTCATGTGCAGTGTCGCTGTGCTTCTCAAAAACTGCATCCAGTGCAGAAACATAAGACTCGTCCTGAGATTGAGCCTTGTGGATAAGATCATAATCATGTCTGTCACCTTTGACATAGCAGAGACCACAACCAATTTCCTCTCAGAATCATCTTTAATAATTATGTCTGCAACATTATTTACTCTGGAGGAGTTTCCCACACAACTTCCACCAAACTTGTTGTGAACAGACCAAGTCTCTCCTTTGGGAAGCCGTTTTTCCTCTACAGCTACATCAACTGAAACATCTGCTAGTAAATAAAGAAAAGCACACACTAAATTGTTATGCATTACACTGACGTGAATACCTTATGCAAGATTACAAGAATGCAGTCCTGTGTATATATAATTAGCTCAAGTATGATAATTAACCTGTAATTGAAGCACGCATCCTGGTGCTTGGTGTTGGTGATTCTCTCACTGAGAATGCAGTTGAAGGAATGAGAGATCACTGAGCCAAACGACACCATTGGCAATGCCATGGATGTGCTGTGCTGTGTAGAGGAAAAAGGACAGTGACAAGTCTATTTATTATCAAGACTCATTATAAACATTAATCTCACTCTCTTACTACTTGCTTTGCTTCTAATTCATTTTTTTTTTATCTCTTTCTATATTTGTCATTTTATCACATACTATTACATTTAGTATTATTTTATTTCTTCTATATATCTCTCTCCTCCCTCTACAAAGTACAAACCACTATTTTTGGAGTGAACGTTTATAATTTTTAATGAATTAATTGTGTGCCAGTCTTAGTATCTAAGCCCTTCGTCAGTGTTAGGGACACCATAGAAAAATAATTCTCCCCCCCAGTTTTCAATTATTTCAAGGAATCGTGCCATTTAATTTCGTTCATTTTTTGGAATTGTTCTGTCCCCTCTTAAATTCATCTACTCGTACTGAAAATGATAACCCCCATAACATTAGCCATTGTGATGATAGGAATACATTTTACTGCGTTTTCTTTTCAACACAATTTTTGATTGATTGATTGATTGAATGGAATAAAATATCACTGCATATCATTTTTCTTCAAATGCATCACCTTTCATCAATCTAATTAATTATTTATAACTTTATTCACATTTTAACAAAGTAACACCGCTCCTCCTTTAAACAGTTATATTTTTTTTTGCCCAAAAGAAAATACTAATTATATTTTAAACTTTTTGTATGTCATGCCTATATTTATTTTTTATTTTATAAATAAAAAACAATTATAAGAAAGATTATAGTAACTCATATAATATGCTCAATTAATTAAGTTAAATTCTTTTAATTTTTTTATCAACAAATATTAATTTGTTAGATTTTTTATTCTATGTTAGAGACTACAGGTATCCCCTAATTTATTAGGTCAAATACTAATTTCATTTTAAATGTGTGAGTATTGCTACATGAAAATTTTGCACATGGTAGAAATTAAATATAATTTAATTTTATTATAAATATTAATGCAGATATTAATGAAGAATTTAAACCTATAACTTTTCATTTTTAATCACCGGATCAACCTTGTAAATTTTCAACAACTAATTTTATAAAACAAAAGTTTAATTTTTTTTTCAAAACCTAATATTAGGGTTAGAAGAGAAAAAAATTTTGAGATTTTTTTATTTTGAGTAAAATTTGTAAATATAAAAATGAAAATTCAAACATTTTAATAGAAAAAAAATAACAAAAGGGCCAATTTTATTAAATTTTAAAAAAGAAACTCAATTAGATAAAATAATACTCAAGAGACTAAAATTAAATATATCCACATTAGATAGGCAAAAAATATAATTAAGTAAAAAATATATCATCGATTTTATGGATTTTAAAATATAATTTTATCAGTTAAGTTGTTTTCTGACATCCTTAACTTGAAAAGAGTAATTTAATTATTAAAATATAAGATATTTTTTTATCACAAATATAACTCTGATTTTTTTTCAATTTAATTATATTATTTACTTTTTTAGCAATTAGTTAAATTGTTAAAAAAAAAATACAATAGGCACTCACAATCACAATGCTACGTGTTTCACACTTTCGCGAGTTTGAGAGCGAAAACAACGTATCGAACGAAACGAGTGGACCGTCCCCAATCCTATGTCATTCTCATCACACCCGATAGGAATTTCGATACGTTGGATTTCTGGAAGAATGTTATTATTCCCGTCATTTGTCTACAAGTTATAAAATAACTGTAATAATCTGTAATTAGACGGGGGTTAATTTTATAATATTCTCCTTCCTCTTCCTCAAAATTCAATCTCTCACTTTTGGTTTGTTTTGTTACTATGTACTATGTACAATAAATTTTCATTTAAAACAAATCAAACACCTGCATAGTCGTCATTTTACAACTGTTAATTCATCTTTTAAAAGAAGCCACGATAATCATGTTTATAGTGAATACATTATATTGTTCTATTGCAACTTTTATCCAATTTAATCATTGCCGTGAAATCATCTTAATGTTATTTGCTCAACCGCGACATTCATAGACTCCAACCTTCTATAATCCCAATCCACCACCACCCGAAACAATTGTCGTCGCGGACAAGAAACAAGAACCACATATCCACCGACGTCGCTCATGGGTTGTAATTGAAGATCCACACCTTTATAGTGGAAAGTCACGTCATTGATCGAATGAACAACGTTAACTGTGATTTCATTGTGAGGACTAAATTGGAATAAAATTGTAACTATAGAAACCAAATTGACATGTTTTAAACTCTTAATAAAAAAAATGGAAAGTAAATACAACTATAGAGTCAAAAGGGCATTTAAATCTACGAAATACTATATTTGTTCCTTTATATAAAAAACAAAAAAAAAGTAGTTTGGTCTTAATTATAAACCTTTTATATTTATATAATTGATATTGATTTATAAAATTACGGTTATTTTAATTTTGTGTAAAATATCAAATAAAATAAAAACATTAAACAAATTATCTTTTTATAAATTGGAAATAACAGAAATTTTAAAAATATCAGAAATTAAAATACATAATCCTATAATTTTAAAGACTAATTTAAAGATTTCTTCTTATATAACTGCAATTTTTTTAAATTAAATTTATTTACTACAAATTTAATATAGAACACAAAATATCACCTAAACATAAGAACTAAGAAGTCTCTACGTATGCATAAACAAAAGTCTCTACGTATAAGTAATGTAACTTGATATTTTCCTAAAAAGACAAAAACAAGGTTTTACACGTATCCATCTTGTGAATAAAATGTAACGTGTGGCTTATAGATTTATTCTGATCACTATAACTTTGTAAGGCGTGGTCCTACACGGACTATTCATGATTCCATGAAGTATGACCCATAGCTGTAGAGAAATTATGTTCATGAATAAAAAAAAAGTAATTATATTGATATTAAATCATTTAGATCATATCAGTAAAAAAATTTATTAATTTATATCATGGTTTCGAATAATTATTAATAAATAAATAAATTTAGATTATATTTATATTTTAAATTACTAATATTTTTTTAAATACTTTTATTTTAGTGAATTAAAATTAAGATATGAAATCATAAACATTTAAACGATCATGATATTAAAATCATGCATTTTTTTTAAGATATTACTATAATTTGAAGAAAAAATATTTCTAATGTTTATTGTTTTGATCAAACACAATTGAGATTCCTATCAAGACAACTTAAAGGATAAAGTAATGAAAATTCAAACTTTAAATTTACTAACAAAATATATTTGTTATATATTAGTTTTTATAAAATAAAATAAAAACCAAAAAGGTCTCTATCTAAGCAAAAAGTCTACATATGAGAGCAAAAGGACTTATTATATAATAATCTCATTTAAAGTAAAATTTATTGTAAGTTTCACTCACCTGAGCTAGATGAATTCTATTGATGAATTTGATCCTTCAATTTTATAAAATATACTTAACTTAGAAAAAATAATGAATTCGACTAAATTATATATGTTTTAATAGATCTTATATTTTTTATAATAATAATTGACACAATAAAATCAACATATTCTAATTTGATTTTCTGGATGAAATCCATTATTAGCATGTCATTTGAATAAAATCGGATACTAAAATACATGTTTATTTCACAACTTTTTCTTTTTTTGACAGATTTATTTCACATAGTTGAAGTATTGTATTTTGACTTAAACAAAAAACTTCTAACTGGTTCCCCCTTCAAAGAATTTATTTTTGTGTGATATAGCTCATCGACATCACCTCGATCAACAAGAAGAAAAAGATTTAAGTAGTTAAGTACAATGATACTTTTTTATGGTATAAATGGATATAACGCATGAACCAGTATAAGGCATTTTTCTTGAACATATGCAAACTTTGTTTCAAGAAGGAACGAATCCCATAAAATGAAGAAAAAAAACTTGATTATAAAATGAGATTTAGAAAAATAATCTAAGTAGAACACCTATTTCTAAGGTAAAAAATTGATTCATGCAGTATTCCTTGGAAAAGGGTAATAAGCAGATTGAGTTAACATTTTTCTTTTAAAAAGGGTTTGTAGGGCAAACAATTGCATGAAATATGATGCTTAACACATACTTTAAATTCTCAAAAAGCTAGAAGCTTCTGTGCAGTGAACATGTAAATAATTGCGCCTGTATAAACAAAGGTATAACGTGCTTCTTGTCCCGTTTAAAATTCATATATCTTCTTTCACAAATATATCTCCATAAAAAAAAAAAACATTAAAGCCAATATTGAGTCAGATTCACACAACAATTTCCTGTAGCCTTTGTCTGAAGCAAGTTGCAGCCCATGAAGGCAATAAATCCAGCTTTCCAAATTCCCAAAGATCAAATCACGAACTAATCCGCCAAATATTAGTTGTGATAGTTGATTTAAAATAAAATTCTTTTAATACATTATTAAAACTCAGATATCAATTAATAATCTTTATTTTGGCATGTTGCCGGTTGTTAGCATGAGCAGCAAGCAAGACAGTCAAACTCCTCGTTGAGTTGACGAGTAAGACTAACAACTAACTAAACGACGACTCTCAGTATTTTATAATATCATACCATACGTTTAACGTGCTTCATCTTCATCTTCTTCTTCTGCCAATTTCGATGTCCGCGATTCCTATCAGCTCCAGCTATGCTTCCACCTTCTCTTATTCTGCTGCGCATGCTCTTCCTTTCTTCTTTGCTCGCAACAACTACTTCACCAGGATCAATCTTCATCCACCTGTCTTTTGCCAACTTCAATCCGAGGTAATTATTGCTAACATCTTTGCTCTTGCTCTTTACTTATTTATTCTTTTAATTTTAGTGCCAGGGCAAATATTTTAGGGGAAAAGTCAATGAAATTTGGTTTATAGGTATTAACTCTGGAGTTTTTAAATTTGTATTCGCCTGATATTTGAGGTTCAAAATCAATGAAATTTGACATATAAACTATGTTATGACTAGCTAATACCATTCTTGTCTATGATAACCATGCCTGCACTGTTCGTACTCGTGTGTGTCTAAGGATGTCGGATATCAATGTTTATGTTGTTATTTTTACCACAAACTTTTGCATGTAGACAGAAAAAACCGCTGACAAGAAGGTGTTCCCCCTTTCTAGAAAGTTCATTACTCTCTGGTAATGGTGGTGTGGCCTCAAACGAGTGGAAAGCTGTTCCTGATATTTGGAGATCTTCTGCTGAGAAGTATGGTGATAAAATAGCACTAGTAGATCCGTATCATGATCCTCCTTCAACTATGACATATAAACAGGTGTATTTTTTTTTTTTCATTTTATATCTCTTTTTTGCCATGACTTGTGAGAAGACCAATAAAAGCCCTAGTTAGAAGAGTTGGTCGAATAAGGGATAGCTCAATAATTAGGGTAGAGGAAAACTCTGAAGTGAAAACTGAAAACTATTAAAAGGATTCGGATCTAAATGGCGTTTGAAGAATCAGTTTTTTACAGAACACATATGATGTGGTTTGATCCATGTAACCAACCCACCTACTGGGAAAATGCTTTGATTAATGTTAGTGTTGTATATCTCTAGTTTTATTAATCTTTGTCTCCACTTACTGAAACTGTAATGTTCTGGTCATATATTCTAATATGTGACTTAATCCCATATAGTTCATGTTTTAGAAAGATTTTTTATGTATGGCTGTCTGGTCTGGGTTGATGTATGGTGAATGGCTATATCACCGTTGTTGGAATTGGGTATGATTATCATTTCCTATAATGTTTGAAGGATCATTGAGTTTGATCAATGACCTTTGTCAGGGATTTTATTTTTTTTACCTTAAGAACTATAGGTAAGTTCTATGGATGTTGAGACATGTCTACCCGAATATTACAGAATGATCATGGATATGTGAAATAGGATACAAATGAGCACAATAACATATGCCGGAGATCAATTGAAACTGTTTTAAGACTTCACACTCTTGCACCATCAAGTAACATCTTACACAATATGATTGTGGTTATTTTGAATCTTTGATTGTTGAATAATATGTTATCATGTTAATGCTATATGCTGCGCAATAATAAATATGTGTTTCAAAATAGTATTGTATTTTAATCTAAAGATCTATTGATGGAATGCAAATCATTTCAAATTATTATAAACTTTTATGAGCTTGACATATAAAATGAATGTTCTTTGTTCCAATGTTGATTACATGAGAAACTTATCCAAAGACATGTCATTTAGTCGCATTTTATTCTGATTCTCTATATCTTTCTAATCAAAACTTCAGTTGGAGGATGCAATATTGGACTTTGCTGAAGGATTGAGAGTTATTGGAGTAAGACCCAATGAGAAGCTTGCGCTTTTTGCTGATAATTCATGGCGCTGGCTTGTAGCAGATCAAGGTGTGTAGAACTCTCTGAATTATTTATTACATTTTTCACCTAATTGATTAGAATTTAGTTTCTTTATCTTCTCACTGTATTGTGTTTAGGAAAATACTAGCTGCACAACTTGTATGTGCACGAGCTTTTCAAAACAAACAACAATTAAAATATACATTTTAACTTTTTTATAGCACAACAATATATTTAAACAAAAAAATATTTACAGTTATGTTTTGTAAAAAGTACCAACCTTGTTTAAAAATTACTTGTTTTAGGAAAGTTACTTTTGTTTATTATTATGGGTAACTAGCATTGCTGTTTAAGTCTATAAAAATGGTGATTAGGAGGTTGCAATGTTGCTTCTGATGTTAGCCTACTTATGGAGTTATTATTACCTTTTTTTTTTGTTTTCGTATCTACTCTGTTGAAGAAAATGTTTAGGAAAATACATATGTAATGAAATTAAACTTCTCTTCATCTTACTGCAAAGGTGAACATTCTATCTTTCTTGTGTTTACCGAATGAAAAATGAATTTTTATTTCTCACATCTGGAACTGTGCTAAGCTCAGTAGCAGATTTACAATATTCAAAAGCTTCTTAGTTGTGTAGTACCAATAGCCCTACTATAGATGTTTTTTCTTAATCATATCCATGATATGTTTTTAGTTTAGGTATGATGGCATGTGGGGCAATCAATGTGGTAAGGGGTTCGAGGTCATCAATTGAAGAACTGCTGCAAATATACAACCACTCTGAAAGGTTTAATAAAAACTCCCATTCTAACAGATTGTATCTATTATTGTATATTTGGCCACTTCATAACACCTTCTACCTCTACCTTAATTTGAAATGTGATTTTTCAGTTTGATTATTGCTTCCTTTGATATATGTAGTGTGGACCAATTTTAGACAATTATGAGACTTTTGTCTCCCCCCCTTCCCCTGAAGCAATTATCACTACTTACAATGCCTAAGATGGTCATATTTCTCTCCCAAGCATTTGTTTTTTTAAAATTAATGCATACTCAATCAATCCACCTGTTGGCTGAGCATATAGAATTTATACTGAGCACTGAAGATGCCTTCCAGTTTTCGTGGGCAATATCTATTGTCCATTTTGATTTGTAGTTAGATATTTATGTGCACTGAAAACTTGAAATTTAGGACATGTCACCTTCATCATGACAAAAAGCTTAGAACTGATGAGAAATGCATCTATATTTGCTTGAGCTCTGTTATGGTTTGTGTTAGAATCTGGGTTTGGGCATAACTCAACCCTACAAAACTGGTTTGTAAGGTGAGGATTGTTTTCCCCTTCTATACTCTATCTCGACATTATCTTTAGCCAATGTGGGACTTCAACATGCCCCTTTTTGCCCACAGCTACCCGCCACAACTAAGGTGGCTAGGGTTGACCACAATTACGGTAACTTTCCAATAGTTTGTAACAGTGACTAAATAAAGGTCTGATTTTTCTCATATATGTGTGGTTTGGGCATGTTATGAGACAATCACTGGATGTTCCCGTAAGAACAAAAATTTGTTACCAAGAGCTCGACACAAAGAGAGATAGAGGTCGACCGAAACTTACCTGGGAAAGGTAGTTAAATAAGATCTAATGGAGTGAGATATAGATTGACGGACAGTATGTCTTAAGATGGAGTGGAGAAAAGCTATAAGTTTGGTAGAGGGTTAAACCCATTAGTATTTCTATGTTCCAGTCGTTCCCTTTTTTTTAGTTTTTTTCCTCTTCATTTCTCCTTTCCTCCTTTCACCCCTCTTTTATTTTAGCTTATTTTTTTCTCTCTTTTGTCTTTTTCCACTTTTTCTTCCCCTTTCCTTTTCTCTTTCTTTGTCTTATTTCTGATCTATCATTGGGTTCATCTACCCACCGATCCCAATTAACTTAGGTTAAAGGTGCTGTTGATGTTCATGTTAATGTTGATGTGTGGTTGAAACTCTCACTATTTTGATCCCATTCTTTTCTTAAATTAAAGTTTGTAGTTATAGTCCACCACTCCACCTTGTTCCTCTTAAACTCAACATCATGTTGTATGTATATAAATTAATTTATCTTTTTTTAATAAAGAAACACACACACATACATGTATGTATATGTAACTATGTATTACATTTTCTTTTAAAAATATTTTGCAAGAAATGTTACTAAAACTTATATAAAAAAAATATCAGGAGATAATGTGAATTGGTTTACATAGTAAAAAGTCTAGTCTACAAATGCTAGGATTTGATTTCTGCCTTTACCAGAGTGGTAGAGTTTCTAAAAGAAAGACCAGTCACTGGTGTGTTAAAAGATTTAATCAATAATTGAATTGCATGTAAAACATCAATAATAATAGTATTTCACAGTTGCAGACTTGCAGTAGAGGTTGAGTTTGTTGAATACAGCAAGAATGTATATACATGTACATGTTCTTCGATTATGATGGTGAACTTTCACATTTTTAAATGCCAATCTTTATAGATTATTCAATAGAACACTGCTAACTGGTGCTATTGTTATTCAGTGTTGCACTAGCTGTGGACAATCCTGAAATGTTTAATCGGATTGCAAAACTGTTTTATTTGAAGGCTTCAGTGAGATTTATTATTCTGCTGTGGGGAGAAAAATTAGGCCTGGTCAGTGAAGGAGACAAGGAGGTGCCTGTCTTTACTTTCACAGAAGTCATACATTTGGGACAAAAGAGTCGCAGAGTATTGTTTGATTCTCTTGATACTAGTATGTCACCTGGGTCTTTCTTTACAAATTTGGATTAAATATTTTTATCATTCAACTATGTTATCTTTTGTTCATAGAGAAAGTATTAGGATATATATTACAGACACAGAGGAGACATTTAAGTGAAAAGATAGAGAAGTACTGCTAGTGGGTGGATAAGAAATTCAAATCTTCCATAACAGATAAGACTAAATATAATAAAAACTTAAAATCAAAAACAAAAATTGGGGATGGGGTGGCATGGAACTAAATAATGTCGCAAGGCTTCCCAATCTCTATGCACATCTAAGATAGTAATGACCACAGAGAAGCCAAAAACGTAACTCCTTCCCAATAGAGTTATGATAATATTGTTCTTATTTTATAATAAGAAATTATTTGTTTATTTATTTTGCAATGGAAACGACATATTGGGCATTCTATTTATCATCAAAAGGAACAGTAGTCCGGTTCTGTACAACTTGTCTGTAACTGCAGGGAAGCACTATATGTATGAAGCAATCAAATCTGATGACATTGCTACTGTTGTATACACAAGTGGAACTACTGGAAATCCGAAAGGTGTTATGCTAACCCATCAGAATCTTTTGCATCAGGTTTGATTGCAAACCTTTTATAAAGTTTATTGTGGCAATGATTTTTTCAGACAGGTTGTGGTCATTCTTGTTAAGAGTATAGCAAACTATGTTGAGGTTATGAATTAATAAAGCAATGAATTATCAATTGTTATTGATTGTCGATTATTCCATTTCTAGATGGATTGATTGGAGCCTGACTGATTAACAGAATATTTTTGTAATATTCCTCTAATCCTCTGTATATTGTATAAGTTGATGTATATAGGCTGGGGGTAATTACAGCTATTGTGCTTCAACCTATAGTCATTGCATATTGTCTCCTCTCTCTCTTAGCTTCATTACTTAATTCACATATTTCCTTTTTTATGTATAATGAAATTTTATTTGAGGAAAAGAGAAGAATACAACTAGGAGAGGATAAAACATCCTCCTAATGTTTGTTATAACATTTGCATGGGCAAATAGAGAGATCACATTGGAAAACTGGGCCTTCTGCTCCCTGTCACCTTTTATTTGAACCTGTCTAGTTTTATTTTCTTTAGTTTGTGAAGCTTTCTAGGTTTTAAATTGGTTTCAGTTAAAGATAATTCTTGGTTTTTAACATATCATTGATGTTGTATATCATGTGTTAATGAATTTCTAGATAAAAAACTTAGGGGATATTGTACCTGCTGAAGTTGGGGATAGATTTCTAAGCATGCTGCCTTCCTGGCATGCATATGAAAGAGCTTGTGAGTATTTCATTTTCTCGTGCGGTGTTGAACAAGTATACACAACTGTGAGAAACTTGAAGGTATTATTACTTTAATAATCTGTTTGATTATGGTTTGTCATAAAAGACAACACATTGCCTCATTTATTAATATCCTATATTTTCTTTCATTATAGGAGGATTTGGGACGTTATCAACCACATTACTTGATTTCCGTTCCTTTAGTCTATGAAACTTTATATAGGTAAATCCTTTTCCAGGAAGAGGAGTGTTAGGAACACATTCTTTAACACACTTTTTTAAATACACTCTCGCTAATTGTATTTCATATCAACTGTGAATTCTATTTATTATTCTTGATTCCTGTAGTGGGATCCAGAAGCAGATATCTACAAGCTCCCTTGTTAGAAAGCTTGTTGCGCTCACATTCATAAGGGTCAGCTTAAGGTACATGGAGTGTAAGCGTATTTATGAGGTATGGTCATCTGCTCCTTCTGTAGGTCTCTTAAGTGTTAGCAACATTCCCAAAATCATCATTCTCTGTCTTAAAATCTATTTTCTATGCTATGGTAAAGGCTTATTTCATCCAATTTTGTTCTTTAAAAAATAGAGAAAAAAATAAGAGCTGTAAAATGAGCTAACCCAAATAACAAGAAATTGGACTCGGTGACATTTTGTTGATCTGATGTGATTTGGGCTACCATTGTGTCACAACAAATTGGGTCTTGGTAAGATGGGTCATACCCCAAAGGGATAGACCCAATCTGTCAATTGCCGAATCCTACCTTACTATCAAATATTCAAATTTAAAGTAAAACCATGAATCTGTCCTTGGGAAATTTAGGGTGGGTTGCCGTAGTCCCCTAATAATACCAAAATCCCTCATTGGTCCCTAAAAAGGATCCATATGACCCACATTTTGTGATTCTAGGGACCAGAAGGGAATTTTCATGTTCTTAAGGACTGATATGTGCCGTCAGATTTCTCAGGGACAAATTTAGGGGTTTACTCTCAAATTTATTTCTGATCACAGTCACACCTCATCTCAGGTCACTCTTGATAATTATTCCATCATTAGCACTTTTCAAATTAGATTAAACAAGTAGATCTGTAAATGGACGTAGTTCTAATTCTTCCCAAACATGTTGCTTTTAATAAATTTTTAATATATTTGTAGGGTAAATGTCTAACAAAGGATCAGAAGCCGCCGTCCTACCTCCATTCAATTTTGGACTGGTTATGGGCAAGAGTTGCTGCCACCATATTATTTCCAGTTCATTTACTGGCGAAGATACTCGTCTACCGTAAAATTCATTCAGCTATTGGAATTTCAAAGGTCTTGTATTCTGAAATATGATTTATAATAAAATGTTTTGCTCATGATAAGCTAAACCCTCTGGCACTCTGCAGGCTGGAGTAAGTGGTGGTGGTAGCTTATCTTCTCATGTGGATAGATTTTTTGAGGTCTGATACTTCACACATGCAACTCTTGGGCAGGATTTTTCTTTTTGACATTCTTCTGACATTTTTTTTAAATCAATATACAGGCTATTGGTGTGAATGTGCAGAATGGATATGGTTTAACAGAAACTTCACCAGTTATTGCTGCTCGACGGCTTGGTTATAACGTATGCAGTAGATTATCAACTGCATTAATATTATGCTGCGCTGAGTATTGTCATTTTAACATATCATGTTTCCCTTCTGCTACCAAAATTTGGTACTCTACCTGTAATAAATTGTTAAACATGTCATTTTATAACAATTATTTGAACTCCTACTGTTTTCTCTCCCTTTACCTTAGTATATAACTGCTTCTCCCGCCCCGTCCCCCCCTCCCCTTCTTAAAAAGTAAAATAGTAAATTCAGAATAACAATTATTTGAGCTTGTTAAGAAAACAAAGGGCTAAATGAGAGTTTTACTTAATCAGCATTTCTTTTGTTTATAATTATTTTTAATGTTCATATTTATTTTTCTTTTGCAAAAGATACCCTTTCTACTTAATCTGTTAATAGCAAGCACACTGTAAACCTTTTGGTTTTTGTCAAAAGTTTCTATCTAGACCAGATATTCATAATAATTACAGAATTTGCATTCTTTTAATTAGTTTGTAATTTGTGTCTGGAAAGAGTAGTGCTTATATCTGAATGTTATAGATGCAATCTTTTGAAGGTTATTGGGTCTGTTGGGCATCCAATTAAGCATACAGAATTCAAAGTCGTAGATTCTGAGACTGATGAAGTTCTTCCACCTGGTTCAAAGGGAATATTAAAAGTCAGGGGCCCACAATTGATGAAGGGATACTATAAGGTAATATACTTTATAAAATTCAAACTTGTTGTGTCTTGTATTGACATGTGTGTGTACATCTGAGAGAGAGAAAGACAGACAGACAGACAGAAAGAGAGAGAGCATGTTGATGAAAATATAACAATTTGTTGGACATGTGAAAGATATAAAAATATGCATATCATTAATATATTTCAGGCTTTCTAGTTTCTACTTCTTATATACTGGAGTTGTAGGCATGTAGGTTTAATGATTTATTTGTTTATATTCTGCCAAACTTAAAGATCAAAGCAAGGACTTATAAAAAGGTTCACTATTGAGTGGTCTGTAAGTATTCTTCAGATGAAGAATTTTGTTCTGACATGAAATACATTTCCCATGATCTACCAGTAACTTGTGTAATGGTTATAGCAGTCAAGAAGTGTCGCTTACTTAAAAGTTCGCAATCACTTTCACATAATGTGATCTTGTTGGCATATGCTGGATCAAATTGTGTCAGTTACACGTCTTATTCTTGTATCAGAATCCTTCAGCTACAAATCAGGTCTTAGATAGGGATGGCTGGCTGAATACTGGGGATATTGGTTGGATTGTTCCCCACCATTCAACTGGGCGGAGTCGTAATTCCAGCGGAGTAATTGTTGTGGATGGCCGTGCTAAGGACACTATTGTGCTTTCTACAGGTAGAACAAAAGTTTGTGTATGTTGATCTTTGGATCCTATAAATAAATGTTTCCTCCTTTCCCGTGTGTTTGCATGTGTTATGTGTGCTTTCTATTATTTTTGTGATTCTATCCATAATTGGATATGAATAATAGACACTGTTACTCTGTTAGTATTAGTAAAGGTAAACTTGGGCATTTGTAACTGAACAGATTCAAGGTGCACTTTTCTGTTCATTTGTGCTTTTGTTTTCTTTTGTTTTTTTATTTAAAATAGTATTCATCCTTGAGGGCCAAGGATTTATACAATTTTAAATTCGGTTTAAGTCTGCTTGGATTAAAAAAAATAGTTTATGATGTGAAGAGAAAATTGAAGAGTAACTACCAATCAGTTTTCAAAATTTACAGCCACTAACATTTTTTAGAATAAACATGTTTATTTTTTTAATATTTATTTTAGGTTACTGCACAAGAAGGTGTATCTAAGAAGATATTATTTAGTGATATTGACACATTGTAATAGCTACTTTTATCAAATTTCTCTACATACTTTATGTATTTTTTGAATTAAATGTCTTTATATTGACAAAATTATTATTTTATCTTTTCTCTCTTTTTATGTGAATATTTGTGTTGAAAACAAAGTTAGACTTGACCAAATTATCAGTTAATAATTTAAAGGTTTAAAGGTTCGAACTTCAAAACAACCAAAGAATTGATAATCATGTCAGGTTTAAGAGATTTCAGCTAATCAATATTCTTTTATCGACAAAAAGTTAATAAATAATTTTGGTAACTTGGTTTGTGATTTTCTCTATTGTATTATTGGCTATGTCTAAACCTTTAAATTAAGGTTGCTTCCCAGGTGGGAAATGAGCCACATGTTTACTTTTATGATTTTGATTTATTAACTAATGGTTTTCTTAGTTGTCATATGTTTACTGTGAGGCTTTAAGGATTATTTTCCTTTCTTTGACCTTTAACTGCAACTTTGATTTTTACTCTGCAAAAAATGTCTGTTGATCATCAATTTTCCCCTCTTATGTAAGTACTAATCACATGTTTCAACAAGAGAAGGTGAAAATGTTGAACCAGGAGAACTTGAAGAAGCTGCAATGAGGAGTAGCCTCATACATCAAATTATTGTTATTGGCCAGGTGAATTTAAATCTTGATGTCTTTAAACTTTTATGGCTCAAGACCTACATATGAACTACTCACGAATTACAAAATGCAATAACTTTACTTCTTCGTTGACTACTTTAACAAATAGGATAAGCGACGTCTAGGGGCTGTAATTGTTCCTAACAAAGAAGAAGTCTTAAAGGCGGCAAGGGAATCGTCAATTATAGATTCAAACAGTTCAGATGCCAGTCAGGAAAAAGTGACCAGCCTAATATATAAAGAATTGAGGACATGGTAAGATCGTGTCTCACATCTGCTTGTTATAATGGATACCAGTGAAATTTTATGTCTTTTTATACATCTTGCAATGGCATGTTATTGTTTATCTGTTTACAAAGAAGGGCATTTTTTTTACTAGTTGAGATTTATGACAATGGAAGATAAATTATTTTGTTTCACCGATAGTTAAGTTGTTTTTAGAGTGACATTAAACACATTTTATGAATAGGAAACTGATCAAATACTTTGTATCTTACAATAGAATCTCTCCCTTGGGTACTCTCCAAGTGTTTTAGAAAGTTGCATGTGCCTTGCAAAAGAAGGATGAGGACAAAAGTATACTTCATTTGTTATAGTTGATGAAAGAGAAGGAAATTACATATAAGATTTTGGGTAATGGTTTCCTTTGTCAAGTGAGGAACGCAACAACATTCAAACCCCTTTCCACAGGGTGCAATCAGCTATATGAATCAAATAATATCAATATGCTGAATCTTAAATCGTGTTCATACACAATGTGAATTCCTTTACCATGGCCTGTGACAATAGATGAGGAACAGATGAGCATAATTTATGCTGCTGTATAAAAATTGATGCAGCCTTTTGTTTCTTATTGTTTGCCAAGGATGGCGATGTTTCAGCCATATATCATAGACTTCCCATAACTAGATTCCTTAAGAAGCTAAAATGGTGTACATAGTTCTGTTCTTTTAGAACCGAAAAAAAAGGGAAAGAAATAAAAGTAATTGGCTTTAACTAACTAGTTTTTCTTCTTAAACTCCTGTTTTTTTGTCCCTGAAAGTCTTGTTTTGATTCCCCCTCTCTTTTTCCTGTCTTTGTCATGCAGGACTTCAGAGTCTCCATTTCAAATTGGGCCAGTCCTTCTCGTAAATGACCCCTTCACGGTTAGATTAAACTTCAAACTCCAAAGTTGTATCTATATATTATTTAAATAACTGAACTAATATATTGATCTTTGCTACAATGACAGATTGATAATGGGCTAATGACACCCACCATGAAAATTCGAAGGGATAAAGTTGTGGCTCAATACGGGGACCAAATAGAGAATCTATACAAGTAAACTCAGTAGTTAGTGCTTAATGCCAATGATATGGGTTTTACCGTATATTTGACAGTAGGAAAATCCATAATCCTTTTCCATCTAGTGACAATTCTTTTGCTTCTTACAGAATGTAAAATATGGTTACTTTCCTTAAAAGTTAATATGCCAATTCTTTTGTTATTATATATTCTTACAACTCACAAGAATGGAAAATGCTATTCACTTGCATTTAATGTGTTAAAATGGCGTCAACTTGAATAGGGGCATGCATCCCTTCCAACACTCCCAATTTCAATTTTTTCAATGTTACAAAAGTTCATTACGTTTTAGACTACATCATATGTGCGTATGAAAGGACTAGGGTAAGAAGTAAGAACTCAGGTACTGCAGCATAAGTTTTTTTTTTTTTTTGTAATTTAATTTAATTTTATTAATAATTATTTTAATATTTCAAATGAAGTGGCAACACTCCATTAGCTTAGTTGTGTTTCTCCTAAACTCCTGTCCTCATCGACATTGTTTACTGTTTTTTCTTTAACGAAAAATGGATAAAAAATGAAACAAACAAAAGGGGAAAAAAAGGCAGATGTGTTAAGCGAGAAAAAAACAATGAAGAATGTGACGTGTGTCTCTTCATTACTAAAATATAGACCTTTCCATTTATTCGACAATTTAACTCTTACCACATCAAAAATTTCTCCAAGGTATCTTATTTTAGTTGAATTCCACAATAGTCATCTATTCAAACAATCCGACTCTTGCCATATCAAAAAATTCCCCAAGGTGCCCTGATTTAGTTGAATTCCACACTAGTATTATGATATTCGATCTTTCTCATACTGAATTACCTACTTGTTTATTCATGTGGTTGCCTACTATTTAATTACTCTTGAACCTCTCTTCATCCTTCATCTTTCACATTGATTATTCTTTGATTTCGTGTTTTAAGAAATAAAAAAAATTACTTATGAAAGAAATTATAGGAGAGTTAATTTAATATAATTCTTTGCATGTGAGATTTCCTTTAATTTAAATTTAAATAGTAACACAAGCTTCGATCAGAGCACATGTAAATATCCAACTTTGGTTTTTACAATGCATTTGGTAGAGAGGAAGAAAATAAAAGAAGTAAAAGTATGTAGGTGAGAAAAGAAAAGAATATAAAATAGTAGTTTAATTTATAAAAGAAATAGATTGAAAATAAAATTGTGAAATATTTAGTTTAAAAGCAAGAAATTAAATTATTATTAAAAATATCATTTTATCCTTGCACCTAATTTTCAATTTTTTGCTTATATAATATTTTTTACACATGACGATTATGTATACTTGCATAATCTGTCGTGTCTTACAATCAGCGGGTTACGTTCGTAAAACATGGATAAAGCTTTTCATTTCCACAACTTTCTTCACTTATGAGAGTGTAAATGCGTACACATGAGATCCCCCTTTAATATATATATATATATATATATATATATATATATATATATATATATATTCTCTATTTTCCTGTTACTAAACAATGGTAGTTATCTCACCACCTCTGTTCGCTTTCTCACATTTCTTTGTTACTGTATTTTTTATTGTTTTAAAATTGACAAAAAACAAGTAATAGGAAATAGGTAACTTGCCAAGTGGCGTTGAAATCACAGGCCAATAGAGAAAGGTCATTGCTGAAGGTCTAAAAAGCATAGGCAACAAGTATCAGACAGGACATGATAGCATTCTACGTAGCAAAGACCTCAGTTTAACATTAACAAGTTTTGTTTAACGCGATGAGAATCGATCCAAGTTAATCCGGAAGCAACAAACTCCAGCTTCTGAGGTTTTCAATGTTTTGATGTTTGACCTGAAAATATTCATGCATGCAAGTCTTATTAGACGTGTAAACAAACACGCACTAAATTTGTTGAAATCTCAATCACAATTCTTAAGTCACCAGAAGTCGTTGCAAGAACAATTCCCATCCTTAAAATGGTGATATCTTTTGGCATCTCGGACATAAATTTCCCTATTTGTTATAGTGCTGATGAGTTTCAGAACAGTATGACAATCTCCACAAACACGAAGATTTTTCACTATACGTATAATAGTCCCTGGAACAGCCTTAAGAAGCCCATAGACCACAGCCAACCTCTCACTATGCCAGAAAAGTTGTCTTTCCTTCTCTTGTTGATCCATGTCATGTAAAACTGAGCTAGTATCAGGAGCATAACCCCTTTTCCTCATCTCCTCATCTAACTCCCTCATTAAACCTATAATTTCATCCCTCATTGGGTGAGAAGTCTCTCCAGCATAAAACACATGGCTTTCCTTTCCCAAGTCAATGCAGCTATAACCTGGTGCCTTTTTAACTTCCATGGTCATCATCAACTTTCTCACTTTTGAAACGTCTTCCCACATACCAGCTCCAGCATATATGTTAGATAACAATATATAAGAAGAAGGATCTTCTGGATTTAAATTTAACAGATGATCAGCAATCCTAACTGCCATCTGAGTGTTACCATGGCGCTTACAAGCACTGAGCAAAGCAGCCCAAGTAGGTTCATCAGGGTTGACTGGCATTGTTCTAATGAGATTCTCAGCCTCATCAAGGTGCCCTGATCTACTAAAAAGATCCAGCAAACAAGTATAGTGCTGCAGAGAGGGCGAAATCCCATGATCTTCAACCATAGTCCTGAACAAAGTACGCCCCTTGCTAACTAGGCCAGCATGACTACAAGCATGAATCAACCCAACAAAGGTCACTTCATTTGGCTTAACCCCAGCCAAAACCATTTCATCATACAAAGCCAATGCTTCCTCAGCCTGCCCATGCTGGGCAGTGCCGACAATTATTGAAGTCCAAGAAACCACATCCTTTCTGCACATTTCACAGAAGATATACTTCGCAGCAACAAGGTCACTGCATTTTGCATACATGTCTATAAGCGCATTGCTTATAAACAAGCAAGACTCATAGCCAAGGGTTATAACCACACCGTGCATCTGTTTCCCTAGCTCCCAGAGAGCTAAATTAGCACAAGCACCAACCACACTGGAAAGAACCAACGGGTCTGTTACAATAATCCCTTCATGCCGCATTTCAACAAACAAATGGAACGCATCAACTCCATTCCCACTCTGCACCAACCCAGAAATCAAAGCAGTCCACGCAAACAAATTTCGATACGGCGTTTGGCGAAACAGCTGAAAAGCCTCAAACTTTCGCCCACTTCGCGCATACCCAGATATCATGGCAGTCCAAGAAATCGAATTCAAGGAAGAAATGGAGTCGAAAACGGCACGTCCGTAATCGGGCAACCCGAATTTCGCGTACATATCAATCAACGAAGACTTGACAACGTCGTCATCGGAGAAGGGTGAGAGGAAGAAGCGAGCATGGACTTGTTTCCCTTGTTTGACGTGAAGAGCACCCAAGTTAGCACAAGCCTTGACGAGGGAAGCGAAAACGAAGTGGTCGGGGAGGAAGCCGGCGGAGAGAAGGGAGCGGGAGATGAAGAGGGCGCGGTGAGGGCGGTTGGAGAGGTTGCAGGCGGTGAGGAGGGAGGCCCATGCGACGGGGTCTCGGCGGGGCAATGCGTCGAACAGTTGGAGTGCGTCTTGGATGAGAGCGCATTTGCCGTATGCGTCTAAGAGAGTGTTGGGGATGGGTTCGTGTTGGTTGAGACCAGCTTTTATGATTTGTGCGTGAAGCTTCTTCGCCAGCAATGGACTCTGCCGTGCCACGGAGCACAGTTGAGACTGCAGAGACTGAGCGAGTGACATTCAAAAACCTTCATAATTTTGTTCCACTCATAATACCATACTTTATTACTTACACAATTAACAATAACTAAGTTTTTTTATTTTTTATTTTTACAAAAACCAACTCATATCATATAATTAATATTGATGTTGTATTTGGTTGTTTAGAGGAAAAAAGTACTATATGATAGATAGAAAAAAATAATTTAAAAAAGAGAAAATAAAGGTGTATATTGTGTAGTTTGCTTTAAGAGAAATGAGAAAAATAAAACAAAAAAATATTATAAAATTATTGGTATGAATGAAATATGAGAGACAAAAAAAAAATTATTATGATTCCTTGTTCCTTGATCTATCGTTGATATATCAAATAACATTCTCCTCACGCGGAACGAAACCCCGAGGCTCAGGCAACCCTCAGAGGAGCGCTTGAGGGCGGAGGGGCCGATTTGGGAGGGTCGGAACTCATAGTTCTTCCGAGTGGGAATCAATAAATTATGTTGGTTTAGAAATCAGAGTGCTCTTTGTAAGAAACACAAGTACCTGTTAATCAAATTTTATTTGCTCATTAAAAAACATTCCTCACGCATCAAAGCGTTCAAGTTCAACTATGTTTAAATGATAAAAATACAAATAATTTTTGTGAATTTTAAAATACATTTTCAAATTTATATAAAAAATACACTTTTTCAAATTACAATACGTAAAATAAAAAATATTATTTTAATGGTAAAATTACTTTTGAATTCGCTTAATTAAAATTCAAACCACCAAATTCCATCTCAATAAGTATCCACTCAAGACATTTGCGACACTAAATCCAAGTATTATTATATGTACATTTCATGTCCATTGTTGTCTGTTTCTGTTTGCTTTGAAAAATCTTGCTTGAAGCCCATCCCCTATACGACACGGCACTTCAATTCAACCCAACATGTTTTTCAATTCAACATGCTTGAAAAATCTTTTTTATCAGACTTTTTTCCTAGAAAATGGTTTCTTTTAATAAGATTTTTTTTCTTATTGTTTGTTATATTAATTTTTTTTCCTAAAGTACTCTTAATTAATTAACAATTTCTTAGCAAAATAATATTAAATGTTGGAGTAAACTCTTCTCTCTTGTTAGGATTGAAAAGATGAATATCAATTAGGTAAGAAAAAATTTAATTGAAAAAAAAAAGAAACTATAAAATTGATTTGCTGATAAAAGAAATGAAGGCTGGAAAAGGTTATGGATTTAATTCTCCTGTTAATAAAATCCTAACAATTTAACAAGTAACGTTTACTAATAAAAAAAATTGGAAAGAAATAGATAATTCCTTTAAAAAATTATATTTAATGTTATAATAAATATTTACAATTAATATATTTTAATAAGTCCCTTTATCCCGTTATTATTAATCATTAATTATATGTAAAAGTGTAAGTGAGGAAAATAGAGAATTCTCTAATTATCACATCTCATTTGATGATTTTTTCATTATTTAAATATAGAATCACCAAATTAAAATTAATAATTTCTAATAAATTTCACTCCATTATTAAACAAGTGTTAGAAAGAGAGTGTATGAGAGTTTACTAACATTTCTCAAGTATATGTCTATGTGCATTTTAAGTACTCTTTTCTCATGAAATTGGTGACCTTCACTGTTAATATGCATTTGATATATCTTTTTATACTTTTAATATCAACCAAGCAATTTAATTGTAACTAAATGCCATAAATCAATTTCAAAAATATTTAAAAAAAATGCAAATACAATCTTAATATGTAAATGATATATTCTGTTTTGTTTTTAATATCAACTGAAACTGAATATTAAACTAATTTTAATTATATATTTGAATCTTCAAAAGTCAAAAACATTTTTGACATTCATCTAATTAATATATTCTCTTGTAGTTTTAATATCAACGTTTTATTTAAATTAATATTTTATCTTTTTCAATCATCTTTAGTTCTAAATTCAAATGTTTTTTTTTTTTCAAAAGAACTTATCAATAATTAATAAGATATGAGGATAAGATTCACAGGATCTTCCTGGCAAAAGACTAACAGCATCACAATGCTGACAGCGCGAAAAGTCTAAAGAAAGAAACAAGATATTCTATTACACACAAAGAGAGACAGGTGTCTAAGAGATGAACGGCCCAAACTGATGCGCTCTGAAATTCATTGACATTTGCGATACATCCAACCTGGACATGATTCCATACGAATACGTACCAAGATGGTATTGCTGACTCAATACACATCAAACACTTCACGTATATACCAATCTTGTTTGTTTCAGTCACACTCTGCAATGCAATCCTGTCTTGAAGAGAGCGAGAGATGAGTAGCGTGTTGGAGCAAGGGGTTGTGGGAGAAGAGAAGGTGAATAGTAACGGTCATGGATGTTGCAAATCAGGGCCAGGCTATGCTACCCCACTGGAAGCCATGTCTGGTCCAAGAGAGTCTCTTATTTATGTAACTGCTGTGTACACAGGTACTACCTCTCTAAATCTTTTTCTCATAAGTATGCATATTTTAACTTTCTTTTTCCTCCCAAATCTCTGGAACAATCGCCAGTTTAGTTTATCATATATAGCATCTTCATCTTAATGGCTAAACATAAACTTTCATTGTCAATTTTTTTTTTTTTGTACTATAGGAGTGGACTGAACTGAACTTTGGTCAGTTAATTAAATCATTCGATCAGAGTTTCATGTATCTTTTCTGATTATAATATATAAGTTGGAACGTTGGTAATTCTTTAAGTCTGCTACTTTGTGATTTAGTTTTTGATTAATGGTTGAATATAATACAATATAGGGACAGGAATAGAGAAGCCGGACTATTTGGCCACAGTGGACATAGATCCAAACTCTCCAACTTATTCCAAAGTCATCCATAGGCTTCGTGTTCCTTATTTAGGTGACGAATTGCATCACACTGGTTGGAATTCTTGCAGCTCTTGCCATGGAGACCCCTCAGCAGACCGACGATTTCTCATCGCACCTGCACTCGTGTGTGTAATCCTTACCCTCCCTTACTCGACTATATAAATCTAAAAGGACATTTCATTCATAATTACAAATATATCAACTTATGAAACTGAAAAAACATGGAAGATGAATGCTAGCGACACCTCTCTGCAGGTAAGGGGGGAGGGATATAGTATGCAGCCTTGCCCTGCATATGCAAAGAGGCTGTTTCTGAAATCAAACTCATGATAAACAAGTCACCAAGACACAACTTTACTACTGTGTCAGGACTCGCTCTCAATTTTTATAAATTTCTTATTTAATATAAATCAGGATAGAGAATCATGAAGCAAAACCTACCAAAAATTGTGATTCCCAATAAATTTTAACTGCATTTCCCTAAGTGGAAACATCAAAGAATCCCTGATTGTGTCAAAATAATAACGATGTTATAACAAGCTGACCAAAATCTAATTTGTGCTCCGGTTTCCTGATAATAAAAAATTTGTCTTCTACCTTTTCCCGTAACAAATATATATGTTTTGTCCACTTTGTGCATTGCAAGAACTCTTAAGAAAGATATCAACTTTATTCTACTTACTGTTTTTCTTTCCTCCATTTCTAAATTACCTAATACAGACTACTTTTTTTTTTCATATTTCAGTTCAGGTCGCGTATATGTGGTTGATGTGAAAACAAATCCAAGGGCTCCATCTTTGCACAAAGTTGTTGAGCCTGCCGATATCATACAAAAGACTGGATTAGCTTATCCACACACATCTCACTGCCTTGCTTCTGGTGACATAATGATCTCATGTCTTGGAGATAAAGACGGAAATGCTGCAGGAAATGGATTTCTTCTTCTTGATTCAGAGTTTAATGTGAAGGGAAGGTACTCATCTAGAAGCTAGAGTTTTGTAAAACTGTTTACACAGAATCGTCTAATAATTGCTTGTGCATTGAACATTACATCATTTACATGTGTTACATCATTGGCCAGCAACAATTCTATTTGAAACTACTTATGTTAGCATTTCAATATCAAAATTTCAAATTATCTTAAATTGTATTCTGCTTCACATTGGTTAGGTGGGAGAAACCGGGTCACAGTCCACTATTTGGATATGACTTTTGGTACCAACCACGTCACAATACCATGATTAGCACATCATGGGGTGCTCCTAGTGCTTTTACAAAAGGTTTTAACTTTCAGCATCTCTCTGATGGATTATACGGGAGGCATCTCCATGTATATAGCTGGCCTGGGGGTGAACTGAGACAAACACTGGACCTTGGTGATTCAGGGCTTCTACCCCTAGAGGCAAGTTGTTAACATAATCCGGGGAGATGTTTAGGATGCATTAATTTTATTCTTTTAACTTTGTGTATTTGAAGCCTGTTTATTACCCCCGTGATTTAACTATGACTGTACTAAGTACTTCCCCTTTTCCTCTCGCTTGTAGTAATTGTGAACCAATTTGCAAAATTGCCATATTTTATAACTAATGTACCCTAAATGCAGATAAGGTTCTTGCATGATCCTGCTAAAGATACTGGTTTTGTCGGGAGTGCATTGACAAGTAACATGATACGATTTTTTAAGACCCAAGATGGATCATGGAGCCATGAGGTATATCAAAGGATATTTCATATCTATTCAGCATATGTACTTCAACCAAGCTATATATATATATATAGATATATATATCAATGATACTTACAGACTAAACTTTGCAGGTTGCCATATCAGTGAAACCACTGAAAGTGCAAAACTGGATTCTTCCGGAAATGCCTGGGCTTATAACTGATTTTCTGATTTCTCTTGATGATCGGTTTCTGTACTTTGTAAACTGGCTTCATGGGGATATCAGACAGTATAACATCGAGGACCTTAAAAATCCTAAACTGACCGGACAAGTATGGGTTGGTGGACTTATCCAGAAAGGAAGCCCTGTAGTAGCTATAACTGATGATGGTGAAACTTGGCAAGCTGAAGTGCCAGGGATTCAGGTTATTGCAATCTCAAGTTCCCTATAGTAACTTATTGCATAATCCATGTCAGGAGTTAATTAGTTATTGGAAAAAATACTAACAAATTCGTCAAAATAGCATTCAAGGTTTTGCTCAGTAGAGTGAATGGAAAATGGAGGGGAGTCAAATGTTAATTCTAATAATAGTGCTTAGTAGTCATTGCCTTTAAAGAGCGAAATTGCACTTAATATGCTTAAATGAATGATTTCTTAGCAAAGCATGTAAGTGAATTGATTGATTCTTCTATACATTTTGATTGACACCATAGGACTACACTTGCACTCTAGTTTTTATTCTGTTTATGAATTTTTTTCTGTTTGTAAATATGCAAAGGTAGTTCAGCAGTCATATTTTCAGCTTGTCTAGAAACATAAATTGACAAACCTATTTGTGTTGTCTGTTCTGTGCAAGAGCATCTTTTGTATTGTCTTCATGTAGTTAGTCGAAATATCCAAGTGAGCAATGGCATCTTGCCAAATTTATGCATGCAGGCTCTTGTTTTACGTGGATTTATTGTTTGACATTAAAGGGTATCTATCTCGTCAGTGGCTGATGTTAACATTCCTGTTCAGGGAAACAAGTTGAGAGGGGGCCCTCAGATGATTCAATTGAGTTTAGATGGGAAACGGCTCTATGCTACCAACTCACTATTTAGTACATGGGACAAACAGTTTTATCCAGAGCTTGTCCAGAAAGGCTCCCACATAATACAGATTGATGTTGATACCGAGAAAGGTGGCCTGAAAATCAACCCCAACTTATTTGTGGACTTTGGAGCTGAGCCTGATGGTCCTTCTCTTGCCCATGAGATGAGATATCCTGGTGGTGACTGCACTTCAGATATATGGATTTAAGCATACGTGTCATTATTTCCCTTTAATAAACCGTATTTGTCATATGGTTGTAATGAGCTATTATGCTTTATAAATAATGCTCTTGTGAATCTTCAACATTTTGAAGACAGTTTGCAGTTGCATAAATATATGAAGCTCATCTCCAAAATCTTTTCTGTCTTGGGTTATTTCTACCTTTGTGGTCACCACCAACTTAATAATACATGCGCGAACATATTGGTCCATGCCGTTTAATCCAGAGAAGGGGGAAAGACAAAAAAATAGAAATAGAAATAGAAAGGATACTGAGGTAATAAGTTTGTTGCATAACTTGTATGCGACTACGAACTAAGCATAACCTGATATATACAGTTTTTTATTATAGCAGATATATACAGCTCATATGATGAAAAAACTTGTATAATTGATACGACTATTTAACAACAGTACTTGTCCAATTATAATTTGTAGACAATTTAAAAGGTTCTAACAGCATGTTCTTTATCTGTCTGCGCTAGCTAGGTGAAATATAAACTATTGCATAACTTAATTTTTTGGATGATCCTTGAAGCTGAACATGTATCAATTTCTGCTACGGTTATGCATAAATTATTGCTGAGTTAGAATTTTTGTGTGCTATGAAATGTCATCTTCAAACCCGACCGACTGTGCGTTCCACTTACTGATATAGGAATATTATTTGTAAGTATGAAAACTGAAGAGATGAAGAAAATGCTTTGGAAACACACTAATTAAAAATCAATATTGGTAGCAATCTTGGCGAATGTTCATTGACTGCAGTGTGGAATAAGTTTATTTGATATTGACATAAATGGGACTAAAGTTTTGTCCTCGTTTCATTATTACTCAGAAGAAATAGAAAAGACTCGGCAATTAATTGTATTTAAACTTCGTTGACTGAAAAAGATAAGTGGAAAGTGTGCCCCGAGCCTTCAAATCCTTGTTTATAATTTGGTAAACGATACCTACAATTACACCTCATAAAAAGATAAGATCGAAGAACTTAAGCATCATTCTTTCAAATACTCTCATTTTAATATTCTTTACGACTGAAATTTATCAAAAATTATAAATTTGAGTGAATCTCACATTTAAATTAGGAAAGAGTGTTGTCCCAGACAATACATTTAAACGCATACAATGGTTCCATAGCCGAATGCAATCAAGATGAGCTACTGATGTAATCAGAAATAAGCCGAAGGTTTCTGGAGGAGTACATTTCCAAAGAAGCTCTTGTGAGAGATAAGGAAGAATGTAATGGTGGTGCCCGTGGTGAAGCTTACAGCAAAAGTGAAGGGTGCCTTCCTCCCCCATCAAACCCTCCAGAGGCTGCTCGAAATATTATCGTTGTAGGTCTGACTCTTGACCTTTCACATATAATCTGTCTGTTGTCGGTTGTAGTTCTGACCCTTTTTTTTTATACTGCAGCTTCATACAAAGATCCTATAGTTGTTGGATTCATTTATAATCTTTCTGACGTTGATCATATTTCATGGGAGCTTTGGAATTTAAAATTATAGGCCAAATTTCCGATTACTTCTCTCATTTCGTGACCAATCTTTGATTCCTTAAGTTCTGCTAAGGGGTTAGCTCCAGCAATGCATTGCATCCAATCAAAATAAGTACAACAACAATAAAAGCCTTATGCCTCTAGGAATAAGGTCAAAATAAACACAAATGAGAAAATTATATATAGTTGCATTACCTACTAGAAAATACAATTGACCAAGAAAAACCAAGCCCAGTCAGTATAAGCAGAGAAGTATAGCTTGAAATGAGGGACAAGATTCTCTTCTGACCATATGGTTTCTACAACCATTACCAAAACTCGTCCTACATGAATGACCTCTCAATTGGATATAAACTGGCAACATGGTCAACCCATAGCCACCCTTCCAACAGCCCCCTTTTCATGCATGGGCAATCATGAGCAAATAAACTGGGGATAGTTTGACTGGTGAAGGAAGAAAATACCGATACTACTTCTATGCAAGCTTCCATACTTCACGAACATTAGATGAACCATCTGTGATTTCAGCAACCAGGCCATGGGTTTATTTGACTGGTGAAGGAAGAAAATAACGATACTACTTGTATGCAAGCTTCCATACTTCACGAACATTAGATGAACCATCTGTGATTTCAGCAACCAGGC